>CM046449.1:6753399-7173399 GCA_025506515.1 Flaveria trinervia
TCCAGCATTAAAACAGCCCCGTTTGAAGCTTTGTATGGAAGAAAATGCGGATCACCCTTATGTTGGAATGAAGTAGGAGATAGACAACTCATAGGTCCTGATTTAATTCAAGAAACATCTGACAAAATCAAGGAAATCAAAAATAGACTAAAGGCAGCACGGGATCGACAGAAAAGCTATGCTGATAAAAGAAGAAGGCCATTAGAATTTCAAATTGGAGACAAAGTCTATCTAAAAATATCACCTACCAAAGGAATCTTTCGATTTGAAAAGAGAAATAAGTTAAACCCAAGATATGTTGGACCATTTGAAGTTATTGACAAAATTGGTCCCGTTGCATACAAACTAGATTTACCTCAAGAATTAAGTGAAGTACACAACACGTTCCATGTATCCAATCTAAAGAAATGTTTAACAGATGAAACATTAAAAGTTCCAGCTCAGGAAATAAAGATAGACGAGAAGCTTCATTTCACAGAAGAACCAATAACTATATTAGACAAGAAAGTTAAAAAGCTAAGAAGAAGCAAAATTTCTATAGTAAAGGTTAAGTGGAATGCTAGGAGAGGACCTGAATATACATGGGAAAGAGAAGATGAAATCAAAAGAAGATACCCCCATCTATTCCAAGTCAATGGTCAGATAAGTTCATTACTAACCAAATAAATTTCGGGACGAAATTATCTTTACGGGGGAGAATGTGACAACCCTAGATTAAGAAATTCTATACACTAAGTTCATTTTATAATTTAAGCCACACCTAGGTTAATATAAATATATATTTTATTACATGCATAAACGTATGCATGCTTTCATTATGTTTACCTAAGTATATTGTTACAAGTATACGTACGCATGATCGCATGCAAATTTTTTTTACGTGTGCATGTACCATCTTTGCTAAGAAACATATACACATGCATATTATATATGTTTTACTCATGCATGTGCCATCTTTTGGTTAAATACATGTGTGTAATATGTGTTTATATGCATATATTATGTATTACACGTATGCATGGTTGCATGCATGTATAATTTTTACGTGTGTATGTACTCGAATACATAATCCTTCGATATTGAGCCATATGTGATCAAGATACATTAACCAAACAACATCAAAACAAACCAAAACACAACCCAACCAAACATCCTAAAACATAAGTTAACATCAAGAAAACTTAACATCAAAACAAACCTAAACACATCTTCTACACCTAAACCTTAAACCAAAATACCATTAAAGATCAAAGACCGGATCATTAGCACCCTTAATCACCGATTAACCAACTAAAGCCATTAGATTAGTTTTGCAATGAGTGTTTGGTGACTCATGCACCTATCCATTCGCCACCTAGCCTTCGGGACACCAAGAGCCTTCACAAACCGCCACTAAGCAATCCTAAGTTCCACCACACAACTCTAGGAGTAGATCTAATGATGACTAACTCCATTATTTAATGAAACTCGGCCGAAGGAACTATAGGAACACACCAAAGCTCTCGGCTATCCAACCACAACCGTATACCCATCCCCATTCGGTCACCCCTCGATCGCACACCACTACCATCATCTCTACACTCGGTCACCATCACCTCCCAAACACCACACACCACCACCTTGATCTTTCACTCTCCCTCGGACAAGGTACACACACCACCACCTCAACCGAAAGTCCTCGGGTTTTATCTTTGAAACACCAACATCACAAACCATCACCTATAGTTATCACCACCACCATCGTGTACTTAGTTCTTGTAACAAGCACATCTCTCGGTTTCATAAGTTAATAACAACCAAAGGTATCAAATTCCTAAGCTAAATTTGTATGTCAACATATAGATATATGTATGATATATGTGTTCAAACAACACATATAATCAAAAGCATTATATGTGAACATGTTACAAGGAATTTTTACATCATAAAGGCATATAAAGATTGTGGGAACAAACATTGTTCCAAATTTTTTTAAGAAAGACATAATCAAGAAATAAGCAATAAATATAAATAAATTCCATAAAATTCTAATAAATTCACCAAATGATCCTTTTGGAGTATTAAGGTCCCTGGAATTATTTCAGAATTTATTCCTTTGTTATGATTGAAATATGAATTTTTACATGTTCTGTAGTAGAAAAATCAGAATAAATACTTAAATAGCATAATAAAATCTGAGAAAATCATGGATAAACTGATAAATCTAAACCTACAGAATGTATAAATTTAATAATTTTCGGAGCTATATAGCTATTTTTGTGAAGAAATGGGATTATTGTAACAATTACAGAAACTAATCTGTTATGTATTAGACTTTGATAAATTTATAAGAAGTTCTATTTATTATGATGAACCTTCTGTAAAATTTTGGGAATTTATGGACTACGGAAACTATTTTTGGCAATTTATGATGACTTTATAACAATTATAGAAAATAATCTGTAAATTTCTTGGAAATAAGAAATTAACGTGATATTCCAGATTAATAAACCTATTTTTCATAAAAATTTCAAAATCTATTGAGGTACTGAAAATTTTGAAGAAAATAGTTAAGTTTTCTAAACTATAAAATTCTTTTGTTTATAGGTTACTACTTGGAATACAGGTGAGTTTCATGGCCCATTTTGTTTTTATCAAGTTTTGGGGAAAAAGCATACTAATTTATGAATTGATGTATTATTACTGAAATTTATGTTACAACCATTAGTTCGGATGTGGAACCGTTAGATAACATTGGTAGCGCTACTTAGGAGATATCTCCTGCATTAACAGAATGAGTGTTATAATGCTATGTTATCTGATTTATGTGAATATGATATAATAGATATGGATAATCTGATTACTATGTAAGGTTTGGTTGTATATATAATACATCATATTATCTGTTTAATAAACCTGTGAAGCTCACCAACTTTGTGTTGACTATTTTTGGTATGCTTTTTCAGGAATTCATCATGAATAACAACCTAATGTTCTCCTTTGATGTTTTTAATGGCTGGGGTGAAGTTGTAGGAAAAGTTTGTCTAAACCTAACTGTGAACCTGTATGACTTCAGTGTGTCGGTGGATGCTCACTTCCATCGTCTCTGAAGATGTAGTTGTTAAAACTTTATGATGTAATAGGATTATGTAATTTCAAATTTTGACTATTATGATTTTATGTAATCCTAACCTTAATATTATGATATGAAATATGTATAATTATATGTTGTTTAATTATTTAATATTTGACAGTGAGTTCTGAACAATCAAGTCACTCCCTAAGTATTTCACGCTTCCGCCGGGATGTACATCTTCTTATACTTTGAATCTTATGAATGCACACACGAATCTTAAATCATATTCTAAGGCAATATGTGCCCAAATTAAGTGGTTTTCAAAATGAGCTTTGAATCGTTATTCGTGGTTTCAAGTCTTGTCAAAGTTTGTGTGCTATAGCTTGAAACATGTAACGCTGGAAGAGCGTGATGCTTGTATCTCAATGTGTTCTGTCTAGGTAAGGTATTCATATAAATCCAAATCAACTGATGGACCTGTTTACCTTACCTGCGAACCCTTGGGGTGAGTGTCCGCTTATAGGTATGCATGACTTCATTAAGGTTATAGTTAACTTAACACATTGATAAGTCAACATATTGCTTTGGTTAGTAAACCGAACGTTACACTTGACACATCTTGTTGTTATTGTATTATCATTGATTTTTGCCTTCTTGGATTTTAAACCTCTTTACCCAATTCTCATATTGACCCTTAATAATTTTTTTGAATGTCTTCCCCTTAAAATCACACTTATTATGAAACCTTATTTAATGATACCTTTATTTTGAACTAAACCATTAAATCTTAACAAACACGATTCTCATATCAATTTTAAACTAATGTAACTTTGAAACCTCAATGACATAGTAAACAAGAATCGATCATTTAAGAAGCATGTCAAAGTTACTTGCTTAAGAAACCCTATGCTTTCAAATCTCATCCAAAGATGTCTTAAGATATTTCTTGTGTACGTCAAGGACACTCTCATATTAATCTAAAACTAGCTATTGTATTCATGACAAAACCTTCCTATTGTCTTGAACCGTCTAAAATACAAAAGTTTATCAATTAAAATTCTAAATTAATGATCTCATACACTTTGTCAAGAAACACATGAAATTTAACAAACTTAAGCATAGCAAATCATCATAATTAAACTTCTTGAGTTTAAACGCTTTCAAGAGTTCACTTGAGTACGTAAATTGAAATCCAAGTCTCCTGATATCCTTGAAATTAGTCTACTCGGGATTAAATTTCGGGAAAAACTTTCTTAAAGTAGGGGAGATTGTAACATCCACCATTTTCCAAGTTAAAACCCAAACCTAAACCCACTTTTAAGTTCTACTACTAAATTATTATAATAACTATAATGGATAAAATGCATTAAAATGCAATTTATATTGTGAATTATTCATTTATTAATCATCTAAATAACCTGTAATATTTATGGATTATAAATAATTCTTCATAAAGTTATAAAGTTTTATTAAACATTTTACAATAAATAACTAAATGGAAAAGTCTTATTAAAATTTATAAAGTTATAAAATGAATTTTAATAAATTTATAATGTTTTATTAGTAATCATGAATTTTAATTATTAAGTGAAAATAATAATCAAATTATAAAGTTTACAAGCTTTATAAAAGTTTTTAAGATTTAATAAAAAGGAGTAAAATGAAATTAGACTCTTAATAAATTTAGAGTTTAAATTGTAATTTTTAATTTATTTAAATTATTTAAATTTATATTAATTTTAAATTCCAATCATAACTACCTTTTGAAAGATTTGTAACTCACCATTGACACCATTCATAACCTCCTCCTAACCTCAACTATAAAAGCAAGTTTAGGCCTCACTTTTCATTTGCTTATTCTATAAAAATCTCACTAACAAACCTTTCTTTCATTCTTTGTGTTAGGACCGTTTTGGTACGGAGTACTAACTGATTTACATGTATACCAAACCAAATAGTGTGGAATCCTATTTGATTGGTGATCCAATCAGTGAGAACGCAAGTATAATCGATATAAGATTGAATCAAAACGCTAAGAACGATTGTTAGATGATTAACTGCGATCTATAAACTTGGAATAGGTCTTCTGGGGTCTCTGGACGGCTAGGGTACGATTCTGTGCGTAGGGATTCAAATTGTTATGTTTTTCACGAATTAGGTGGTATTTATAGGTTAGGGTCCTCTAATCGTGCAACTGAACCATTGGCATGGTTCAGTCATGGGACTGAAGCATGCGATTGATCCATCCGCACGACTGAAGGTTCAGCCATGCGACTGAGTCAATCTTATGTCTCGCTCGTGCGACTGATCCAGTCTCCTGGTTCAGTCGTGCGACTAGTCCATTAGCATGAGATATTCATGTGTATGGTCTATTATCATGGTCCATTCGCATGAGAACTTGACACGATTAAGTTTAAACATGTTTCTCAATTATTATTGACTAAGAATTATGTAAACAACCATAAACCTATATAGTTAGTTCAATATGTTTTATCACACAACAAACAATGAAATATTAAACATTATAACCATCAACCACACATTTCGTTCCATTCATACCCAATCAATTACATATATGTAAGATATGAAAGACATTTTACATTAAGCTCCTAAACTAGGTACACATGTATCAACAAACTCCTCGTTGGACCTTGTTTACATCATTGTCTAACATTCTTCATCAGCTCTTGAAACTTCTTGTACTTCTCCTCCCTTGTAGCTCCAGCATGTATCCTAAATGCGAATCAAAACCTTATATCATTTTGAAACTAGAGGGCTTGTACAATGTCTTGCGAATCATAAAATAGTGGCCACTTGTATAATGTGTATACATCATCAGCAGACAAGTTAGTCAGCCACATTTGGTCAAATACCTGAATAGTATCCATTTGGCGCTCTTTTTGCAAGATAATAACTGCTTCAACTGTTCTCCATCATAGTACCACCACTTGAAGTGTGGAGTGAAGTCCTGTGGCATTTCCTTAGAGGGATTCTTTACATTGTGCACGGAGGACTCCACTTCAGCACTATCTTTGGCTTTCTAGTAATGGGATCAACTTCAGACCGTCTGATGTACCTCGTCAATTGTTGAGGTTTGAAGTTGACCCACCTGGTGTGGTACTCTTTCTACAATGCAGCCTCAAACTAGCCTGACATTTTCTTTGGATTAGCATAAAGCAACTTCAGTCGCGCTAGCTGGTTGAGCTCAAAACCGGGAAGAGTATTTAAATCATGTGGAAACCTAAAGTACTTTATGCCTTCTTTCTCTTCATGGCAAATACGTTTAGATCCTCAAAATATGCCCAAGCTATAATCTTTCCTGACACCTTTAGATGTTTCTTCACTTTGTAGAGCTTGGTGTAGGCACTCGGCTTTGGAGCAGTGCGTTGGGCTCGGATCTCTACAAAACAAGCCGCCCATTCATCCTTTTAGATGTTGACATCAGCGTCTAAGGCTTGGCTTGATACTTATTCTTCTCGGACTCTTGCTCCATCTCATCCAGTTTTTCAAACGTATCACAAACGAGAGTATCAACCAGATTGGGGACTACATTCTCTCTCTGTCAGCATACTCTGGATAATGTTGGGCTGTGACGTCTCTATTTCTTCCACATCATTAAGTTCGTCGTCACTAGCCACGTCAACTGTAGGGGCATCTTTAACAATTTCATCCGGATTCAGCCGGAACATCTCCGCAAGTTGCTCATCAGTAAGGTCATGAATTATTTCTCCATCTACGGGAGTATAACTCACAGACCTCCTGACAATCCCTTGATAATCAAGAATCATAGTGTATTGAGACTTGATTTGCTGTAAGGGAGCAACATCATACTCGTCTTGCTGAGATGGTAGATCTGCTTGATTTAAACATTTAACATAACAATCATTTGTCAATAATCAAGATAGTTAAATATCAAATATATATAAACATTAAGTACATAAGTTTAATACATGATCCAATTACACAGGATTTAAAATTACATAACATCTAAACATTACTTTTATCCTGAATCATGGGCTCTTCTGCAGACGGGGCTGAGGACGAGGCTCCCTGATCCTGTGCCTTCTTAGAGCGCCTTTCTCTGGTTTGTGGCAGCCGATGTAGCCGCCTAATCTCCTTCCTCATCATCTCCTCCCTCCTCCTCTCCTGAACCATGATCACCTCTTTCTTCTGTCTTATCCTCATCATCATCCTCATCATCCTCATCCTCATCATCATCATCATCACCGCCATCATCATCTCCCTCTCTGATCTTGAGAGGCTCATCTTTAGAGCATTGAGCCTTAGCATCAACTTCTTGTTCTGCACCTCAAAATCATGTATCCTCTACACAGACAAGGTCTGCTGCTCACGAAGCTCAGCTATCTCCCGTCCCTGCAAGACAGTGAGCTCTATCAGCTGATTGAATTGAGTAGCTCGCTGCTCATCAGTAGCCAGCAGCATAAGCACAATCCGTTTAAAATTGGTCAGCTGCTCCTCGAACCCAACTATGGGAAGGAGGACCCAAATGTCAGAGGGACGTGAGATGAGGTCCTAGCTCTGTGGGTGGTGGTAGTGGTGGTGGCTGTAGTGTAGATAGGTGGTGACATAGGTGTAGATGGTGAGGTGTGGTGGTAATGGTAGGTGGAGTGGTAGTAGTGGAAGGTGGAGGTTTGGTGGTAATAGTGGTGGAGTGGTAGTAGTGGTGGTGGTGGGTGATGTAGTGGTGGTGGTAGCTGTGGTGGCAGTAGGGGAAGAGGTAGTGATCAACGTGTACCTCTGTCTCTTGGGTTTCATCCCGTGGGGCTAAGCCATCCTCTTTTTCCTCGAACCCTTCAAGGAGGATGCTCCCCCTGGGATGTTAGGCTGGCCCGGGGTGTAGGTAGGATCAGTCGTAGTCTCCCCAGTGATCTCTATAGCCTAACCAAAAATGGAGCTCATGATATAGTGGGGCTCTAAGGACCTGTCGACGACATTGCTTTCCCAGAAAGCCTGCTAAACTGAATGGTACGGAGTGCACGGAGTAGATATAGCACGGAAAATCCTCAATCTCCATAAGAATGTAATAATGCCAGAGAAATCAGCCACGTTCCGGAAGGTCATATCCAGATGAGCACAAATTTTATGCTTCATGCTCATAGTCCAACGACTCGCCATCTATTACACATTGTAAATAAACGTTAGAGTGTGTCAATGAGTACCAATTAGATACGTTGGACTTGAAATCTTCTGTTCTGTCATGCGAATGAACTGTGCGACTGAAATCTAGTCATGCGAATGAGCTCATACGTACGACTGGGCTTATTCGTATGCTATCCCATGCGTTTACACCAGTAGTGCGACTGAACTCATACGCATGGTTTAGTCATGCAATTAGCCATTCGTCGAACTTAGTCGTGCGATTGAAGTTCATCAGGGAGTCCATTCGCATGATAGACTGTTTTTCAATTCAAATTCAATTTTTTAGCAAAACTTAATGTTAGACATCATGGTTTGGCTCATTAATATCACAAATGACCGACATAACACCTAATAACCTTTAATTGAATAATGTACTTAGTTTTATTAGTTTCTTAGGCAAACTAGTCTTGGTTAAGTTTAGGGCTCAAGTTCAATAATTAGGACACAAATTTATTGAACTTTGGATTTAATATCATTGCGCATTACCTGGATAGACACTAAAAATCGTTAGATCACAACAATCAGTAGTCTAGACCAGTCACAAGAAAAGCGGGCAGCGTAATGGCAATTCGTGCGATAAAGTGAGCGATTTGGGGTGAATGGGCGTCTGCAACCGACTCCTCCTCCTTTTATACTAGGGTTTCTTTTAGTCCTGCGACTAACCTAGTCGCACTTTTGATTCGTGCGACTGAGGATCAGTCATGCGACTGGCACAGTCAGTCACTTTCAGTCATGCGACTAGGTCTCAGTCATGTGACTGTCTCATTCGGTCGCCTCTATTCATGCAATTGGTCTTCTCGTAGACCAATCGTGTGAATTTACATATGCTTATGGTCCAATCGCATGTCGGGTCAATAGGTGTGGGTTAGTCGTGCAATTGGACTCATACGTATGGTCCAATCGTACGGCTGGTCCATACTCATGGTCTAGTTGTGCGAATGGATCATACTTATGATTTTGACTTTATGACTTTTTGACCTTACCCTTTTTAACAATTGATAAAAATTTTGAGCATTCGATCATCTCAGACATGACCATTTTAACTTAGAGAACTTTTGATCGCCTCAGACGTGATCCTTTTAATAGTAAAAAACATGTTGTCACCTCAGATGTGACCCTTTTTAATAGTAAAAACATTTTGTCACCTCAGACATGACCCTTTTTAGTGATTAAATCCCAGATAGAATTCCAATGCATAGTCCGATGTTTGATAACCAAACTGACAAAAATTAAACAAATTAAACAACTGGAACCAAAGACAAAGCAAAAACATATTTTATTTAAATTTTGTGTGAGGTGGAAATCCTAAGAAAGATATCTAACAGATTTATTTCTCGAAAACACAGCTTCAAGTTATTTTGACCATAACTGGAACGATTCATTATGGAATAATACAGGTAAATCAAATCATTCGGGACATGTTACCAAAACCTTTTGATGCTAGATTCTTGTTTTCATCGAGAGGCATTAGCAAGTCTTGGAAATCATTCTAGTTCCACAAGATGCACACAGTAGTTTTGACTTTCAAGGGTTGCAGCCACGATGATTGTCAGTATACTTGTCCTCTTAAATCCATACACAGACTTTTGACCCAGATTGGTGATGATTAAAGTTTAATTATTTCAACAAGAATTGTGGATCCCACACTTATCTGGTAATCAACGTTCCTCAGGAGATTTTTGAGCGGTCTACGGGTAGTATTCAAGAAGAAACTATTCTAGAGCTTTCAAAGAGATGCTAAGCCTCAGGTCAGTGCCACCGCACAGCAGAGAGGCACAAACAACAATGAAATCTAAAATATTTAGGTTATGCTTATCCTCAGGGCAGTGCCACCGCACAATAGAGAGGCACACAACCTATCTTCTTGTTTGAGCAGTTATATTCTTTTTGCACAGATCGGACCAACAACATAGATTATTATCTTGATTGCTTTTTGCATTTTTCGTGTGATTTGCTCATTTTATGGTCATCCGCTTTATTTTGCTCATCACCCCTTATTGGAACTTTGTTGATTGTGTTAACTAGGGATAAGGTGATAACCCACAGCTCGTTGACCAACTTAGTTTGAACTTGAAATCACCAACAAGGTCTACTTATTTATTGTGTTGAATCTACCGACACATCATCTAATAGTCTTGCAACCTCTAAGTCTACTTTCTCCGTGTTACCTTAGTAGTCGCTCGTTTTACTATCATTTTTCCTTTTATGTTGCTTAGACTTCTTAGACTTGTACTTAGAATTTTGCATTTTAAACAATTCCATTTTTTTAAAGTCCCAAACTATTGTTCCTATGTACTATCATTTTCTATAGTCATTAAATTAGTATCACAGATACGATCACATTTCTCTTAGCTAGACTATCCTCTTCCCTTGTTTTTTTATGTATAGAAATTAAAACAACTAAATTTAATATTAACTTAACCTATTCTCCCCCTAAAATTCTAAAACCGAAAAATTTATGGAGTTTTTTGAATTTTATAAAACAGGAAATTAAAAGAATACAAGATAAATATAAAAACAAAAATGTCGGACTACGCAGTTTCATCATCTGAAATTACATCACTTTTTTTACGCCATTAACCTCTAAGAGATATAAAAATCTCGGTTTATCAAAAGCTTTTGTATAGAGATCGGCGTGCAGAAAATCCATATTTATTTTAACAACATCGATTAAATGCTTTTCAAAACAATCACGTATAAAGTGATATTTAATTCCGATGTGTTTGGTTTCAGGATGTTGGACCGGATTTTTAGTTACGGCTATAGCAACAGAGTTATCAACATAAATAGGAGTGTTAGAGAATTGCAAACCATAATCCCGCATTTGCTATTGAATCCAGATGATCTGTGAACATCAACTTGCAGCAGCAACATATTCAGCTTCACAGGTTGACAGAGGAACAGATGTCTGCTTCTTACGCTGCCAGGTGACTAATATTCTCCCAAAGAATTGACATCCTGCTGATGTTGACTTGTAGTTCATTTTGCAACCGCCATAATCCGAGTCACTATACGCTGTAAGCTCTAAATCATCATCATGATGATACCATAACCCGAGTGTTGGAGTACCCTTCAGATAACGAAATATCCTTTTAACTCTGATGAGATGGTTGACCTTTGCATACACGATATCCGGTTATGAGGCGGTGAGGTACATGAGAGATCTGATCATTCCTCTGTACATGGTGGCATCAACTAGATCACCACTTCCGTCGGGTGCCACATCATGGTTTGTAGCAAGTGGAGTCCCAGCTGCTGAAGCATTCTCCATATCGAACCGACTGAGAATATCGCCTACATACTTGGTCTGATGTAGGAAAATTGCCTTAGGTGTCTGATCCACCTGTAACCCGAGAAAGAACTTCATCTCCCCCATGGCACTGATCTCAAACTTGGCTTTCATAACTGCTACAAATTCTTTACATAGTTCTTCATTTTGGAACCAAAGATTATGTCATCAACGTAAATTTGAACAAGTAGTAAGTCGCCATCCTTTTCTTTGATGTAAGTGTACAGTCAATCACTCCTCTGCAAAATCTGTGTTTCACAAGATGAGTCGAGAGTTTTTCATACCATGCTCTTGGGGCTTGGTGGATACCATAAAGAGCCTTGTTTAGTTTATAAACTCTGTCCTAATGATACGGATCCTCAAATCCTTTGGGTTGACTGACATACACTGTCTCCCGGATTTCACCTTGAAGGAATGCACTCTTCACATCAAGTTGATAGACTTTAATCTTCATATACAATGCATAGGCTAGGAGAATACGGATTGCTTCCATTCTTGCCACCGGTGCAAACACTTCGTTGTAATCAATTCCATCGACTTGTCGAAATCCTTGAACTACTAGTCAAGCCTTGTTTCTGATAATGACCCCTTGGTCATCCTTCTTGCATTTCAAAACCCATTTAGTGCCAATGACCTTAGCACCTTTAGGTCTATCCACAAGAGTCCACACTTCTAACTTTTTAAATTGAAGAAGTTCTTCTTGCATGGCACTCACCCAAGCCTCATCATTTAAGGTGTCACTTACATATTTTGGCTCAAATCAAGACACAAAATATCGATAAGCACCATCGTGAAGGTTGCCTTTTTCCATGACTGAGGCATAATCAGCTGAATATAGCTGGTTTTTGTTTGTACTCCCGATTATACATCCCCTATTACATTGTCTAGAGGATGATAGACATTAAGGCGTGATCCAAGAGTGGTGGATACAACTACCTCATTATTTAGTTTGTGAACCGCAGGTTCAGTATCTGAGGCAGTGGGAGTATGGGGTTCCGACATGTCAGAAGCATCAACATCTGATGCTTGTGAGTAGCAAGAACCTGTTCCTCTTGTTCCACCTGAACGTTTTCCAATTCTTCATCATCAGAAGAGGAGTCACTTACCTTTAGTGCTCCCCCTGAGTTACTAGAAGACTGACCTTGTGAGCAGGATGTTGACGAGTCTAGGGGCAGTGTGTTTAAGACATCATATATCATCTTTGTCGATAGCTCATCATCAGAAGGAGTGAGAGTAATGTTGAAGGACTTGAAGAATCCATCATAATCGAAAAAGAAAGCGGGTCCTTTTCCTGCAGGGGGTGGTGAATCTCTGAACGTCGACGTTGCACCACATTTCTACTTGACCCGTTGAGTTGTTGTAAACCCTCATATTTGGTATGTTGTATCCTAGAAAAATACCTTCATTAGCCTTTTCACTAAACTTTCCTGTCTGATGTTTCTTCAGCAGTGTACATGGTGCGCCAAACGGTTCAAGATACTCCAGCTTAGGTTTACGTCGCTGGAGTAACTCGTAACATGTCTTACCATGACGCTTGACTACCAGGACTCGATTGAGAGTATAACATGCGTTAGCAACTGCCTCATTCCAAAATTGGATAGGCAGTTTCGAGTGTGCTAGCATCGTCCGGGCTCTCTCTATCAAGCTTTTGTTCTTTCTCTCATCAACTCTGTTCATTTGAGGAGTGTAGGCAGATGTGAACTGGTGCATAATTCCTTTTTCTTTGCAGAATGCCTCCATCCATTGATTCTTGAACTCGGTGCCGTTGTCTGAGCAAACTTGCCTTACCTTCAGCTTGTAGAGTGACTCCAATGTAGTTACCAGTTCTATGAATGATTCAAATGTCTTTGATTTGGATTTCAGAAACATCACCTAAGAGAATCTTGAGTAATCATCCGTAACTACATAGCAGTACAAGTCGCCGACAATGCTCTTTTTACTGACTGAGCCAAACAGATCCATGTGAAGGAGCTCAAAACGAAACTCATTAAGCCTTCTTGGTTTATTTTCCTTTCTTACAAGCAACACAGAAATCCGGTAGTTGGAAGTTCTACAGGACGTTCTTAACGTTTACGCCACGCACTAGATCATGTATCCCATTCTCCTATGCCAGGAGATGGAGTCTTTCTCTATTATTTTGACAAGAAACATTGTACTTGATGATCAGTTGTGGAGGCATTTGAGAGGTCCAAGACATACAGATTGTTATATCTTGACGCTCACATTAACACTTGGTCGTCCGGGATTACATAATCCTTCTTCAACACATAACACTTCTTGTTGTCAAATACAACTTTGAACTCTTTGTCACATATCTAGGATACAACAAGCAAGTTATTTTGAAATTTTTGAACATAGCTGACCTTGTCAAAATTAACTTTTGATTTCCCACTTCTACCTGTGCAGTGATGTAGCCTCCTTTATTACCAGCAAAATAAACATGTCCTCCTTTAATCTGTTTGACGTGTGAGAGGAGAGACAGGTTCGCCGTCATGTGCCTGGATGCTCTACTATCTACAATCCATGTGTTTGTGGTAGCACTATAATGAACACCGTCCACATTCAAAGGAAATGATTAGTGAAGGTTTGGCACCCAAGCTTGAACTGGCTTGGGTAACCCAGAGGAATCACACATCATAAATTCAACCCACTATCCATTTGATGGTGAGGGCATATCATTCTTCTTACTACTCTTAGTATCAGACAATGGATTTGACTTTTCTTTCCACAAATAAGTTTTATGCAATGCCTGTTTATGATAAACAGACGCCTGGTTTATAGTTTGAACTTTAGTTTCATTATTTCTTTTAGGTGGAGTACTAGAACTCCCTTTAGAAGAAATCTATTTAGTATCATGAAGTTCAATTTTCTTTCGTGGTGTTTGATACTGAGGACAATTAGAAGCAATGTGTCCTCTCTTTCCATAATTGTAGCACGACCGACCTTCTACAGGTGGGGAAGACGTCTTTGTGGGGAAGTGTGTGAGACCGTGTGACTTTGGGCTTGATGGGTTTTAAATCTTCTTGTTTAGATGTTTTAACTTCTTTAATATAATTTACCTTTTGAACGATTGTAAGATCTTTTGCCTTTTGTTTGTTAAGACTATTACGTGGAGCACGTGGTTGGGTACTTTGTTTAGTCAGTTTATGTTCAGAACTAGACGTCATGGAAACTGACTCTACATTGACCTTTTTGAACTATTCGTCCAAATTCACAATCGGAATTTTACCCTTAGATTTCTAAGTGTCCTCCTTCAGTTTAGTGACAGATTCCACCGTTTGACATGTGGAATCTGGGTCACTAACTAGAGGAGTGGTCACCACATGATCCTTAATATGATTGTTATTTACTGGTCACCACATGCTTTCCTTAAATTTATTACATTCATAACAAGCATGATTGTCAAACAGTTGGTCTTTAGTACTTACCTGTGAAGACTCAGTTGCATCTGCCATCAGTGCAGAGGTTGACTCTTCAACTGCTGGAGATTTTGAACATGTCGTTTTGGTATCTTCTTCAATCAGGGGTTTGACCACTTTCGCAATATCTTCAGTTTTTTACATTGCTAGTTTGACTGCAATATCCTCTTCACTTTCAGTATCATCATCCAACATCTCGACATTTGCTATGTTAGATTCTCCTGGAGGGACATTTCTGAAGGTCCAATCTTATCCTTCGATCACCTTGAGCAGTCAAGGCCTTTGTCTCTGTACTAGACAAGGTAGCTCCACCTGTTGGTTTGTCCTGACGGTTAAAAGTCGATAACGGGTTGCCGTTACCTATCTTCTTGGGCTTTGCACACTCACATTTAAAGTGCCCCTTTTTCCGCAGTTGAACCAGGTAAATTTGGACTTATCGAACCCAAAAGTAGTGTGTTTAGTGGCTATCAAGTTCGGTCCCATCTTCTTAACAAACTTTTTAGCTCTCCACACAACACTTGCCAATGCCCACATTATATCCATTCTTTCAAGCTCGTTCTCGTCGACCTGTTCGTAATCTTCATCTGCTAAATGGTAGTTACCAATCTTTCCTGCAACAAAACCGTCGTACGAGTGAACAACAACTACCAAGAGATCCATATGTTCTTTAGCCACCTCCATAGTGATATTCCTGAGGTTTTGGCCTTTAACTTGGTAGCATTAGCCTCAGCTGCATTATAATGGGTACTTGATGTCCCAGACATGTCAAACCCTGAAGCTATAGTTGGTGAAGGAGCAGTTGAACTTGAGAAAAATGCAGTCTGAATGGGTGCTCCTAAACTGGCTGTTGTGGAAGAGGCATTGTAGAGTGAAGGATTTTGGTCATATGTTCCTTTCTGCGACCTGAATTTCATCCTAAGTTCCTCCTCTCTCAAATTCAGGATGAAATCGTTTATGTCTAATTTTCCCAATATACTGTTTTGTCTCAAATTAGATACAAACGAATCCCACTTCTCTGGTAAGCCATCCGCCAAGCAGGATACCTTGTTTTCCATTGACGTTGTTACTCCATGAATATGCAGCTCACTCATGACATGATAGAATCTGTCGATTACATCATCCAAACTTTCTTTACCCATTGAAGAGAAGTTGTCAAACTCCTTCTTCAAAGCTTTTGCTTTTACAGCTTTTAACGAAGCATTGCCGTCATAGTGTTTTTCCTAGGCTATCCAGTGTTTCTTTTCCTGTTTATTCTTAGAAAATTGATGGAATATATCCTTTGGAATAGAGTAAGTTAACAAGGCATAAACCTTCTTCTCCGCTTTATATTTCACTTTCTAACTGTCAGTCATCCTTCCCAAGGTCAATTTTACACTATCAGCACCAACCGGCATGTCATATGCTGTTTCAATTGATTCCCAAAGGTTGGGATCAACTCTATTGAGGTAGATCTTGAAACATTGCTTCTATTGTGGGTAATCATTTAACATTATTAGCTTAGGTGGTTTGTTATAATGCCAGTCTCATTCTCCAGAAGTAGGAGGTTCTGGATCCGTGTGTCTCTACCAGCAGTGAACGCGGAGTATTGTTCTTCCATCTCATTAACTTTAACTTTTGAAATCAAATACTTCACTTGTACGAATGGACCACTCGTGCGATTGAACTTATGCGAATGAGTCAATCGTGCGAATGTAGGGTGCTGATGAATTCAATCGTGCGATTGGATTCAGTCGTGCATAAGAAGAGTGCAGTTGGAGTCTATGCGAATGAAGTTGGTAAGTCGTACGAATGAACAAGGAGACTTAGTTCAATCGTGCGTATGGAGGTGCAAATGGATTAAGTCGTGCGATTGAGTCAATCGTGCGACTGAAGGCTGTTGTTTTTGCAAAAACGAAGGTTTGAACACTTTGATGCAAAAACACAAATTTCTGACCAACCCTAATTGTCGTATGCCGAAAAACGTTAACTTTTTGACCTGTAGACGTCAAAAACACTGTTTGACACAAAAAGATTGAGTTTTTGAGTGAAAAGCGCGATTTTTATATCAAAATCATTTGAATCACACGCAAATCAAGAGCCAAAGCTCTGATACCACTTGTTAGGACCGTTTAGGTACGGATTACTAACTGATTTACGTGTATACCAAACCAAATAGTGCAGAATCCTATTTGATTGGTGATCCAATCAATGAGAACGCAAGTATAATCGATCTAAGAATGAATCAAAACGTTAAAAATGATTAACTGCGATCGATGAACTTGGAACAGGTCTTCTTAGGTCTCTGGACGGCTAGGGTACAATTGTGTGCGTAGAGATTCGAATTGTTATGTTTTTCCACGAATTAAGTGGTATTTATAGGTTAGGGTCTTCTAATCGTGTGACTGAACCATTAGCATGGTTCAGTCATACGATTGAAGCATGCGATTGATCCATCTGCACAACTGAAGGTTCAGTTGTGCGACTGAGTCAATCTTATGTCTCACTCATGCGACTGATCCAGTCTCCTAGTTCAGGCATGCGACTGGTCCATTAGCAGGAGATATTCATGCGTATGGTCCATTAGCATGGTCCATTCCCATGAGAACTTCACATGATTAAGTTTAAACATGTTTCTCAATCATTATTGACTAAGAATTATGTAAACAACCACAAACCTATATAGTTAGTTCAATATTCATTATCACACAATAAACAATGAAATATTAAACATTATAACCATCAACCACACATTTTATTCCATTCATACCCAATCAATTACATATATGTAAGATATGAAAGACATTTTACATTAAGCTACTAAACTAGGTACACATGTATCAACACTTTGGTTTTAATTAATTTCAAGAATTTTATTTTACAAGTAATTTTAAGAAGTTTCAAATACTAAGGTAACCTTATATTGATTTTATATTATGCATTTATATATTATTTAATCATCCTAACATCCAATTAGTCTTATGACTTTATATTCTTATTTTTATTCTTTCTTCGACTAAATCTCTTTTAATTTAATCATTATCATTTTTTCATTAACCTTCTAGACCTTATAATAGTCATAATATTCCTAAAGCAAGCTAAGAACACACTACGTAAACAAGGAATCCCATTTGCATATGGACGGCTATGTCGTCGCATTCGGTTATTCCACAAGATTATTTCTATAAATGATGGTTGTGCCAAAGTCCTGGAATATTTTTTATAACTCAAATGAAGTCTAATATACAATATATCAACATAATAAATTGTTTTAACCCGTTTCATGCTTTAGAAATTTTAAAAATGCACATAAGTGCCTTCCTATGTATTTGGCAGAATATAGTCTGACTTCAACTAACCATAACTTGGACATAACAAAATAAAATTGAGTAAAATGGAATCCATTATAAAGTTCATTGGATTACCTTTTTAACAATAGTTTATACATCTTCAACTCAATCAGAGGACTCAACAATAACCCTCATAAGATAATTGCGCATTTCAGCACCTTCTATCTTGTGCTGCTGTTTTAACCTATTTAAAGATCTTTTCATAAAAATGTTTCTGAATGAAAGTTGTCCTGGAGAATTTGAACTAGTCAACTATAACTTTTTATAATTTTATGAAAGCTTTTGATATTTTTAAAACCTATTCAAACACATACTAAACATTCTGTACAGAATCTAAAATTGATGCAATATTTTTTTTCAATCTACCTTTCGATTTTTAGCATTCTCTAAACGTCCCAACTTCTTGTAACAATTCTGAACTTAAGTTATTTTTTTTATCATTTACGACATCAACTTTGACTCTTGACATCCAAGATTTCTTATGTACTCTACAACCATCACTATACTTGTGAGTTTCCCATGTGAGTTTTCCATGACCCGTTTTACTTTATTTCACACCTTTTCAGGTGAAACATGTTAACTATATAAACTTACACTTGTAAACATCTTGATACTTGTAAATGCACATGCAATTCATCTTTACCTTATTGTAATGGTTATTGGTATTATTGTAAGTGTTATATAAGATACATTATATGTTGACAATCATTAACTATTGCTAGCCTGGTGACGTCATAGATCTATGGGTCTGACAAGTCTATTTGGTGCTAAAGCCGATGTATTGCCAGTTCCTGATGATGTATGACTTTTTCATCATGTAAACCAAGTACACTTAGCTAATCGTTATAACTAGTAATCGTAATCTTGGTCAAGGTTTGATTATAGTGTTCTATAAACTTGCATAATTCATAACCATTGACATGAATTGCTACTTGTAAATCTTTATATATATGTATATGTATGCTTAACCCATGGACACTTACCAACTTTCAAAATTTGACCCTTTGTTTTTAACATGTTTGAGGATTGCTACTTGTGGAATTTTTCTTGCTCATATAGGATTTGGACTTAGTTAAATAAATATCTTATGTTGTTGTTCAAATCTTGGTTGTATTGTAATGACTTCATTGTATAGTTTTATTCAACGAAAAACGGTATTTAATATTATTTTGACTTTTTAACTTCCATGAGCTATGAAGAATCATTTTACATTCGTCCGCCTCGATGTTTCTGCCGTTGGACGGGGTGTGACAGATTAGTATCAGAGCCATGCTATGGGGAATTAGGTTGTTAGAAATGGAATGAGCAAGACTATAACTAAGTACCCTTACACATGAGTCCTCTCATATACTTATATGTTTAGATAGTGTTAGGGTCTGGTATATGAACGAAATACCAACTGATTAACATGTAACCAAACCAAATAGTACGGAATCCTATTTTATTGGTGATCCAATCAGTGAGAATGCACGTAGAAACAATTATGTATTGAATCTAACGTCAAGAATCAATGAGGAATCGATCTACTACGTTCTATGAACTTGGAGTAAGAACTTAGAGGCTTCTGGACGGCTAGGGTATGTCTAGAGTCGAAGTGTATTCAATGCTTCCCTTTTTCCACAAACTAAGTGGTATTTATAGGTTAGGGTTGCTCATTCGGGCGACTGAACCATTAACATGGTTCAGTCGTGTGATTGAGTGATACAGTTGGTCCCTTCGCACGACTGAGTGTTCAATCGTGCGACTGAGTCAGTCGCATGAAGTTTTTCAGGCGTATGGACTATTTAGGCTCATGGACACTCAGTCGCATGACCATTCGGACGCATGACCACTGTTGGGGTGCATGGGCTAGTCGGACGCATGAGAACTTCACTTAACCAAATTTCAATGTATTCATTATTATAACATTATGTATACCAATTCAAGTAATCACAAACCTATATAATCTAGTCAGTATGCATCACACAACTCATTAATGAAATGTTAAACATTATAAAGCACAACCAGATATTCTCTTTTCATTAATCACCCAAGCATTACATAAGTGTAAGACATTCAATACATATTACATTAAGATCCGAATCTAGGTACATATGTATCAACAAACTCCCCTTGGACCTAGATCTATCTATTATCTGACATCTTTCATCACCTCTTCATACTTCTTGTACTTCTCTTCTCTTGTGACTCCTGCGTCTATCTCAAACGCAAAGCAGAGTCGTATAACATTTTGAAACTGTAGAGCCTATACAATATCTTGAGAGTAATAGAACAGTGGCCACTTGTATTGTAACATCCTGTATTTTTACGTTAATTAAAATTAATGTCATTTAATCTTGTAAGGACTATTGTTGCCTAAATATAGAACTCGTGGGTTACTTATGCTCATTACTTTAATTTGTCTTTTAAATCCTTAAACTCGAAAGATTATAATGATAATTGTTATAATAATAATAATAATAGTAATAATAATATAATAATATAATAATAATAATAATAATAATAAATTTTATCAGTTAGAAAGTAAAAGTATATAAAACTTAAAGTTTGATTAAATTTAAGGGGCCATTTTGTTAATTTAGAAACTTTAACACTTAAGTTTGTGCATAATATAATAACAAAACAAACTTCAAGGGGTCAAAGTGTAACATTGTCAAAACCATCCTTTATCCCCGTAATTCCGGCGTGGACTCCGGCCACGCTCCGGCCGAAGTCCGGCGAGCCCAAAACGCCTGAAAAACAATCAATTTCACCACTCAAACCATCCCAAATCGCTTCATCTACCTGACTCGAACATGGATGCACGTTCAATGGCGTTTACAAGTTGGTTATGAACCTCAAACAAGCTAGTAACCGATGGCATTAAACTTCATAGCCGTTTGAGCAGTAAATCATATTAATAACCAAATTAACTTCACATAATCAACCATCTAACAATCTATAATCAATTTCAACCTTCAATTGCACTTGATACGCACCCAAACTTCGAACTCGAACAATCACCTGCATCGCGACCTGCTCCACACTCGCAAACCACCATCCAACCCTCAAATTTTGAAATTGATAAAGGGCTTTCAACCTTTGAGTCTCGTGGAAGTTTCCTGCGCAACTAATTAGATTATTATCATCTTTTGCATTTCGAAGACTACAGCATTCGGGTCGCGATTGTTCTTCATTCAATCTTGTTGTGTTAAACTTCAATTCGGGTAATTAAAACCATCTGTACATTCGATTATACATGGGGAACAAAAGCCCCAAGTCTATTTCAGTAATGATTACCGTTTTATGTTTCAATTAGATTGAATTTGATTTAGGGTTTATGTGATTTGGGGGAATTTCTTAATCTTAGCTTATAAAAATTTGAAACCAAAATAAACCGCGGCTAAGAGCCTTGGTTCACTGGTTCCCCACACACATTCTAACTTGGAGGTCCCGGGTTCGACCCCGGGCACCCCCATATTTTTTTAAAAATAGCTTTTTAAGCCTTAAATCAACTTTAGAAAATTTTTAATAATATAAGAAAATATTTTTTTACCTTTTAATATATTTTAAGTTGTCAAATAGTTTTTAGTAATATTTTAAAATACTAAACAATTAAAAACCTTTGTAATAAAACATTTTAAAGGTTATTTTTGAATTATTAACATAGATTTTAAATAATTAATAAAATAGTAGTGACGCGAACTGTCCTTAAAATTTTATCGTTTAAATCACGATATTTTAAATGGAGTTTTATTTTAAAATGTTATAAATTCTTTTGTGTAATAAAACTATATTATGTTTCAAATTATATTAAATTATAAATCTAAATGATAAATAACTAATTCTTCAAGTAGTTGTTAAAATGATTATGTGAATAATATGTTATTATCTAATCATTTGAGCATGTTATATCATTTAATGAAGTTATTCGTTAACTTTTATTTAAATTCTTGAAAATTATAAAACAATATAAATTGCTTTAAGTTTTTAAAACTTTATAATAAATTATTTAAAAGCTCAAAACCTTATAATATGATTATTTAAATAGTTAATTTTTAAATTAATTATTTTCTTTTCACATATTATACTTAATTTCTACAAAATCAATAACTTAAATTGTTAAGACATTTTCAATTATTATTGGTCTTAATTGATTTAAATTATCTTTATTAAACCTAGATGATTTATTATTAAACTCCCAAATTTCATTTGAAACCCTAGTTCATGTTTTATTGTTAATCTTATTACCAACCTAATCTTGGAATCTATACGTTTAAACAACTTGTAAATGAAATCATTTGGAACCTCGTTTAAATTATTATCATCATCATTATAAACATAATTACTCATCAAAACCCTAAAACTATGGAAACCCTAATTCTTATTTAACATTAATCAATATATTAACCTTAATCTTCATCTTGTAATACATATTTTAGATGCCTTGTAATGAATACTTGGGATTACTTTGGATCATCCTTTAATCTTTATTTATCATCTCGTAATACTTATATCAATGTGAGTATTCTATACCCCTTTTTCCTATTTGCACACTTTGGGGTGAAACATGTTAACTTATACTATTGCACTCGTAGACTTATTTGAGACTTGTAAACCTATGGCAATTCATCTTGTAAAAGTTGTGGTTAGTTGAACTTTTGTGATTACATGTTATGGCGTTATATGTACAATCATTAACTATTGCTAGCCTAGCGAAGTCATAGATCTATGGGCAAGACAAGCCTGCTTTGGTTGATCTAAGTACACTTAGATGATCGTATAATCTTGTAAACGTTTGAGACTTGTAAAACTTTGTCGAGGTTTGATTGTTGCATTGTTCATAACATCCCTAATCACTTTATTCACTAACTTATGACTTGAATTGCCATCTTTTATATAATCTATGTATTAAAAACTATGGAATGCTCACCAGCATTTTTATGTTGACCTTTTATTTTTAACATGTTTCAGGAATACCCCAAGTATGTGTTCTACTCTTTGAAGCTTATCACATCTAGGATTGGACCTAGAGATAAAATGGATGATCATGTTATTTGTAGCAATTGTACATGATGTATTCTTTGTTGAAACTTTTGCTTGTAATGTTACAATTGAATCTTATGATTAATATATTTGGATTTAATAAATAGCGTTATGTGGCTGTGAACAATCGTAACCCTCACATCTCGACGTTTCCGCCGTCAAGGTTGGGGTGTGACAGATTGGTATCAGAGCCCATAACTATAGGAATTAGGTTATTAGAAATGGTGACCTAGACTATAGTTGCATGAACCTTATAGAAAGATCCTTATACCTGTGTGCTTACATGTTGTTTGCATGCTACATAATGCTATGCCTTTTGTGCAACTTGATGCCCTAGCATAGGATTGCCTTATGTATGCTTAAACTTAGTTACTTGTCTCCCTAAACTTAACTTTAACTCTTTGATTCTCCCCGACAAATAAAATTCTTAATCTTATTCTAGTCAACACGTGGAAACTTACGCTTATGCTTATGATTTGGATCTTTAGACGTTATGTCTAATCTATATAAATCCCATCAAGGTTTTGATTCCATGAACCAAAGAAATATGTGTGACACATAGACACCTGTATTCTAGATTTCCTGGCAAAAGGCCTTCGGGCTAAGGCAAGCATATCGTATAAATCTCATTGCGAGACCAGTTATGCTTACCTGGGGATTTCTGGGATGAGTGATAAACTATGGTCAATATACACAAATCTCTAAGGCAAATGGGTCAATTTACCTTGACGTGTCAACGATTCCAAATGGTAATGCGTTACCCAATGGAACCATCCTCTTTGTATCTTAAAAATCCTTGATTTTCTTGAACTGGTTTATCACCAAAGTTTTAATATCTTCTCATTTTTAACATATATAATGTTCCTGTTAATATTGAACCCATTCTACATTTCAACTCCTACATTTAAACGTTGCTACACGTAGGGCGTTTCATGTATCTATTTCTATACTTTGACCAACGTGTGCATGACTTTTAATATGTCCAAAGATATTAGGAATCTAAACCGAATGGCCTTCACAAATTTAAACCGTTACTTATGGTTCTCAAGTCTTCTTAAGGATGTGTCCCATAACTAAAACATGAAATGCTATAGGTGGAATTTCTACATCTCGGGATACTTTGTCTAGGCAAAGTGTAAATGGTGATTTGACTAGATTATTAAATCCATTTACTTGACTCGAAACCCTTGAGATGAGTGATCACTTAATAGTACGCGTGTCTTCAATAAGGTTATGGTTGACCTCATGTCTTGAGGAGTTCATGTATTTCCTTCGATTGTGAATGAATGTTCACATCTCGTCATGGTGTTGAATCATTCTTGTCATTGATTTTGCCTTCTTGATTTAAATTATTCAAGATTTGAGCACCATCATAACGAATGCTGCTATCTCGAACTTTGATCTTAAGCTTGTAAGCGTGATTTTTTTTCCTTTGTTACATTGATGTGACTTGAAATTTTCCAGATTTCTAATTGATATTCTTTTCCTTTCGTTGTTAAGTCAAACTTTGTACCGTTTGTACAGTGGGAGATACAAGAGTTTGCAAGTCAACCTATGACTAAGAACACACGTATCTCCTAAATGATTCTAACTCATCAAAACAGGGGTGATTCCCTTACTTTGATGATTCTCTATTTGTTTCGGTAAATGGTTTCCGATTGTGATTTATAAAATTTCATCCTCTGGATCGGGGTGATTTCCTTATCCTGAGGATTGACTTCAATTATTTTCTTTGGAATGGCATTTCACAAATGACATGATCTCACCAAAACAGGATTGAAACCCGTACTTTGGTGACAAATGTCAATCTTCGATTGTTTTCTTGCTATTATGAAATTCAATCATTAAGATAGGCCTGAATTCCATATCTTGATGATAATATCCTTTTTATGAATTGTATTTGTTCAAATGAGACGACTTCATCAAAGTAGGAGTGAATTCTGGATTTTGATGAAGAAGTTCATCTTATTATATTTTGCTTTTATAAAACTTCACTGTTAAGATAGGAGTGATTTCCCTTACCTTAACGGTGAGTTACCTCGTCTTATTTCTGTGAATCCTCAACAAGGAGTTGGGATCGAACTTTTTGATTGGTAAGTTAGTGGTCATACCTGGGAATACACCATCAAGTTAGGAGTGGAAACCACACCTTGATGACTATTCACATTTCTTGACCTCCAACTTACCAAGTTTGTAATCAAGTGACGAGAAACATGTACTAACTTGTAGGGTGAAACAATGTTAGAGTTTCGACCTATCAAGCCAAAGCATGATCCCTGAACTTGAAAGGAGACCTGATCGCTCTAGGTTGATTTTGATTCCAAGCTTGGAGCATTTAAATTCTTAAATTGATTTCTTTCCTTTATCCTTATGTTTTGATTTGATCTAGCTATATTGAACCATTTATTCCCTACTTATCAACTTTCATTTTGAGATATCATCAACACATGATTGTGTGATGGTAGTCTTCTTAAACAATCTTTTTACTAAATAAAGACATATTCAACTTGTGGTTATGTCTTTCTAGTCATACGAATGTTCTCGACTGTACTTATGATGAATTACGTATGCAATCTATATTTGGAAATTTGTTACCTTGCAAAACATGGGTACAAATGCATGTCTTATTGTTTGCGTTACTTCTTGAATCACTTTTGAACCCTTAACCTTGGAAATCTTTAAAACTCTATCTTGGTTTTGACTAACAAGACTCGTTATTACTTACATTGTGATGTGGAGGTTCATAACCTTCGTAACTAGTAGTCATGGGTTTGGCATAAAGGAAAAGACGTAACTTGGTTTGTATCCGAGTGTCTTACCTTCACATATGACAAGACCTAACATTCGTGATCCTATGGACCTCCTGTTTAACTTTTCATTCACTAAGTGCCTCTTATCTTAGTTGTCATGATGACAATTGGTGCATTATAGACCGATTGACTAAAATTCAATTTGATTTATATGGGATAACGGGTCGAGAAATTGACTTGTAGCGGTTTCAAATAGTCCTATACCGTGGTATGTCGGTACATATCGATCGTTAATTTTAATGATCGATTCATTTTCCTGCTATTAGCAATGTTTCTAGTCAGCGTTGTGGACTCATTCCAAAATCTTCGCATATCGTATTATTCTTAGACCGACGGTTTGGTCAAAGGAGCAATATATATTCACAGGATATGCGTTAAGATCGTTTTGGTGACGTGTGGGATTCTTAAATTCCAACGGTTAACCTTTCTTACAATTGATAGTCTTTTCATTGATTTCAAGTGATCACTTTATTACGTAAATACGTTCTAGATGTTGTCTAATATACCACCACAACTCGTCATCGTCTTTCAACGTTCCATATGCCAAATTTCAAAGCGTCTCATATTTCACTGGAAGAGTTCAAATTGGTATGCATTATGTCAAAATACTTGTAAGGTTCCATAAAGTGAAAACATCTCATCCGTAATCAAACGTCTATCACTAGCCGTTGTACACTTACCTTTCATTATAACTCCTTTTGTTCATTTAAGTTAATTCTTAATTTCGGGACGAAATTCTTTTAAGTTGGGGAGACTGTAACATCCTGTATTTTTACGTTAATTAAAATTAATGTCGTTTAATCTTGTAAGGACTATTGTTGCCTAAATATAGAACTCGTGGGTTACTTATGCTCATTACTTTAATTTGTCTTTTAAATCCTTAAACTCGAAAGATTATAATGATAATTTTATAATAATAATAATAATAATAGTATAATAATAATATAATAATAATAAATAGTAATAATAATAATAATAAATTTTATCAGTTAAAAAGTTAAAGTATATAAAACTTAAAGTTTGATTAAATTTAAGGGGCCATTTTGTTAATTTAGAAACTTTAACACTTAAGTTTGTGCATAATATAATAACAAAACAAACTTCAAGGGGTCAAAGTGTAACATTGTCAAAACCATCCCAAATCGCTTCATCTACCTGACTCGAACATGGATGCACGTTCAATGGCGTTTACAAGTCGGTTATGAACTTCAAACAAGCTAGTAACCGATGGCATTAAACTTCATAGCCGTTTGAGCAGTGAGTCATATTAATAACCAAATTAACTTCACATAATCAACCATCTAACAATCTATAATCAATTTCAACCTTCAATTGCACTTGATACGCACCCAAACATCAATCTCGAACAATCACCTGCATCGCGACCTGCTCCACACTCGCAAACCACCATCCAACCCTGAAATTCTGAAATTGATAAAGGGCTTTCAACCTTTGAGTCTCGTGGAAGTTTCCTGCGCAACTAATTAGATTATTATCATCTTTTGCATTTCGAAGACTACAGCATTCGGGTCGCGATTGTTCTTCATTCAATCTTGTTATGTTAAACTTCAATTCGGGTAATTAAAACCATCTGTACATTTGATTATACATGGGGAACAAAAGCCCCAAGTCTATTTCAATAATGATTACCGTTTTATGTTTCAATTAGATTGATTTGATTTAGGGTTTATGTGATTTGGGGGAATTTCTTAATCTTAGCTTATAAAAATTTGAAACCAAAATAAACCACGCCTGAGAGCCTTGGTTCACTGGTTCCCCACACACATTCTAACTTGGAGGTCCCGGGTTCGACCCTGGGCACCCCCATATTTTTTTAAAAATGGCTTTTTAAGCCTTAAATCAACTTTAGAAAATTTTTAATAATATAAGAAAATATTTGTTTTTACCTTTAATATATTTTAAGTTGTCAAATAGTTTTTAGTAATATTTTAAAATACTAAACAATTAAAAACCTTTGTAATAAAACATTTTAAAGGTTATTTTTGAATTATTAACTGAGATTTTAAATAATTAATAAAATAGTAGTGACCCGAACTGTCCTTAAAATTTTATCATTTAAATCACGATATTTTAAATGGAGTTTTATTTTAAAACGTTTTAAATTCTTTTGTGTAATAAAACTATATTATGTTTCAAATTATATTAAATTATAAATCTAAATGATAAATAACTAATTCTTCAAGTAGTTGTTAAAATGATTATGTGAATAATATGTTATTATCTAATCATTTGAGCATGTTATATCATCTAATGAAGTTATTCGTTAACTTTTATTTAAATTCTTGAAAATTATAAAACAATATAAATTGCTTTAAGTTTTTAAAACTTTATAATAAATTATTTAAAAGCTCAAAACCTTATAAAATGATTATTTAAATAGTTATTTTTAAATTAATTATTTTCTTTTCACATATTATACTTAATTTCTATAAAATCAATAACTTAAATTGTTAAGACATTTTCAATTATTATTGGTCTTAATTGATTTAAATTATCTTTATTCAACCTAGATGATTTATTATTAAACTCCCAAATTTCATTTGAAACCCTAGTTCATGTTTTATTGTTAATCTTATTACCAAACCTAATCTTGGAATCTATATGTTTAAACAACTTGTAAATGAAATCATTTGGAACCTCGTTTAAATTATTATCATCATCATTATAAACATAATTACTCATCAAAACCCTAAAACTATGGAAACCCTAATTCTTATTTAAACATTAATCAATATATTAACCTTAATCTTCATCTTGTAATACATATTTTAGGTGCCTTGTAATGAATACTTGGGATTACTTTGGATCATCCTTTAATCTTTATTTATCACCTTGTAATACTTATATCAATGTGAGTATTCTTTACCCCTTTTTCCTATTTGCACACTTTGGGGTGAAACATGTTAACTTATACTATTGCACTCGTAGACTTATTTGAGACTTGTAAACCTATGGCAATTCATCTTGTAAAAGTTGTGGTTAGTTGAACTTTTGTGATTAACATGTTATGGCGTTATATGTACAATCATTAACTATTGCTAGCCCAGCAAAGTCATAGATCTATGGGCAAGACAAGCTGCTTTGGTTGATCCAAGTACACTTAGATGATCGTATAATCTTGTAAACGTTTGAGACTTGTAAAACTTTGTCGAGGTTTGATTGTTGCATTGTTCATAACATCCCTAATCACTTTATTCACTAACTTATGACTTGAATTGCCATCTTTTATATAATCTATGTATTAAAAACTATGGAATGCTCACCAACATTTTATGTTGACCTTTTATTTTTACATGTTTCAGGAATACCCCAAGTATGTGTTCTACTCTTTGAAGCTTATCACATCTAGGATTGGACCTAGAGATAAAATGGATGATCATGTTATTTGTAGCAATTGTACATGATGTATTCTTTGTTGAAACTTTTGCTTGTAATGTTACAATTGAATCTTATGATTATATATTTGGATTTAATAAATAGCATTATGTGGCTATGAACAATCGTAACCCTCACATCTCGACGTTTCCGCCGTCAAGGTTGGGGTGTGACATGTATAATGTATAAACATCATTTGCTGATAAGTTGGAGAGCCACATTGGGTCAAACACCCTATGTTTCCATTGTACCATTTCTGTTCAAGACTATCACGGCCTCTCCTGTTCTCCAATCGTAGTACCACCATTTGAAGTGTGGAGTGAAGTCCTGTGGCATCTCCGTAGTGGGATCTTTGACATTCTACGTGGTGGACTCCACTTCAACACTATTTTTGGTTTGCCAGATATGGCGTCAACCTCAGATCGTCTGATGTACCTCATTGGTTGTTGAGGTTTGAAGTTGACCTATCTGGTGTGGTACTCCCTCTTTAGAGCTGCTTCAAACCAGCCTAACATCTTACGAGGGTCAGCGTATAGCAATTTTAACTTTGCTAACCGGTTAAGCTCAAAACCTGGAGGAGTCTTCAGATCATGTGGGAATCTGAAGTACTCAATTCCTTCTCACGTTTAATGGCGTAAACGTTGAGGTCTTTAAAATGTGCCCATGCTATAATCCTGCCTACCACCTTTTGATGTTTCTTGACTGTATACAGTTTGGTGTAGACAGTTGACGTTGTAGCGCTGTGTTGGGCTCTTAGGTCATCAAAGCAAGCAGCCCACTCAGCCTTTCTAGTATTAACTTTAGCATCCATGGCTTGGGTTGTATCTTCTTTCTTGTTTGACGCTTCTTCCATTTTATCTAGAGTCTCGAAGGTTTCACTGACAAGGTTGTCACCCAGGTTGGGTACCATATTACCGTCAATGTCAGTGTCCTCTGGATAATGTTGATCTGTGACATCTTCTATCTCGATCTCATCAATGTCATTGAGTTTGTCATTACTATCACCTTGGACTGTTGGAGCATTTTTCAAGATCTCGTTGGCATTTAGTTTGAACATTTCGGCCAACTGCTTGTCAGTGAAGTCGTGAATTATCTCCCCCTCTTCTGTGGTGTAACTCACAGATCTCCTTACGATCCCTTGCAGATCAAGAATCATGGTTAATTGAGTCTTGACCTGTTGAAGGGGATCTACATCATATCATCCCTCTGAAAGTTTCGATCAGCTTGATTCACACATTCAACACAACAATCATTAGTTAACAATCAAAACAGAAACATTAACATTATATAAAAACGTTCATTACATTAATTTTGATACAAGAATCAAATACATATGATTTAAATAATATGAGCAGCTAAGTATTACTCTTATCCTGTATCATATGCTCTTCTGCAGCCGGTGCGGATGTGGAGGCACCTTGATCTTGTGCTCTCTTCGTCCTCCTTTCACTGGCAGATGGGGAACCCGCAGTAGGTGTGTCATCTTCATCATCATTAACCTCATCGTTTCCAGCATCACCACCAACATCAGTATCATCATCACCATCATCAGCCTCGTCATCACTGTCATCATCACTATCATCTCCATTTCCTTCCTGATATTTAGGGGCTCTTCCTTGGATCCCTTAAGCCGCAGAATGATGGTCTTGTTGGTGGACTCCAACTCCTCGATCCTCTTAGCTGATTGGGCATGCTGCTCCCAGAGTTAGGACATCTCTTCACGCTGAGCATCCATTAGCTGGGCCTGCCGAGATATCTACAAAGACTGGGCAGCAGTAAGGTATACTAGCTGACGTATCTAAGCAGTGCCTCAGGACCATACGGTTAAGTGTCGAGAGTTGTTCCTCTACCCCATTAGGAGGTAGAGGTGATCCTGATGTATAGGAAGGGTATGATGTAGGACTAGCATGGTGGCTAGTGGTGGTGGTGGTGGCAGTGGTGAAGAGTGGGGGTGGTATAGGTATTACTGTTGGAGGTATGTCGGCAGTAGTGGAGGGTGGAGGTATGGTAATGATGGTGGGTGGTATGGTAGTGGTGGTAGAGGGTGTGGTAGTGATGATGGGTGGTATGGTAGTGGTTGTAGAGGGTCTGGTATTGATGGTGGGTGGTATGGTAGTAGGGGTGAAGATTGGGGTTAATATAGATGAAGGTAGTGGTGGTGTGGGTGTGGAGGATGTGGTGGTAGATGGTGTGGCTGTAGAGGTGGTAGGTGGAGTAGTGGTGGTGGTGGTGATGAAGGTTAGTCTTCTCTTCTTCTTCTTCACGCGGTGGGGCTGAGCCATCCTTTTCTTCCTTGATCCTTTCGAAGAGGATGCTCCCCCTAGAACACGGCTTGGCTGATCGGGAGCAAATATGGAATCAGTGTCAGTTTCTCCCGACCCGCTAGGGCGTTCACCAACCGTTCGGAGCCCTCGTTCTGTGGCAACGACTTTACTGCCAACAGTTTGAGTCAGAGGCTCCTCATCTGTATCCTCCTCCTCATCATGTATGAAGTCCTCATGGAATCCTGTGGTCTCTACTCCATCATGGGCAGATGCCGGTGATGCTCTATCAGCAGTGGGGGCCCTTGGTTGAGTTGGCCGTGCATCTCCACCATCATCGCTGTCATCGTCGTCGGAGTCGTTCTCCGGGAACTGTAACTGCTCATCATCTGAGTCACTGTCTACGTGACGCCATTTTTGCCTCCCCGGCGCCACGTAGTCCACCTTAGCCAGATGGCCTATAAGTCTCTTTACCGGGGGCTTGACCTGCTTTCCCCGGTAAACCCTCACACAACCCAATGTCGTATCATCCATAATCTCTAAAGCCACAACGTCGTGGCTTTCCTTTGGCAGCAAGGGCAACTTCTCGTCAAAAATCATCTGTAAGAACCGAGGGTACATGCAAAAACCTCCTTGCCCTTTGCCTCCAACTTCTCTATAAGGTAAGAGAAGATCATGCTCGAAAAGCTGAAGGGGTGGTTCAGCACCAGCGCCACGTAGGCATTTTGTTTCTGGTCTGAGAGGTCATCAAACCCACCCCTTCGTGAAGCTATGCACTTCAGGATGACATGTGCCAAGTACTTATACTGGGGGCACAGGTTGCTCTTGTTGATCACACATGAGTTTATGTCCCCAGAGTACTTAATCCTCATGAAACACCCTCTCACCATCAGTGGGTGAAGTCTGGTGGGGTGGCCAGCATCATCTCCCAACCAAAGTACACGCTGAATGTCTTCAACTGTAATCTTTATGTCCATACCAAAGATGGAGCTCCGAATGTTGTATGGCTCTCGTGATCTATCCACTGATGCATTCTCCCAGAAGGTCTGTTGAATAGACCTGTAAGGGGTGCACGGTGTAGAAATAGCTCGGTGGATCCTGGATCGCTTAGAAAGGCGATGATCCCTGCAAACTCGGCCCTATTCCGAGTTGTGTGGTCTAAGTGAGCACATATGTTGTGCTTGGGGTTGATAGACCATCTATCAACCATAGATCTGTAACACAAGATACATAAACATTAGATACTCACATGACACAAATCAGTTCTAAGTAACTTGACAAAATTCATTCTGGTTCATTCGTGCGAATGAACTATGCAACTATGTTTAGTCGGTTGTCCTATCATGCGACTAGAATCATTCTAGTGAATGAACAGGCGACTGAGTTCAATCGGTTTGCTGAGCCTATGATTGGTTCAGTCGGCCGACTGAGCTCATTCGTATGATACATTCGGCCAATTGAGCTATTCGGCCAGCTCAATCGTGTGATTGGAGTTCATCCAGATGACCAGTCACATGACCCACTGTTCGGTCGACTGAGGTTCGAATCTTGACCAAATCGTGAAATTAAATGTTCTGCATTGGTTCTTTAGACTCGCAATCTCTTAACTAAAGACCTAATAACATTAGTTTTATCATTTTACTTAGTTTCAGTAGGTCATTAGTCCATTTAGTGGTTCGGTTCTTGTTTCAATCGAACATCACAAATTAGGGCACCATTTCTCCTGATTTATGTGAGATTTCATCTTAGTATAGTTGTATAAATACACACACACTTCAGAAGATCAATAGGGATGTATAATCATGGTCTGATGAAATTTGGACAGCGTAACGGTAGGCTACGCGATATGAGGGCGATTGGGGGTGATGAGTTAAATGCGATCGACTGTAGCCCTATTTATACTGAATCTGAGTTCAGTCGGCCGACTGGACCCATTCGCTCGGTTCATTCAGGTGAATGGACCTCAGTCGGGCGATTGTCTCGGTCAATCACTTTCAGTCCGCCGACTGGAGCTCAGTCGATCGACTGACTCATTCGCACACTCTCATTCGGTCGAATGGGTCATTCTGATAAGCCATTCGGGTGAATGGTTCATACTCATGTCAATTCGGCTGTTTAATGCATGAGTATGGTCCATTCGTAAGATTGGTCAATACTCATGGTCCATTCGTGCGAATGGGTCATCCTCATGAATGTGACTTTATGACCATTCCATATATTCCTAGTTTAACTTTGAATAAACCTTACGAGCATTTGATCATATCGATCATTTTATCTTGAAAAACCTTTGATCACCTCAGACGTGATCTTTTTAAAAACTTTTGTCACCTCAGACATGACCCATTTTTGTTTGAAAGCACGTGTGGTCACCTCAGACGTGACCTTTCGGATGATAAGGTTCCTTATCAACTTCCATGACATAGTCCGATATTAAACACTCTGAAATTGACAATAATTTAAACAAAAATAAAAGGAATAACACTGAAACTTAAAACTAATACATGTTTTTGTGTTTTTGTGAGGGTTAAATCCTAAGATGTAAATCTTAGGAGTTCTTTTTCTGAAAAAGATAGCTTCAATTCAATTAAACCATACATGGACCAATTCAATTTGGAATCATACAGGATATTCAAATCGTTCGGGACAAGTTATCTAAAACCTTTGATGCTCTATTCTTGTTTTTCATCTAGAGTCATTTAGCAAATTTAGGAAATCATACGATTACTATTAGGTCCCCACTCTGATTTGAACTTTCAAAAATTGTAGCCACAATGATTGTCAGTATACTTCTCCTCTTAAATCCATATACAGACTTTCAACACAGATTGGTGATGGTTTAACGTTGTTTATTTCAACAAGCATTTGTGGATCCCACACTTATATGGTAATCAACATTCCTCAGGAGATTTTTGAGCGGTCTCAGGGTAGTATTCAAGAATAAAGTATTCATAGAACTTTCAAAGAGAAGCCAAGCCTCTAGTCAGTGCCACCGCACAACAGAGAGGAAGCAAACAACAATGAATTCTAGAATATATAGGTTATGCTTATCCTCAGGTCAGTGCCACCGCACAACAGAGAGGCACATAACCTATCTTCTTGTTTGAGCAATTTCATTCTTTTTGCACAGATCTCACTAACAACATAGGTTATCAGTTTGATTGTATTTGCATTTTATGTCCTTTTGCTCATGCTTTGGTCTTACGCACAAATTCGTGGCGTTTATTTTGCTCGTCACCCCTTATTGGAATCTTGTTGATTGTGTAAACCAGGGATAAGGTGTTACCCACAGCTAGTCAAACATTTTAGTTTAATCTTGAGATCACCAAAAAGGTCTAGTCATCTATTGTGTTGAATCTACCGACATATCATCTGTGATTTAGCAACCTCTAGGTCTACTTTCTTTGTATTACCTTAGTAGTAGCTAGTTTATCTATCATATTTCCTTTTATTTTGCTCAGACTACACAGATTTATACTTGAGTTTTGCATCATTTTTAATTTAAATTTTAACGTCCCAAATGATTTGCTCCTGTGTACTATCATATTCCAAAGATTGAATCGGTATCACACATACGATCTTATTTTTATCAGCTACCTCTCCTCCTCCCTCATTTTTTTTGTATATACTGTCTAGTCTAAACCTATTCTCCCCCTAAAATTTTAAAACCATGATGGATTAGCATTTTAGGATTTTAATATGCAAAACAATAAGACCAATTTTAATTAACCAACTTAAAATTAAGCAAATAATTTAAAATAAAAAATTAAAATAAAATTTACACGACACATCGGACTACATATGGTCATCTTCAGGAATGACCTCACTTTCTTTTTAACGCCGTTGACCTCTAACAGATATAGAAAACGTGGTTTGTCAAAAGCCTTTGTATAGAGGTCGGCGCGTTGAAAATCTGTGTTTATTTTTACCACATTGATTAGTGGTTTTTTTCAAAGCAATCACGTATAGAGTGATATTTAATTCCGATGTGTTTGGTCTTAGGATGTTGGATCGGGTTTTTAGTCACTGCAATTGCAGCAGAGTTATCAACAAAGATAGGAGTAGAAGAGAAATTCAAACCGTAATCCCGCATTTGCTGTTTAATCCATATGATTTGAGAACAGCAGCTTGCAGCAACAACGTATTCGGCTTCACAAGTTGACTATGCAACCGAGGTCTGCTTCTTGCACTTCCAGGTTACTAATCATCTCCCAAAGAACTGACACGCTGCAGATGTAGACTTGTAGTTCATCTTGCAGCCGCCATAATCCGAGTCACTATATGCTGTAAGCTCAAAGTCATCATCATGAGGATAACGAAAAATCCTTTTGACCCCAATAAGATGGTTCACCTTAGGCTTTGCCTAATATCGTGAACATAAACATGTAGCATACATGATATCAGGTCGTGAGGTAGTGAGATACATGAGAGATCCAATCATCCCTCGGTACATAGTGACATCAACCAGATCACCATTCTCATCGGGTGCTACATCATGGTTTGTGGCAAGTGGAGTGCCAGCTGCAAAAGCATTCTCCATGTCAAACCGACTTAGAATATCACCTACATACTTGGTCTAATGTAGGAAAATCCCATTTGGTGTTTGATCCACCTGTAACCCGAGAAAGAGCTTCATCTCTCCTATTGCACTCATCTCAAACTCCGCCTTCATTACTGCTTCAAACTCTTTACATAATTCTTCGTTCTTTGAACCAAGATTATGTCATCGACATAGATTTGTACCAGCAGTAAGTCTCCATCTTTTTCTTTGATAAACAATGTACAGTCAATGACTCCCCTGCGAAAACCGTGTTTCACAAGATGAGTCGAGAGTTTCTCATACCAGGCCCTTAGAGCTTGGTGAAGTCCGTATAGCGCCTTGTCAAGGTTGTAAACTCTATCCCGATGATATGGATCCTCAAACCCCTTGGGTTGACTCACATACACTGTCTCTCTGATCTCACCATGAAGGAACACACTCTTCACATCTAGTTGATAAACTTTGATTTTCATATAAGATGCATAGGCAAGGAAGATGCGGATGGCTTCCATCCTTGCCACGGGTGCAAACACTTCATTGTAGTCAATACCCTCAACTTGTCGAAAACCCTGAACAACAAGCTGAGCCTTGTTTCTGATGAGCACTCCCTGATCATCTTTCTTGCATTTCAAGACCCATTTGGTGCGAATGACCTTAGCACCTTTAAGTCTATCCACTAGAGTCGATACACCCAACTTCTTAAACTGAAGAAGTTCTTCTTGCATGGCAATCACCCAAGCCTCATCATTCAGTGCTTCACTAACATACTTTGGCTCAAACTAAGACACAAAGCATCGATAGGCACCATCGTGAAGGTATCCCTTTTCCATCACAGAGGCATAATCAGCTGATTACAACTAATTTCTAGTCTGAACCCCTGACCTCACATCTCCTATAACGTTATCCAAAGGATGATAGACATTTAGACGTGAGCCAAGAGTTATGGGAACACCTACCTTGAAATCAAGATTGTGAACATTTGGTTATGGATCTAAGGTAATAGGAGTTTGAGGTTTCAAAGGCTCATAAGCATCACTATCAGATGCTTGTGGACTTGTGGTAGGCAGAACGTGTACATCCTGGTTGTTCTGATCATTTTCTCATTTTCTTCATCAGAGGAAGAGTCACTCACATCAAGTGCTCCCCCTGAGTTGGTAGCTAATTTACTTTGTGAACTGAATGGTGTTGAATCTTGAGACGGTGTGTTCAAGACATCATAAATCATCTTGTTTGCCAACTCGTCATCTAAAGCAAAAAGAGGTATGTTGAACGACTTGAAGAATCCATCATAGTCGAAGAAGTAAGCAGGCCCTTTTCCAGCAGGTGGTGTGATGTATCTCTGAACATCAACGTTACACCACACCTCTACATGACCCGTTGAGTTGTTGTAGACTCTCTTGTTCGGTATGTTGTATCCTAGAAAGATCCCTTCATCAACCTTCTCACTGAATTTTCCCTCCTGAGTCTTCTTCAGCAGGGTGCACGGAGCGCCAAACAGCTCGAGATACTCTAAGTTAGGTTTACGTCGTTGTAATAACTCGTAGCTCGTTTTTCCATGGCGTTTAACTACCAAAACTCGATTAAGTGTATAGCACGCAATTGCCACTGCTTCATTCCAGAATTGAATAGGCAGTTTTGAGTCTGCCAGCATAGTTCGTGCTATCTCTATCAAGCTACGATTCTTCCATTCAGCAACCCCGTTCATCTAAGGAGTGTAGGCAGAGGTAAATTGATGCACAATTCCCTTTTCCTTGCAATAGTCTTCCATCCACTGATTCTTGAACTCGGTTCCATTGTCTGAGCGCACTTGTCATACCTTCAGCTTGTATAGGGATTCCGGTGTAGTTACCAATTCCTTGAAGAATTCAAATGTTTCTGATTTGGATTTCAAAAACATTACCCAAGAGAATCTTGAGTAGTCATCAGTAACTATATAGCAATACAAGTTGCCTGTGATGCTTCTTGTACTGACTGGACCAAACAGATCCATGTGAAGGAGCTTAAGAGGAAGTTGTATAGAATGAACTTCCTTTTCCTTATGAGACTTCTTTGTCTGTTTGCCCTTTTTGCACGCAACACAGAAATCTGGGAGTTGGAAATTTTTTATATTTACTCCTCTTACAAGATCATTCTGGATCAAGTGATTTATTTTTCTCGGATTATATGTCCCATTCTTCTACGCCAGGAGATGGAGTCCTTCTCTGTAGCTTTCAATAAGAAGCATTAGACTTCACGATCCGTTGTGGAGGCCTTTGAAAGATCCAAGACATAAAGATCATTATATCTTGAAGCTGACATTAGGACTTGGTCCTCCGAGATCACGTAGTCCTTCTTTAGAACGTAGCACTTCTTGTTGTCAAAGACTACTTTGAAGCCTTTATCACATATTTGAGAAACAGAAATTAAGTTATTTTGTAATTGTTGGACATAGTTTACCTTATCAAACTTTACTTTCTCATTTCCCACTTCCACTTAGGCTGTGATGTACCCGCCTTTGTTTCCAGCAAATGAAACATGCCCTCCTTTGATTTGTCTCACGTTTGATAAGAGAGCTCTGTTCCATGTCATGTGCCTGGATGCTCCGCTATCTACAATCCACGTGTTAGTCTCAGCACTATAGCGAACACCCTACACATTCAATGAAAACATTAGTTCATGTTAGGAACCCAAGCCTTCACTGGCTTGGGTTTCCCCGAGGCATCATACATCATAAACTCAACCCATTGACCATTCGAGGTTGAGGGAAGCTCAAATTTCTGTTTGTTCTCATTTTTAGACACTGAGGCAGATTTTTCATTCCATAGTCCAGCTTTATGTAGGGCCTGTTTCTGATAAACAGGCGATTGGCTGATTGGTTGAACTTTGGGTTCACTATCCCTTTTAGGAGGCATCACTGAGTTCCTTTTAAAAGGGCTAGTTTTAGATGCAGGAAGTTCAACTTTCCATCTTGGTGTCTGATAATAAGGACACTGAGACGCAATGTGACCGTACTCTCCACAATTGTAGCAAGATCTGCTTTTAACTCTACGGTTTATATGATTTGGTGGAGATGTGGATGTCACACGGTTGACCTTATTATGTTCAGATTGAGACACTTCTTTGTTAGATGTATGATTGGGTTTTACAACCTTAATTGCTTTACCTGGTTTTACATCTTGTATTTCTTGTTTACCTAGACTTTGACATGACGCTTGTGACTAATTAGGTTCAATAGTCTTTTTAGGTTCTGATTTTACTTTGTTTGACCCTGACTTTAAATTAACCTCTTCAAACTCAATTTCTGGGTTAACACAAGGCATCTTTCCTTTTGCCTTTGAAGTGGCCTCCTTTTGTTTAGTGTCAGACTCATTGGATTTACTTATGGAATCCGGGTCACTAACAAGAGGAGTGGACACCACATGATCCTTGATGGGGTTATTGTTAAGCGGTTTACTTTTGGTGTTCATCAAGGTCTCAAATGGTGGGGGAACCACTTTGTATCCCAATCCCTCCCCATTGTTTCTCTCTCTCACTAAGTGTTGGACAATATGAGATGTGCTTGTCCAACTGTGCAGTTTTTGTTTTAAGGAGTTGACTTCTACTTCTAAAACTGCTTTCTGCTTCTTGGTTTCCTCTATGGAGTTCAGATAGTACCTAATGTCATTTGCTTGGTTAAAGGCAACTACCTCTGTTTCCCTAAGCTGTTTATTCAATAGGTCTTTTCTTTGTAATTGTGCTCATTTTGTTTTAATACTCTATTTGCCTCAGTGCATAGTTCCAAATCCTTTACTAAGCTATCATTGTGATCTAATAACCAAGCAAATTTCAAATCTATACTTTCTCTAAATTTATTGCAATCTAAACAAACATGATTATTGAACAGCTGGTCAGTAATACTTACCTGAGATGTTGAAGAAGAATCAGTCATGAGAGCAGAATCTGTTGTCTCTGGTTTTGGTGATTCTGACGTTGATGTATATTTTTCTTCTCCAGCTAGGTGGTTTACCACATGTGCAGTGTCTTCAGAATTTGACATTGCGATCTCTACTGCTATATCTCCCTCACTGGCAGAATCATCATCAATGTCCTCCACACTAGCTATGTTGGACTCTCACGGTGAAACAAACCGTTAGCTCCAGTCCTATCCTTCATCCTTATTAGCAGTCAAGGCTTTGGGGTCCTTACTTGATGAAGTAGAACTGCTAGATGTGGCCTTGTCCTGACGATCAAAGGACAAGAAGGGATTGCCATTACCAGTCTTTTTTGGCTTCACACACTCCCGCTTGAAGTGCCCCTTCTCACCAAAGTTGAGACAAGTTACCTTTGACTTGTCGAGGCCAAAGGTTGTGTCCTTGGTTGCAACTATGCTCTGTCCGGTCTTTTTGACAAACTTTTTAGCTCGTCGGACAACAGTTGCCAAAGCCCACATTTTGTTCATTCGTTCCAACTCCATTTCGTCCACCTGTTCATAAACCTCATCTGCCAGGTGACAATTTCCTATCTTTCCAGCAACTAGTCCATCATAGGAGTGGACTACAGCAGCTAAGAGGTCCATGTGTTCTTTGGCCACCTCAACAGTCATGTTACCGAAGTTATCGGTTTTCAATTTTGCTGCATTAGCTTCAGGTATAATATACTGGGTTCCAGACGACCCTGACGTTTCGGACCCTGAAGTAGAAGTTTATGCTAGAACTGCTGAGCTTGAGACGAAGGCAGTGTGTAGTGGTGCTCCAGATGTCTTGGCCCGAGGAGTCGCATTGTAGAGTGCTGGATTCTGGTCATAGTTGGCCTTTTGAGCTATGTACTTCATCCTAAGCTCCTCTTCTCTCAGTTTCAGAATGAATTCATTTATATCTAACTTCAAGAGCATCCCATTCTGTCGGTGATTTGAAATGAAAGAAGCCCATTTCTCCAGTAGACCATCAGCAAAGTTGGATACCTTATCCTCCATCGATGTAGTTACTCCATGAGTGTGCATTTCACTCATCAAGTGGTAGAATCTATCAATCATATCATCCAGGCCTTCCTTTCCCATTGAAGAGAAGTTGTCGAACTCCTTCTTCAAAGCTTTGGCCTTAATGGCCTTGAGTGAGGCATTTCCGTCATACCTCTTCTCCAACGCATCCTATAGTTTCTTTGCTTGAGTATATTATGAATACTAATGGAAGATTTCCTTCGGAATAGACTGAGTGAGCAAAGCGTAGACTTTCTTCTCAGCATTGTGTTTTACCTTTTACGCATCTGACATGCCATTTAATGTAAGTTTAACTCCGTCAGCTCCTGCTGGCATGCTGTACCCCGACTCTATTGCCTCCCACAAATTTGTACATACTCCATTTAAGTAGATTTCGAAATGTTGCTTCCATTGTGGGTAGTCGTCTAACGTGATAAGCTTCGAGGGTTTATTGTGAATTCCCACTTCGTTCTCCAACAGCAGTAATTCTGAATACGAGTATCTCTAGTTGCTGTGTATGCTGAAAACTGGTCCTCCATTTCACTTAACTTTACTATTTAACAAACTACTGATGTATGTGAATGAAGGTATGCGATTGGACCTATTAGGCGATTGAACTAGGCGAATGGTTCAATTGTGCGACTGAACAAATGCAGATGAGTCAATCGGCCGAATGAACTAATGCGGTTGAACTATCCGAATAGGGTTCTCAATCGTACGAATGAATGTACGAATCAGTCCAATTGTGCGATTGGAGAATGCGAATGAACTCAGTCGTGCGATTGAGTCAATCATGCGACTGAACCTGCTGAAGTTTGATAATTTGTAGGTTAAACATGTTTTGGCCGTAAAAACTCGAATTCTCACAAACCCGAAACGCCGTATGCCGGAAAAATTAAACATTATGGTCGGGAACGTCTAAACTCCGTTTGACACAAAAAGATTGCGTTTTTAGTGAAAAAACACAAGTTTTGAATCAAAACAATTGAATTAACACGTAATAAAGAGCCAAAGCTCTGATACCACTTGTTAGGATCTGGTATATGAACAAAATACCAACTGATTAACGTGTAACCAAACCAAATAGTGCAGAATCCTATTTGATTGGCGATCCAATCAGTGAGAACGCACGTAGAAATAATTATGTATTGAATCTAACGTCAAGAATCGATTAGGAATCGATCTACTGCGATCTATGAACTTGGAGTACGAACTTAGAGGCTTCTGGACGGCTAGGGTACGTCTGGAGTCGAATTGTTTTCAATGCTTCCCTTATTCCACGAATTAAGTGGTATTTATAGGTTATGGTTGCTCATTCGGGCGACTGAACCATTAACATGGTTCAATTGTGCGATTGAGTCATATGGTTGGTCCATTCGCATGACTGAGTGTTCAGTCGTGCGACTGAGTTAGTCGCATGAAGTTGTTCAGGTGTATGGACTATTTAGGCGCATGAACACTCAGTCGCATGACCATTCAGATGCGTGACCACTGTTGGGGCGCATGGTCTAGTCGAACGCATGAGAACTTCACTTAACCAAATTTGAATGTATTCATTATTATAACATTATGTATACCAATTCAAGTAATCACAAACCTATATAATCTAGTCAGTATGCGTCACACAACTTATTAATGAAATGTTAAACATTATAAAGCACAACCAGATATTCTCATTTCATTAAACACCCAAGCATTACATAGTGTAAGACATTCAAGACATATTACATTAAGATCCGAATCTAGGTACATATGTGTCAACAGATAGGATCTTATGTGCTTATATATTTCTACTTGATTATGTGATTATTTGCCTTATATAATTCTTCTTATACTTTGGATCTTATCAATGCACACACGAATCTTAAACCATATTTTAAGGCATTGCGTGCCTAAATCAAGTGGTTTTCAAAATGAGATTTGAATGGTTATTCGTGGTTTCAAGTCTCGTCAAAGTTTGTGTCCTACAACTTGAAACATGTAATGCTGGAAGAACGTGATGCCTGTACCTCGAGGCGTTCTGTCTAGGCAAGGTTTTCATATAAATCCAAATCAACCGATGGACCCGGTTACCTTACCCGGGAACCCTTGGGGTGAGTGTCCGCTTATAAGTACATGTAACACCCGGTTATTTAAAAAGACATGAAATGAAGAATAAAAAGAAAAGAAAAGCTATAAGGTCTAAGTGGAGGGACCAAAAGAGTCCAAAAGGACAAAACTTTGAAAAAGTTAGTGTAAAGGTGGGCATGCTGCCCACCCTCACTTCACATCACCACTACTCTCGGTTTTAGAGAGAGACAAGGGAAGAAGAGCAGAACTTCGGATTTTGAAGAAGAAGTGAACGAATTGAAGGTAAGAATTCGTGGTTTTTATGTGTTTATGATGGGTTTTATCCCAGTTATGTGTTTATGTGCTTATGTGTTTGTGTATGAGCTCGGGTGTGTGTGTTTGGTGTTGTTTTTAGGTGTTTGAACTCATTGCAAGCGGGTTAGAAAGGAAGAAACACCCAAGTTGCATCAGGTGAGTTCTAGACCCTGGTTTTTACTTGTTTCAAACTATCTTTGTGGCTGAAAATGTATTAAAATGATTTTTACAAAGCTTATGTATATTTACCCATATGTATTATGCTTGTTGGATGTTAATTCTTGAATGCTTATAGGTTATTCATGTTTAGAATAGCCACATTAAGCTTAGAACAAATGGGTTGATGATTGGGTTTGAAAACATACCGGAAACATATTACACAGAAGGTCGATGCGCTTGAATTTGCCTTAGAAAGATATAAGTGTAATCCATGCGCCTAAACAGTAGCCCATGCGCCTAAGATTACCTTAAAATGTTTAAGTACAGCCCATGCGCCTGAACAGTGGTCCATGCGCCTACAAATGTTATCCGGATGACTAAGTGTAGGGCCATGCGCCCCAATAGTGCCCATGCGCCCAAGTGGCTCATGCGCCTAAGTGTCCATGTGTCCGAATTACCCATGCGTCTAAGTGTTCATGCACACAAATAGTGCCCATGCGCCTGAATAGTTCATGCGCCTAAAGTGAAAAATGCTTAAGTGTTGGCTGATGCGCCTACATAGTGATGAAATGCCCGAACAGGGCTCATGCGCCCAAATAGTTCCCATGAGCCTAAGCACTTAGAAATTTTTACAGAATTTTCTGGGAGTCTGTGCTTTAGGGTTTTGACCGAGGTTGACTAAGGGCTTATTAATGATGATGTTTCATGCATGAGATGATTACTTATGATTGTTCCTTATTATTGTTATTGCTATTATTATTATTACTTATAGTATGTGACTTTACGTGGTATGTTATTATCGTAACGTAAAGTATATCGTAATAATAAAGTGAAAGAGCAATAAAGAGAAGAAGAGGAACATTAGTGAAAATGTTAACAAGTCTTGGAAGCTTAGAGGAGGTACACGACCATGTTGTTGTTAGCTCAACTGTGCTGCGGGTTAGCTACCCTATTATCCACACAGGGTCAATCAATTGAGATTGGCAGGACCTTTGTAGCGTGTCCTGGGTGATTGGGTTGGCCTTGTACACAGTACACAGAACCCTTTCGAGGGATATAGTTGACCTTTTTGAGGGATACCGTTGACCCTTTTGAGGGATACCGTTGACCCTTTCGAGGGATACAGTTGACCCTTTCGAGGGATATAGATGGCCCATCACCCGTTTTCCATCGCGCATAGTTGGGGTATTACTCACTAGTCCATATAGAAATAAAGATAAAAGTTTACAGAAAGACAAGGCATACAGTAAAGAGAACGAACAGTATTTGTTCATATAGCGAATGCGTGCTCGCATATACAGTACAGAGTTGTATTTTACAGAAAAGAGTATTTTCTTATACAACATATAGAAAGTATTTTATTACTTTTAAAACTAGAACTCACTCAGCAACGCTGACTTTTATACATTTTCAGTTGGCAGGTAATTATTGCTGAGGATGGCACGAGGTGAAGCTACTCGGCAGGAAAAGACTGACATCCATTCGTATTCTATGTTACTATTGTTTTGTAATGCATTAAAACAATTCTTTTTTAAACAAATAATGATGATGTATTGCTTAACAACAGTGTTTTAAATGAAATGAATGGTTTTGATAAATTATTTTCGTTGCTTAAAGTTTATATAATTATAATGTGTAGTGTTGTAACTGCTACGATTGACCAACTGTGAGGTCTCCAGGGACGCGGCCTTACAGTACATGCCTTCATTAAAGTTATAGGTTACCTAATACTTTGATAAGTCAACGTATTGCTTTGGTTAGTAAATCTAACGTTACACTTGACACATCTTGTTGTTATCGTATTATCATTGATTTTTGCCTTCTTGGATTTTAAAACTCTTTACCCAATTCTCATATCGACCCTTAGTAATTTTTTTAAATGTTTTCCCCTTAAATCGCACTTATTATGAAACCTTATTTAATGATACTCTTATTCTGAACTGAACCATTAAATCTTAACAAACACGATTCTCGTATCAATTTTAAACTAATGTAACTTTGAAACCTCAATGACATAGTAAACAAGAATCGATTATCTAAGAACCATGTCAAAGTTACTTGCTTGACAAACCCTATGCTTTCACATCTCATCCAAAGATATCTTAAAATATTTCTCGTGTTCGTCAAGGAGATTCTCGTATTGATCTAAAACTTTGTGTTTTATTCGTGACAAAACCTTCATAATCATCTTGAACCGTCTAATATATAAAAGTTTATCAATTAAAATTCTAAATTAATGATCTTATACACTTTGTCAGAAACACATGAAATCATGAATCATGAATTTAACAAACTTAAGCATAACAAAACATCATAATCAAACTTGCTAAACAACAAGGGGCACTGGTAAAACATGGTATTGGATATCATTCAGATGGTGAAACTGTATTTAATTTAGTTCCACCTCCATCTACTCTATGTTATTCTCCAATTCCAAAACTTAATCCAACAAATGACTTAATTAAAAAGAATACTAATAGTTTGCACACAAGTTTAGTAGGAGTGAAAGTTTAAGAGGTGCGAGATGATTATGATTCTAAAATTTGTATGGGATATAATAAACCGAATGCTCATACTCCAAATAATGATTGTTCACTTCCGGTTGTTTGTATTTCTATATCTATTGTTTCTTCTAAATTCTTTGATAAGTTTAAAATAGGTGAAATTTCTACCTTTGAGCCAGTCAGGGTTGTGAAAGAAGAGATAAATCAGGAATCACCTAATCATCAAGCTCCAACAATAGCAACACATCTTATTCATGCCAATCAAAATCCATTGGAAGTAGATCTGTGTATACGAGACTGGATAAGCTCAGATGACGAATCAAACACAAACGATAGTGTCGGTTCCTCAAAGATCAAGATATCACCTGAAATTGTCAAGTCTTAAAATCTTCCAAAAGCTGAATCAAGACCAATATGGATCTCTTCTCCAACTGCAAAAACAACCCAATCAATCAGTGAAGATCTCACTTATAGATACATATGTACCTAGTTTATGAGCTTAATGTAAAATGTCTTTCATGTCTTACATATATGTAACAGAATGGGTTTGAATGAAATACAATGTGTGGTTTATGCTTATAATGTTTAATATTACATTGATTATTGTGTGTTAACGCTTATTGAACTAACTACATAGGTTTGTGGTTGTTTACATAGTTCTTAGTCAATAATGATTGAGAAACATGCTTATACTTAATCGTGTGAAGTTCTCATGCCAATGGACCATGCTAATGGACCATACGCATGAATACTTCATGCTAATGAACCAGTCGCACGACTGAACCAGAAGATTGGATCGGTGGCACGACTGTAATATGAGATTGACTTAGTCGCACGACTAAATCTTCAGTCGTGCGGATGGATCAACTGCATGCTTCAATCGCACGACTGAACCATGCGAATGGCTCAGTCGCACGAATAGAAAACCCTTACCTCTAAATACCACTTAATTCATGGAAAAACATAACTATTCGAATACCTAAGCACTAAATCGTACCCTAGCCGTCTAGAGACCCAGAACACCTGTTCCAAGTTCATAGATTACAGTAAATCATCCTGCTATCATTCTTAACGTTTAGTTTCATTCTTGGATTGATTTTACTCGCGTTCTCATTGATTGGATCACCAATCAAATATGATTCCGAACTATTTGGTATGGTACACACATTAATCAGTTAGTACTCCGTACCGAAAACGGTCCTAACAAGTGGTATCAAAACATTGGCTCTTGATTTGCATGTGATTCAATCTATTTTGATATAAAAATTGTGTTTTTCACTCAAAAACATAATCTTTTTGTGTCAAACAATGTTTTCGACGTCTCCAGGTCAAAAAGTTAACATTTTTCTAGCTTACGGCAATTAGGGTTAGTGCGAAATTCATTTTTTTGCGTCAAACTACCTAAAACCCTCGGATTTTAAAAAAACCAGCAGCTCCAGTCACCTGATTGACTCAATCGCATGACTAAACCCATTTGCACCACTCATACGCACGATTGGATCAGTCGTTCATCCATTCGTACGACTGAAAATCTTTGTTTGCATTGTTAAGCCTCACCTGTCCAATCGCCCAATTGAACCTTCTGCATTAGTTCAGTCGCACGATTGAACCATCCGCATTGTTCAATCGCACGAATAGCCCAATCGCACTCTTTCATTCGCACAATTACAAAAGTTTGTTCTAAAATCAAAGGTAAATAACAATGGAAGATCAATATTCAGCATTCACTGCAGGTAAAGATTCACGGATCCATAATCTATTGCTTCTGGAAAATGAAGTGGGGAATCGCAAGAAGCCCTCTAAGATAATAACATTAGATGACCACCCACAATGGAAGTAAAGGTTCAAGATCTACCTAAATGGTGTAGATCCAAATCTATGGGAATCAATAGAGAAAGGGTATAGCATGCCGGTCGGTGCAGATGGAGTTAAACTTACCTTAGGAGGGATGACTGATGGACAAAAGGTTAAGTACAATGAAGAGAAGAAGGTGTACACTCTGTTAACTCAGTCTATTCCTAAGGATATATTCCATCAGTTCTCTGAAAACAAACAAGCAAAGAAGCTATGGGATGCTCTGGAAAAACGGTATGAAAGGAATGCCTCATTAAAATCTCTAAAGGCAAAAGCATTGAAAAAGGAGTTTGATAACTTCTCGTCGATGGGAAAGGAGAGCTTGGATGATGTTATCGACCGTTTCTACCACTTGATGAGTGATCTGCACACTCATGGAGTTGTTACATCCATGGAAGACAAGGTATCGAATTTTGCAGATGGATTGCCAGAAAAGTCGGTCTCCTTTGTGTCAAACCTCAGGCAGAATGATATGCTGGAGAAGTTGGATATCAAAGATTTCATTCTGAAGCTGAGAGACGAAGAGTTGAGGATGAAGTACAGGTCTCAAAAGGCGTCATATGATCAGAACCCGTCACTTTACAACTCCACTCCTCAAGCAAAAACGTCTGGAGCACTACTTCAAACGGCGTTCGTATCTAGTTCAGCCGCTCCATCTCAAGCTACTACTTCGGGATCTGACACGTCAGGGTCATCGTGCACCCAACATATAGCACCTGAAGCCAATGCTACCAGATTGAAGACCGAGAATCTTGGTAATGTGACCATAGAGGTAGCAAAGGAGCATTTGGATCTCCTAGCAGTTTTCGTTCATTCCTATGACGGTCTAGTCGCACGGAAGATTGGAAACTGCCATCTGGCAGATGAAGACTACGAACAAGTAGATAAGACTAAGCTAGAGAGGATGGATATCATGTGGGAATTGGCGAGTGCTGTCCGGAGAGCTAAGAAGTTTGTTAAAAAGACCGGATAGAACTTAATTGCCACAAAGGATACAATCTTTGGTTTTAACAACCAAAGTGACCTGTTTTAACTGTGGAGAGAAGGGGCATTTCAAGCGTGAGTGTGTAAAGCCCAGGAAGACAGGAAATGGTAATCCATTCTCATCCTTTAATCATCAAGATAAACTCACAAGTAGTCCTCCATCATCAAGCAGTATCCTAAAGCCTTGACGGCTCACGATGACGAAAGAAGAGATTGGAGCTTTCGGTTTCTTTCTCCAGGAGAATCCAACATTGCATGCGTTGAGGATTTGGATGATGATTCTGTGCATTGAAGCAAATCATATTTTAAAATTAAATGAACACAGTTACAAAGAGAAAATAGAACTGTTAAACAAACAACTTAAGGAAACTGAAGTTGTGGCTTATAACCAAGCTAATGACATTAAGTTCTATTTAAACTCCCTAGAAGAAGCTAAGAAACAAGAAGCAGTTTTGAAAGTCGACTTAAATTCATTAAAACAAAAACTGCACACTTGGACTAGTTCTTCTCACATAGTTCAGCACTTAGTGAGAACGTAACAACGGGGAGGGTTTGGGTTACAAAGTGGTACCACCACCACATGAGACCTTGTTGAATGCTAGAAGCAAACCAATTAATAACAAGCCATCAAGGATCATGTGGTGTCCACTCCTCTTGTAAGTGATCCAGATTCCACAAGTAATCCCATTGAATTTGTCACAAAACAAAAGGAGACCACTTTAAAGGCAAAATATAAAATGCCTATTGTAAATCTGGATGAACAATTGAGAAGGTTAGGGTAAAGTCTGGTTCAAATACGTCTACTTCATAACCCAAAAAGACTAAACAAGTTAACCAACATGTGCGTCATGTATAAGTCCAGATAAACAAAAGAGTAAAGATGTTAAGAAGGTTCAAACAATTAAATTTGTTAAACAAGATAAAACATCTAAACAAGAAGTGTTAAAAATCAACTAAGTCAAAGTCACATGAGTGTCACACACTTCTCCACAGAAACAACCATACCATCATGTCGAAAGTAGATCTTGCTACATCTGTGGGAAGTATGGACACATCATGCCTAATTGTCCTTACTATCAGACACCTAGGAAAAAAGTTGAACTTTATGATCCTAGACCCAGTTCTTCTAAAAGGAGCTCCATGACTCCACCAAGAAGAGTTAGTGAACATAAAGTTCAAACCATAAGCCAATCGTCTGTTTATCACAAACAAGCCTTACACAAAACTAGCTTATGGAAAGGAAAGTCTAGTTCAATGTCTAGTAATGAGAACAGAAGACAAATGATCTTCCCTCACCCTCTAATGGCAATGGGTGGAATTTATGATGTGTGATGCCTCTGGGACACCCAAGCCGGTTAAGGCTTGGGTCCCTAACCTTAACTAATGTTTTCAATTGAATGTGCAGGGTGTTCACTATAGTGCTAAAAAAACACTTGGGTTGTAGATAGCGGAGCATCCAGGCACATGACTAGGAACCGAGCACTCCTGTCAAACGCTAAACAAATAAAATGAGGTCATGTTTCATTTGCTGGAAACAAAGGAGGTTATATCACAGCTCAAGGGGAAGTGGGGAATCAAAAAGTGAAGTTTGACAAGGTAAACTATGTTCAACAACTTCAAAATAATTTGCTTTCTGTCTCCCAAATCCGTGACAAAGGATTTAAAGTAGTATTCGAGAACAAGAAATGCTATGTTCTGAAAAAGGACTACGTGATCCCGGAGGACCAAGTCTTAATGTCAGCTTCAAGATATAACGACCTTTATGTCTTGGATCTCTCAAAGGCCTCCACAACGGATCATCAAGTCCAGTGCTTTTTGTCTAAGGCTACTGAGAAAGATTCGATCTCCTGGCATAGGAGAATGGGACACATCAATCCACGAAAGATGAACCACTTGATCTAGAATGATCTAGTGCGAGGAGTATACGTCATAAACTTACAACTACCGGATTTTTGTGTCGCCTGCAAGAAAGGAAAACAGACTACGGACTCTCATAAGGAAAAGAAAGTTCGTTCCATAGAACTACCTCTTGAGCTTCTTCACGTAGATCTATTTGGTCTAGTTAGTACAAGGAGCATCGCTAAAGACTTGTACAGTTATGTAGTTACCGATGACTACTCAAGGTTCTCTTGGGTAATGTTTCTGAAATCTAAATCTGAGACATTTGAGTCATTCAAAGAGTTAGTAACTACTTTAGAGTCTCTGTACAAGCTGAAGGTAAGAAAATTATGCTCAGAAAATGGTACCGAGTTCAAGAATCAGTGGATGGAGGCATTCTGCAAAGAAATGGGAATTGTGCACCAGTTCACTTCTGCCTACACCCCACAAATGAATGGAATTGCCGAGAGAAAGAATCGCAGCTTGATAGAGACAGCAAGGACAATGCTAGTAGACTCGAAACTGCCCATCCAATTTTGGAATGAGGTTGTTGCCATGTTACACTTTAAATCGAGTCCTGGTGGTAAAACGTCATGGTAAGACATGTTACGAGCTACTTCAATGACGTAAGCCAAATTTAGAGTACCTCGAACCATTTGGCACACCTTGCACCTTTTGAAGAAAACTCAAGAAGGCAAGTTCAGCGAGAAGGCTGAAGAAGGAATCTTCCTAGGATACAACATACCGAAAAGAGAGTTTACAATAACTCAATGGGTCAAGTAGAAGTGTGTTGTAATGTGGACGTTCAAAGATACACCACCCCCCAGCTGGAAGGACCCGCATTCTTTTTCGATTATGATGGATTCTTTAAGTCCTTCAACATCCCTCTCTTCACTTCTGAAGACGAGTTAGCTACCAAGATGATGTATGAGGTATTAAACTCACCCCTAGACTCAATAACATCCGACTCCCAAGGCCAGTCTCCTAGTAACTCAAGGGGAGCACTGGAGGTAAGTGACTCCTCTTCTAATAATGAAGAAGTGGAAAATGTTCAGGTGGATCAGGAGGAACAGGTACAACTACTACAAGTACACACGCATCAAATGTTGATGCCCCTGACACTTCGGAACCCCATACTCCCACTGCCTCAGATATGAACCTGTGGTTCACAATCTGGATAATGAGGTAGTTGTACCCACCACTCCTGGATCTTGTCTAAATGTTTACCATCCTCTGGACAATGTCATAGGGGATGTGCAATCAGGAGTACAGACAAGAAATCAGCTATATTCTGTTGATTATGCCTCAGTCATGGAAAAAGGCTACCTTCATGACAGTGCTTATCGATGTTTTGTGTCTCAATTTGAGCCAAAATATGTAAGTGATGCCTTAAATGATGAGGCTTGGGTGAGTGCCATGCAAGAAGAACTTCTTTAATTTCAAGAAGTAGGTGTATGGACTCTGGTGGATAGACCTAAAGGTGCTAAGGTCATTGGCACGAAATGGGTCTTAAAATGCAAGAAGGATGACCAAGGGGTCATTATCAGAACCAAGGCTCGACTTGTAGTTCAAGGATTTCAACAAGTTGAGGGTATTGATTACAATGAAGTGTTTGCACCCGTGGCAAGAATGGAAACCATCCATATCTTCCTAGCCTATGCATCGTATATGAAGATTAAAGTCTATCAGCTCGATGTTAAAAGTGCATTCCTTCATGGTGAAATCCAAGAAACAGTGTACGTCAGTCAGCCCGAGGGATTCGAGGATCCGTATCATCGGAACAGAGTTTACAAGCTGGACAAGGCTCTATACGGGCTTCATCAAGCCCCTAGAGCCTAGTATGAGAAACTCTCAACTCATATTGTGAAACACAGGTTTCGAAGAGGAGTGATTGATTGTACATTGTTTATCAAAGAAAAAGATGGTGACTTGCTACTTGTACAGATCTATGTTGATGACATAATCTTCGGATCCAAAATCAAAGAGTTATGTGTTGAAATGAGTGCAATAGGAGAAATAAAGTTCTTCCTTAGATTATAGGTGGATCAGACACCTAAGGGAATTTTCCTACATCAAACCAAGTATATAGGCAATATTCTCAGTCATTTCGATATGGAGAATGCTTCGGCAGCTAGAACTCCTCTTGCTACAAACCACGATGTAGCACCCGATGAAAGTGGGGATCTGGTTGATGCCACCATGTACTGAGGAATGATCGGATCCCTCATGTATCTTACAGCCTCACGACCTGATATTATGTACACGACATGTCTATGCTCAGATATCAGGCGAAACCAAAAGTCAACAATCTTATTGGGGTTAAAAGGATATTTCATTATCTGAAGGGTACACCAACACTACGATTGTGGTATCCTCATGATGATGACTTCAAGCTTACAGTGTATAGTGACTTGGATTACGGCGGTTGCAAAATGACACTACAAGTCCACATCAACAGGATGTCAATTTTTTGGGAGGAGATTAGTGACCTGGCAGTGTAAGAAGCAGACCTCGGTTGCTCTGTCAACCTGTGAAGCCGAATATGTTGCTGCTGCAAGTTGCTATTCACAAATCATCTCGATTCAACATCAAATGCGGGACTACGGTTTGCAATTCTCTAATACTCCTATATATGTTGATAACTCTGCTGCAATAGCTGTAACTAAAAATCCGGTCCAACATCCTAAAACCAAACAGATCGGGATTATATATCATTTTATACGTGATTGCCATGAAAAACATTTAATTGATATGGTTAAAATTAATATGGATTTTCAACGCGCTGACCTCTACACAAAAGCCTTTCATAAACCACGTTTTCTATATCTATTAGAGGTCAACGACGTGAAAAGAAAAGTGATGTGATTTCCAACGATGACAGTACTCAGTCCGACAAGTAGATTTTATTTTATTTTTAATTTTTTTTAGTTTATTTTCTTTTATTTTATTTCTTCTCCCATTAAAATCCTAAAAATGCAAATCTTTTACGGTTTTATAAATTTATGGGCAGAATAGGTTAAGTTAGTATTTAATTTAAAAAAACAAGGGAGGAGGACAGGCTAGCTGATAGAAATGAGATCATATCTGTGATATCGATTCAATGACTATGGAAAATGATAGTACACAGGACAAAGAATTTGGGACTTTAAAAGATTTAAATTGAATTAGATGCAAAATTCAAAGATATAAAGAATTTGGCTTAGTCGTCCGACTGAGATGAGCGAATGGCATAATCGCATGACTGAAACATGCGAATAAGTTTAGTCGCATGACTGGTTCAACCACTTGGTAGAGCATATGACCAAGCACAGTCACATGCTCAGTCGTGCGTATTAACTCAATCACACGACTAAACCTCAGTCGCAAAGTTTATTCACAGGACAAAACAAAAAGAGTCAAGTTAAGAAGTTCAAATGGTTATTATTTTACACACTCTAATGTTTATCTATATTGTGTAACAGATGACGAGTCGCTGGACCATGAGCACTAAGCACAACATATGTGCTCACGTAGATTTCACTTCCAGGAATGTTGCAGAGTTCTTAGGCTTCATCACATTCCTATGACGATCTAGGATATTCCGAGCCATCTCGACACCATGTACCCCTTATCGCTCGGTCCAGCAGGCTTTCTAGGAAAGCGTTGTAGTGGACAGGTCCTATGAGCCCTACTGCATCAGAAGCTCGATATTCGGCTAGGCTAGGCTTAAGATCATAGAGGATGATCTCGGACTGTTATAGAGTTTGGGGATGACACTGATTGTCCCATACGATTACACCCACTTACCATACGAGGATGTTTCCTAAGGGCTATGTACTCTGGGGACATCAACGCAGGTGTGCTCGACAAGAGCAACCTGTGCCCCCAGCTCAAGTACCTCGCCCATGTGCCGCTCAAGTGCATAGCTTCGCGTAAGGGAGGGTTCGACGAGCTATCCGATCAGATCCAGAACGCTTACGTGGCGTTGGTGCTGAACCACCTGTTCAGCTTCTCTAGGATGATCTTCATCTATCTGGTGGAGAACATTGAGGGGAAGGGGAAGGAGGGGTTTTGTATGTACCCTCGATTTATTCAGATGGTCATTGATCAGAAGCTACCGTCGCTGCCTAAAGAGATGGAGGACGCAGTAGTGCTTGAAGTGATGGATGATACCACTTTGGGCCGCATGAGAGTGTACAGGGGGAAGCAAGTGAAGCCCCTTGTGAGGAGATTGTTCGGGCACCTGGCCTGGGAGAATTACGTGGCGCCCGCTAGGAGGAAGTGGTGCCACGAGGACAAAGATTCGAATGTCAAGCAGATTGTGCTCCCGGATGATGACTCCGACGATGATGATAGTGGCGATGGTGGAGATGTAGGGCCCGCCAATCGAGGGCCCCCACTGTTGATATAGCATCTCCATCATCCACCCAAGTTGGAGCAGAGTCAACCGGTTTCCATCAGGACTTTCGTCCTGATGAGGAGGAGGAGACAAAAGAGGAGCGTTTGACTCGTACAGTGGGGAGCAAGGTGGTTGCCACCAATTGCGGAATTCGGGAGGTTGGAGGACACCCTAGCGATTCTGGGGAGACTACTGCAGATCCCTCTTATTCCCCTGATCAGCCCAGCAGCATCTCAGGGGGAGCATCCTCCTCAAAGAGCATGAGGAGAAAAAGGATGGCTCAGCCCCATGGGATGACGACTAGGAGGAGGAGGATTACATTCATCGCTACCACCACTTCAATTCACCACAGCCACCACCACTACCACCAGCCACCAGTCCGAACCATCGTCCCACCACCCATTTACTACATGATCCTCCCTACCTTCTGTTGGGGTAGAGGATCAGCTAGCAACACTTAACAGGATGGTGCTGAAGCTATGGGCTGCTGATAAGAAAGAGATGCACAAATCAGATAGCTTGTGGAGCAGAAAGCTGCCCAAGCACTGCAGATCGCTCCGCAGGCCCAGCTCATAGAGGATCAGGCTCAGCAGATGGCTGCTCAAAGTCAAGAGATTGCCCTACTCCAGGAGCATAAAGTTCTATCCACTAAGAAGATTGGGGAGTTAGAGGATGCCAAAAAGACCATCATGCTCAAGCTTAAAGGAACAAAGGATGCCCCTTTGGAGATAAGAGAAAGAGATGGTGATGATGATGGTGATGAAGATGATGATGAAGAGGATGATGATGAGGATGAAACAGAGGGAGGTGATGATGAAGGTGCAGGAGATGGAGGAGATGACGCAGACAAAGGTCATCACAAGCTAGTGAGAGGAGGACCAAGAAGAATCAAGATCAGGGTGCCTCGACCTCAGCCCCGACTGTAGAGGAGCACATGATTCAAGACAAACGTAATGCCTAGATGTTTATGTAATTTAAATCATGTGTAATTGAATATGTATTAAACTTATGTACATAATGTTTATATTTAGTTAATGTTTTACTGTCTTGATTATTGACTAATGGGTGATGTGTTGATGTGTTTAAATCAAGCAGATCATTCATCTCAGCAAGATGAAGACGATGTTCCTCCCCTTCAGCAAATCAAGTCTCAACTGACAATGATAATGTTTGGATCATGAGAAGCTAATGCAACCAAACTAAGTCACTTAGATTTTTGGTGCTGCATGCAAAGGCTTCTGATGCTTAGCATGGATTCCGAAGGGGTAGAGTTCTTCCGAAGACAATGTGAAAGATTAACTTCCGAAGACAAAACTCTACTTCTGAAGTCAAGTGTATACTTCCGAAATTCAAGTCTTAGAAGAATAAGCTGAAGATCACTTTCGAGTATGTTGAAAAGAAGAAGTCTCCAAGCCTTGGAAGAAGCAGTCTCTTGAAGTATAAGTGGCTTCGGAAGTACTTACTCTCCCAAGCCATTTAACCTTCGGAAGACACTGCTATGACTAGTGAACACAAGTATGGTCTATGACACTCGTTGCAAACCTTGATACTGTATGGCTTCTTCCTAAAAGAGCATGTAGTGGACCATACTTATTCCACTATTCACCTTTTCATGATAGTACAAAATTACCAACTTTAGTTGGTGACAAAAGGTATGTGTTGGACCAAAAGAACAATGAACCAGATTAGAAAAACCTTTAGTCCCACAAGACATCACAACAACTGCTGAAGACTTGATCAGCTGTTTGACAAAGTCTGAAGATCAACAGCTGAAGACTAAAGTACTGAAGACTTCAACAGCTAAAGACCAAGGTCTAAGATCAACAGCTGAAGACTAAAGTATTGAAGACTTACAGCTGAAGACCAAAGTCTGAAGATCAACAGCTGGAGACTAAAGTACTGAAGACTTAAACAGCTGAAGACCAAAGTCTGAAGATCAACAGCTGAAGACTAAAGTACTGAAGATCAACAGCTGAAGTACAAGACTGAAGACAATCTGAAGACATCAGCTGATGACAACAATGAAGTTCAAGAAGTCCAAGTACTGAAGCCTTCAGAGTTTGTCACAACAGCTGATGAAGCATTCTTCAGTTTTGTGATGGTTTCCTTTAGTAGTTTCTTTTCTATTTCAGTACTTGTAAAACGACTGAAGAGCATGTTCTTCAGTCGTTGTTGTTTCAGTAGTTGTAGTGATAGTTAACACTTGCTATTTTTGTAAGAAGATGTCAGCTGTTGATCTTCAGTAGTTGTGTTACTTTCAGTAGTTAAATAACAGTTAGATGTCCTGTCAAGTGACATCAGCTGACGTCAGCTTCCCTTATAAAGGAAAGATGACCTAATTGTAACTGTGAGCGAAAGCCAGCCGAAGCGTGTATTGAATGAATATATTCCTTTGGCAGGAATTCTCTCTCTATAACAACACTGTTTCATTGATAAATTTCGTGTGTTCTTGTTTAAAATTGTTAATTCGTGAGCTCATTCCGCTGCAAATCCAATCTAATTGATCAAACTAGATGCTGAGATCCTAACAAATGGTATCAGAGCAGGTTAATCATTGATCGATTTAACAATTGATCATTGAAACTGTTCTTTTGCTATCTATGTTTGATCGAATTAGCAAATTTGCAAGAATCGGTTATAGAGATTGAGTTTCTGTTGCTTCTGGCCATTTTGTTTGAGGTTCTAAGTGGTTTTGAGCTAGATTTACTTTGTTTACCTTGAATTTGTCTGAATTCTGAATATGACTACTCCTTCTAATGACCCTCACAATACTGGTTCCTCAACCAAAGCCTCCGATGCTGGTTAGGACTGAGTATAACATATGGCAACGAAGAATGCTCCATCACCTGTCTGTTAACAGTTCAGGTTGTTGAACACTGTGGTACATGTCCACATAAGCCTATGGTGAACAATCCGGAAACCAACCAATGGTTCGAAGAAGAAGGAACAATACTCTGATGAGGATCGAAAACTGTTTGAGATTGATGCTAAAGCTCATGGAATTCTGGCCATGGCACTGCCTAATGAAATCTATTCTGGGCTTATGCATCATGAAACTGCTCATGACCTCTGGAAGGCACTGAAAGAACAATTTGGTGGTACTGATGAGGTCTTAGCAACAATAGGGAAATACTTGCCCAACAATATGAGACATTTGCTCATAGGAAGGGTGAGACTCTGACTCAACAGTTTGAGCGTTTTTCATGTTTGATCTCTGACTGAAAATGGTCAAACATGAATACACTAGCCAGATAGATGACCACAGATTCCTCAGATCACTGCCTGAGAGATGGGACACATATACAATTGTCCTACGCTCTAATGCAAATCTGGATAGCCTATCTCTCACCCAACTTCATGGAAACTGCTTACATTTGAAAGAGAGATAGAGCAGAAAAGGAAACTGGCATCATCAGGAAAGCTCACTGAAGACTTTGTACCAGGGAACACTGCCTTGGTCGGTCATGAGTCAGAATATGCTGCATCAGAAAGTAATTATGATGGCATATAGATTTCTCTTTCAAACAGTTCTGATCATGCATTTGTGAGTGTTGATAGTCAGTCAGGCTGTAATAGTGACAATTTGTGCTTCATTATGGATGATTTGAAAGGTATAGCTGATGATGACTTAGAAGAGATGGATATTCTGAGCCAAATGGCCTTGATTAATATCAGATCTCAGAAGTTCTACAAGAGAACTGGTAGGAAATTCCCTGGACTCTCTGGCAAAACCAAAGTTGGTTTTGACAAGAGTAAGTTGAGGTGTCACAAATGCCACAGGCTTGGGCACTTTGCAAGAGAGTGTAGATCATCTGGATCTAACTCCTCTGCACCCTTTGTGACTTTTCCAAGTAATATTCAACAAAACAGAGGCAACATCCTGCTAGTTCTGGTCATCAATCACAACCTCTATCTCCTGCATATTTTGTCCCTCAGGGTTCAATGCCATATCCATATCCCTGCTATTACATGCCACAAACCAGTCAAGTTCAAGTACCCATTGCTCAACAACCTGCTCTTCCTGAGCCTCAACCTTCCGAATCTCATCAACAATCTCAACCTACAACAAAGCTTTTTCACCCCAGGAGTTGTTGACTGGAGCAGTTTACCAGATGATATGTCTGGTCATGAACAACTGTTTTCTGGTGCTGGTCAACATGGTGGTGACAATCCTTTTGGAAACCTTGCTCTTATGGCCTGGAGTCTGCTGATACCTCATCCTCTAATGCCTTCACACCACAAGTATCACAGTATCCTCTGAGGCCAAAGCCAAGCTATGTTCTGAAACATGCATAGCCGCATTTGCATCTATTAGAGAAGCAAATGTAGCTTTAATTAACAAGAACATTGAGCTAGAACAAATAATATCCAAAAGAAAAGCTGAATTTGAGTCTGTGCTTAATGATAAGAATGATGAGATTTACAAACTTAAATGCCAAATCACTGATGATAAGGCTAGGGAAGAGGTACTTCTAGAGACAGAGACCTCAAAGAAACACTTGCAGCTACCCAGGTAGAGTGTGATCGAGGGTACATTCCTGCAGGGTTTTGAAATGCTTCTCAGTAAGCAGTCTGCTTCCAATGTGAAGTTTGGCATTGGTTATAATCACACTGCTCCTCCTACAGATTTTACTCCCAGAGCAGAGGTAGAATCTGATGGAGAAAGCAATAACCAATCCTTTTCATCATGTGATCTACTATCTGATACAGCACCATCAGAGGTTGGAGTAGCATTAATTCCTCCCAAAACCTATCAGCTGATGTTGATGGTTCAAATGCTGACACTCACATGATCAAAGGGTTGATCACAGGTGATATTTCACAAAGTACTGAAAGTACTAAAGAGCAAGTCATAACACCTGGAGAACAAACCCAAACTATTACATGTACTAAAGGAAAGAAACTGCCAGTAGAAAGGGTGGGAAAACTACTGAAGAAGATATCAAGAAAGCATGTACTGCAAGGAAGAAAACTGCTAGTACTGGTCGCAAACTGCTGAAGAATAAGTCTTCAGTAGTTTCATCTTCTTCAGCAGATGATCAACTTAAGATGAAGAAAAAGCCATGTGAAATATGTGGCTTATTCAATCATCTTACTGATGATTGCTGGTATAAAAAGGGCTCCAAACTCAAACACAATGAGAACATAAAAAGAAAATGGATAAAATGAAAACTGAGTTTGAAACCAAGTTTGTACCAGCAACATCAAAACTGTAACCCCAAAATCCAAAAAGAAATCTAAAAAGGAAGGGGTTAATCAGGCAACAGCTGAGGTTGCTCAAAGGGAGATGGTACAACACAAGAATCCATCAATCTCAACGCACTAATGTGTGATAAGCTGAAGGCTTTATCACAGAATCAGACACAACTTGTTATGATGGTTCAACATCTATTGGGGAGAGTCAACCAATAGATGCTCCTGTGCTGAAACCACAGAGAAGAAAATCCATGCCAAAGGATTCTTCTTCTTCACCATCTCCATCCCCTCGGCTGTTCTTCATAGCAAATCTGTTACTTTACCATCTGTTGATGTGAACAGACCCAAAACCAAAAAGGTTTGGGTCTCAAAAAAACTAATTCATTATGATTGCAGGGTTCTTCAGCATGCCACAGTAGCATCTGGTATGTAGACAGTGGAGGATCTATGCATATGACAGGGATACTCTCTTCTTCATGATTACTCTCAAGGAAAGAAGGGGTTTGTTTCTTTGGCAATGATGCTAAGGGGTTACATCATTGGCAAAGGCTTTGTCTCCAATGTGAAGAATCTCAAGTACAATGCTTGAGTGTCAGTCAAATGTGTGATAAAGGCCATGTTGCTCTTTTTCACCAGTCAGAACTGCAGGATTCTGTCATCCAAAGTTATGAGTTTGACTGATAAGGTGTTGATGATCACACTCTCCTGGGGCCAACAGGACAGGAAGGTGTATGCCTTAGATCTTTCCAAGAAAATAGATCTCAAAGTCCATCCTTGCCTATTTTCCAGGCTTCTCCTCAAGAATCTATTCTATGGCATAGAAGGCTGGGTCATGTGAATCTTAAAAACTTGAATCAGTTGATACATCATGGTTTAGTAAGGGGATTGCCTATGAAGGAGTTCAGATGTGAAGACAACTGCACTGCTTGTTTGAAAGCAAAACAGCACAATGTCTCATTCCCTTATTGAAGAACCTAAGTCATTGCCTACTTGCAATTACTACACCATGGATATCTTTGGTCCTGTGAGAGTAATGAGTATGGCAAGAAGAAATACTGTCTGGTAATTGTGGATGATTACTCCAGATTTGTATGGACTTTCTTCTTGCATTCAAAGATGAGGCTGCTCCGAGATTATAAACTTTGTGTTGTATGTTGAGAAGCAGTATTCCCTATCTGTCAAGTGTATCAAAAGTGATAATGGAATAGAATTCAGAAACCATACACTTGATGATTTTATCTCTGAAAGGGAATCAAGAGGCAGTTTAGCATCCCAAGGACTCCAGAACAAAATGGAGTAGTAGAGAGAAAGACAGGACCCTAATTGAAGCTGCAAGGTCCATGTTAGCTGACTCTGGTTTGCCATGACCTTTTGGGCTGAAGCTGTTAACACAACTTGCTATGTGCAGAATAGAGCCTTAGTAAATCAGAGGTTGATAAAGATTCCATATGAAGTTCTACATCATTTGGCTCCTCTAATTTCATTTTTCAGAGCATTTGGGGTCCTTGTTTCATTCTCAACACAAATGATCAACTCCACAAATTTGATCCTAAGGTGGATGCAGGGTATTTTGTTGGTTATTCATCTACTTGCAAGGCATACAGAGTCTTCAACTGCAGAACAAAGATAGTTGAAGAGACTCTGCATGTGAAGTTTAATGAATCTCCAAAGGACAAGATTCCACAAAACCCTGTGGAGTTATTTGATTTGGACATACTGCAATATGTTCCTTATCAGGCTTTAGCTGTTGCTCCTGTCAACAGGTCCACCTGGTGGTATTGATGATGATGATAATATCAATACTCACCTATTCAAGTTTAGTGATCAACTGCCTGAGTCCACTAAACTTGATGTTCCTGTAGCTTCAGCAGTCCATCCACAACAAATGCTAATGAGATCTCTGATTCCTCTACATCTTTTGATTTGCCATCTCTCTTGGTTTCAAGAGTCTGCATCACCATCTGCTGCTCCTGAAGGTCCTACAAACACTTGCACAGATCTCATTGTTTATCAAGAGCTGAAGAATCACCCAATGTCTCAAATAATTGGTGATATCAATGCTGGGTTTCAACAAGAAGTCAATTGTCCAATTTCTGATTCTATGCTCTCTTTATTAGTCAGCAAGAGCCAAAGAACTATCACATTGCTTTAAGAGACAATGGATGGGTTGAAGCCATGCAGCTTGAGCTACTTCAGTTCAACAAGCAGCAAGTGTGGGAACTGGTTCCTCTACCCCAGGTAAGTGTGCAATAGGCACTAATGGGTGTTTAGGAATAAAACAGATGAAAATGGGCTTATTGTTAAGAACAAGGCCAGACTGGTTGTTCAGGGGTTTGCATAGGAAGAAGGTATGATTATGATGAAACCTTTGCTCCTGTAGCCAGACTGGAGGCAATTAGATTGTTCTTAGCCTATGCTGTATTCCATAATCTTAAAGTTTTTCAAATGGATGTTAAAAGTGCATTTTTATATGGTAAAATAAAAGAAGAGGTTTATATGTGTCAACCACCAGGGTTTGAGGACAATAAACATCCAGATTGGGTATACAAGCTTGATAAGGCGCTTTTATGGGTTGAAACAAGCTCCTAGCGCCTGGTATGAGACATTATCAAATTTTATTCTTCAAAATAATCACTTAGGCTCCATAGATAAAACTTGTTTATTAAGAAGGTGGATCAGCATAAGCTACTTGTTCAAATTTATGTTGATGATATTATTTTTGCATCCTCTGATCCCCAGTTGTGTGATGATTTTACCAATTTAATGCAAAAGAAGTTTGAAATGAGTGCGTGGGAGAATTATAGTTCTTTCTAGGATTGCAAATCAAACAAAAGGCTGATGGGACTTTCATTCATCAGTCTAAATATACAAAAGATATTTTGAATAAGTTGATTTACAAAACTGTAAGCCTTGTTCTACAACCATGTGCCACACCACTCAACTGGATGCAGATCAGAAAGGTAAAGCTGTTGATGAAACACTTTACAGATGAATGATTGGGTCCTTGATGTACTTAATAGCTTCTAGACCAGATATCATGTTTGCAACTAGTGTTTGTGCTAGATTTCAGGCTGCTCCTAAAGAGTCTCATTTGATTGCAGTCAAGAGGATCTTTAGATATCTGCAAGGTACACAATCTCTAGGTTTATGGTATTCCACTGGGCACTCTTACAATTAGGTGCTTTTTCTGATAGTGACTATGCAGGGTAAGTTAACCAAAAAGTCAACTTCTGGTGGATGTCATTCTTAGGCAACTGTTTGATTCTTGGTAGAGTAAGAAACAAATATCTATTGCTACATCCACTGCTGAAGCAGAGTACATTGCTGCTGCAAGTTGTACATCTCAGGTACTCTGGCTTCAGAACCACTTTTGGATTATGGCATTATAGAGACTAAGACTCCATTATTAATGGACAGTGCTTTAGCTCTTTGCATTGTCAAGAATCCTGTCCAGTATTCTAGGACCAAACATATAGAGATCAGACACCATTTTATTAGGGACTGTTTTGAAAAAGGTCTGATTGATCCAAAGTTTGTGCCTAGTGCTGATGAGCTGCAGACATTTTTACTAATCCTTTGATAGTTCAACTTTCCAAACCCTAGTGTTAAGGCTTGGTATGCTGCAGCTAGAATAAGTGACACTACTGATGATCTCAGTAAACAAGTACTGATGATCATTAGTAAACATGTCACAAATAAGTATTGATTCTGTTACAACTACTGATGTAGTTTAACTACTGATGTTAGTAAAAACAGATAAGTACTGATGTCCTATGAAATACTGAAAACAGCTAAAAATTCTGATGAGTAAGTGTTGAGGACAATATGAAACAGCTGAAAAGCTAAGAATTGACGAAAACTACTGATGGGAATTTTCTCTTTAGTCGTTTTACAACTGATGTTTCATCTTATAACAACTGAAGCAAAACCAATGTCTTCAGTAGTTTCACAACTACTGATGACTAACACCAAGTCTTCAGTCGTTTACAACAACTGATGACAAAACCATGTCTTCAGTAGTTTCACAACTACTGATGACTAACACCAAGTCTTCAGTCGTTTACAACAACTGATGACAAAACCATGTCTTCAGTAGTTTCACAACTACTGATGACTAACACCATGTCCTCAGTTGTTTCCAACATCTGAAGTCAAAACCATGGTTTTCAGTAGTTTTTATAACTGCTGATGCCTAAAACCAAGACTTCAGTTGTTTCAACCTCTGATGGTTAATACCATGTCATCAGTCGTTTAAAAACTACTGATGATTAACACCAAACCCTTCAGTTGTTTTATAACCCATACCCTATAAACCCTAATCCTACAGAGCTTCATTATCTCAAACCTAACGTTCAAAAACTCCAAACCTTCTCTCACATTAATGGTGACCATGCAGCTTAAACCAAGACACAACTGTGTTGCCTACCTTACCAATCACCTTCTGGACGAAGTTTGATACTGCCATTGATCTAATGGTCCATTCTCCATACATAACGGCCTTCCTTATCAATCCTACCATTTATGCCGAATCCCTAAATCATTTCTGGACGAATGTCACCCTTACCACTGGGGAGAATGACACCGAGTCTCTCCAGTCGTTCGTCAACTACCGTAGGTGGTCATCACTCCGGCAATCCTTCGCCAAACCCTACAACTGGATGATGCCACTTCCCCGCTGGATATTCAAAGGGCACCACTGATCTATCCTTTGCCCAACATGGATACCAGGGTAACCTCAGCGTTTCTACTATCCTAAAGAAGCATTTTCATGACGTGAAACGCCTTATTTTTCATATGGTGAATGTCTGCCTAGCCCCTAAGACTTCTTCTTGGGATCAAATGTCAACCAGGTGGCAGCAGGTATTCTTCTCTATCCTTGAGCAACAAAACATAAATTTTTCTACAATAATATTTCTTGAACTTAAGGATATGGCCTCAAAACCTATTGCTAACCGATGGATATTATATCCACGGTTCATAATGGCCATTATAGAGAACCAGCTGAAAGCTGAGGGACTTGTTGGCCTTGGAGTCCCTGGCATGGCTGTATTGCCTGAGGTATACTCCAGGCACAACTCAGACCAGTCACTCAAATAGGCTGCCAAGCTGTGAAAACCCACGCAACTGGAACCCACAACCACCACCTCCAAATCCAAAGTCCCCACCAAACCCAAACACAAGAATCCTAAAACGGCTACTCAGGGAAATGAGTCCCCTGAGGATGTCCCTGCAACACAAACGCATGATATATCTACTGGCCATAATCCCCCAGTAGCTACAAGTACTCACCCAACCTCAACCTCTCAGGCTTCCTCTCAACAGGAGCCTGCAGTAACCACATTTGGGGCACCTATACATCTGGAACCTTCCTCATTTGAGGAGGTTGCAATTGAAATGCACCACTCTCCCCGGGTGCATACTGCTTCTACACCATCTCCCACTGCAACCGCCCCTCAAAGTCCTACCATAATAGTTGCAAAAGTGCTGAGTCAGTTGCATTCCTCACCCCCTCCCCAGATACCAATCAAAACTGGGATAGCCTCAACAATTGAGGGGGAGGATCCAAATGCTTCTGATAACCCACAGCACAGGGGTTACACTGTTCCACCTCCAAGTGTAGAAACGGAGATTAGAACATCTAGTGAGGCTGCCACTTCTCCTGCTTCAGCATATGATCAGGATGTAGTTGGTAACATCCACAAGACCTCACCAGAGGCAACTGCTAATGAAGGACATAGTCCTAAGGCAGGTAGTCCCCAGTACCAAGAACAAAGGGCACATGCTGATACTGATCTACACTCAGAGCATGTACATCATGATTCTATCAGGAGGTCAGGTGATTCAGCAAACACTGATGATGACATGGGCTTCTTCTATGGGGCTTTAGCCCAAAATACCATCCTAGAGAATGAGGTAAGCAGACTCAACGAGCTGATTGCCAAAATGTCTCAGGATCTAAGTCCATCTGCCCCAATACACCAACAGATGGCACCTTCCTCTGAAGGTCTCTTATACACAGAACCACTCCAAAACACTCAGCCACCTGCCTCTACTTCTAGCACTATCTCTCAGGGACAGAACCCCCCTAAGCAAATAGCTGCTATCGTTCAAAATTCCTTACCTCTCATCACACCAATTATCACTGATCTAGTGATTAAAACCCTTGATGAGAGGCTTCCCTCGGTTATCCAACCCTTGCTGGAGGAAGTTGTGAGCAAAAGGCTTTCTGACAATCAAACCCTTGCAACCAATGAAACCAAAAAGGGGGAGATTCAGTCAGTGAAAGCAAAACGAAAGAGGATTGAAGATGGGAAAGAGAAAGAAAAAGAGATAGAGGTGGCAAATGAGAAGGAGTTGGGTGTAGAGACTGAGAAGGAGAAGGAAAAGGAAGCTAAAATGGAGAAAGTGACTGAAAGTACTAAAGACTTTCATGTCACATACAAGAAAGGAAGAGTGGAAAGAAGGAGAAGGAGTTGGAGAAAATGGTGAAGGAGGCTGATGACTAACACAGCCGATCAATGGATAACATCATTGATCAACTGTTTAGGCAAGGTCATGACACTGAAAATCTTGACTCAGAAATTAGAAGATTGAAGAAATCCAAGCAAGATGGGCAAGTTACAGTGTGTTGGAAAGGGAAAGGCTGGAAATCATGATCAGGTTCATAGCTAAGTATCTTGGAAGATCATTGATTGAAATAAAGTCATGGTCCAGGGACAACATCTTGGCAATAACCACCAAGATCTGTTCGTCTGAAGTATATACCAAAGGGCTGGTCATTGAAGCCTTGAATGAAGCTGGTGCTGGGAGCAGGACTGAATTGGTCAAACAATCTAAAGCCTCACTTACATCCAAAATGCTAGAACAGTCTGTCAAAATTCCAACACCAAAACCACCATAACCACAACCCACTAAACCAATTCCCTTACCCACAAAACCAATAGTCGATGATGTACCCCAGAAGAGGAAGAGAAGGGTACTGAGGCTAGAAGAGGAAGAAGAAGATAATGATGAAGATGAAGACACGTTGCCAATCTCAGCTGTTATACAGTTGCCTAAGGCCATAAGTCACCCTCCAACAATTACTCCTGAATCTCAAAGGCAAATTGTGAAAGTGAAGTTAGAAGAAGAAGAGCTTCACAAACAACATGATGAGGAACTGTTGAGAAGAGTCGACAAAGCATACGCTGCCACATCTTCAATCATCAATATGAAGAAACATACTCAGAGATTATACACTCTCAGACATACCTTTCAATATCAAAAAGAGAGAGTGAGGATTTGGCCTGATCCCAGGATGTCTCATAGGATTCAAAAGAAAAATATTCCACAGAGATACATTGGCCAAGTAAAGAAGATTGTAGATGAAATGATCTCACTGGCCTTTGTAGTATCACCTTGGGAGATCCTAGATGACTTCAAGAAAGCCTATAAAGCTAAACTGACCCCACAAAAGATGCTGGAGAATAAAGTACTGAAAAAGGGGTTTGTGTATAGGAGGCTTGAGGAAGTTAGAAAGAATGAGCTCTAGTTATTCCTAGAGGGTATTCACCCAGATGAATTCGCATATAGAGTCATAACAACTATGGAACTAAAAAATGGGAAGCAGGTCAAATACCTCTCTGAGTATTATGGGCCAGAGTCACTCTTTGAAGGAGAAGCAGAAGAGCTTACCATGGAGGAACAAGTAATCTTTATTGAGGCCTATACAAGGGAGTCTTACAGACTCATAATTGGGAAGTAGATCTCATGGATGGGGTAACTGCTCTGTGTCCAGTTCCCCAAGACAAAGTTCCCATCCATCCTTTGTCAAACAGATCATTGAGACTTCTTCCCAGGCCTATGCTTACAAGGGTCACTTCTGAGCTAATCTAGAAGACAAAAAGACCAATCTTTCTGCCATAATAATTGGGACATCTTCAATAAGCTTAAAGGTTTTGGCTACATTGGTTCAGGGGGAGTTTGTTGGACCAAAAGAACCAATGAGCCAGATCAGAAAAACCTTTAAGTCCCACAAGACATCACAACACTGCTGAAGACTTGATCAGCTGTTTGACAAAGTCTGAAGATCAACAGCTGAAGACTAAAGTACTGAAGACTTCAACAGCTGAAGACCAAGGTCTGAAGATCAACAGCTGAAGACTAAAGTACTGAAGACTTCAACAGCTGAAGACCAAATTCTGAAGATCAACAGCTGAAGACTAAGTACTGAAGACTTCAACAGCTGAAGACCAAAGTCTGAAGATCAACAGCTGAAGACTAAAGTACTAAAGATCAACAGCTGAAGTTTTATTTTCTATTTCAGTACTTGTAAAACGATTGAAGAGCATGTTCTTCAGTCGTTGTTGTTTCAGTAGTTTCTTTTCAGTAGTTGTAGTGATAGTTAACACTTGGTATTTTTGTAAGAAGGTGTCAACTGTTGACATCTTCAGTAGTTGTGTTAACGTTCAGTAGTTAAATAACAGTTAGATGTCACTGTCAAGTGACATCAGCTGACGTCAGCTTCCCTTATAAAAGGAAAGATGACCTAATTGTAACTGTGAGCGAAAGCCAGCCGAAGCATGTATTGAATGAATATATTCCTTTTGGCAGAAATTCTCTCTCTATAACAAACACTATTTCATTGATAAATTTCGTGTGTTCTTGTTTAAATTTGTTAATTCGTGAGCTCATTCCGCTGCAAATCCAATCTAATTGATCAAACTAGATGCTGAGATCCTAACAGTAAGTCAAGGACATGTCCTGACTACCAAGTCTTAGATAAGACTTTATCCGAGATACCTTAAACTTTAGTCTTGTAGTATAGACTTTAGCTATAGGATCCCAGCTGGTATCAAAGTATATCCGGCTGTAGGTAGTATTATATATAGGTTCTCTTTGTAATTCATTCCATACAGCTTGTAAGAGTCTTGTAACATTGAGTTGAGAAGCAATATATAAAAGTACCTTGAAAATTACTTCTTGTGTTCTTCATTACTTTCTATATTGTGATCAATTATACTGATTCTATCTTAACCATAATGTTGAACAACATAAGTGTTTAGTGACAAACATCGATCTTGCAATACTTGATTTGCAAGGGATTGTCAGGAGCTTTCTGAGTTATAGTCCTAAAGAAGGAGAAATAATTCATGACCTTACTAATGAGCAACTAGCTGAGATATTCCGACTGAACCAAGATGAAATAGTGAAGGATGCTCCTACAGTTGGCATGGATAGTGATGATGAGCTTAATAATGTAGAAGAGATAGAAATTGAAGACGTCACAGCCCATCATTATCCAGAGTATGCTAACAACGAGGAAAAATAGTCCCCAATCTGGGTGGCACTCTTGTCAGTGATACATTTGAAACATTGGATAAAATGGAGCAAGAGGCGGAGAAGAATAAGGATCAAGCCCAAGCCTCGGACGTTGATGTCAACATCAAAAAGGCTGAATGGGCGGCATGTTTTGAAAATGTCAGATCCCAACGTAGTGCTCCAAAGCCGAGTGCCTACACCAAGCTCAATAAAGTCAAGAAGCATCACAAGGTGTCAGGAAAGATTATCACGTGGGCCTATTTTGAAGATCTTAATGTTTATGCTATCACACGATCTCAACTCTCTTTCTCGTTTTGAGCTCAACCAGCGGCCAAACTGAAGCTGTTATATGCTAACCCATGAAAGATGTCAGGCTGGTTTTAAGCTGCTTTGAAAAGAGAGTACCACACCAGGTGGGTCAACTTCAAAAATCTATAACCGATAAGGTATATCAGAAGCTCTGAAGTTGATGCCATTACTGGAAAGCCAAAAATAGTGCTAAAGTGGAGTCCTCCGCGCATGACGTCAAGAATCCCTCTAAAGGAAATGCCACAAGACTTCACTCCACACTTCAAGTGGTGGTACTATGACTGGAGAACAAGTGAGGCGGTCATAGTTCTGAACAGAAATGGAAATATGGAAACTATCAGGGTATTTGACCCGATGTGGCTAACTAACTTGTCTTCTAACAATGTCTACACGTTATACAAGTGACCACTGTTCTATGACGTGTAAGACATTGTACAACCCCTCTAGTTCCAAAACGTGATAAGACTCTGCTTTGCATTCGAAATACATGCAGTAGTTACAAGGGAGGAGAAGTACAAGAAATATGAAGAGCTGATGAAGAATGTTAGACAATAGAGTAAACTCAGTCCAAGGGGGAGTTTGTAGATACATATGTACCTAGTTTATGAGCTTAATGTAAAACACCTTTCATGTTTTACATATATGTAACAGAATGGGTTTAAATGAAATACAATGTGTGGTTTATGCTTATAATGTTTAATATTTCATTGATATTGTGTGTTAATGTATATTGAACTAACTATATAGGTTTGTGGTTGTTTACATAGTTCTTAGTCAATAATGATTGAGAAACGTGCTTAAACTTAATCGTGTAAAGTTCTCATGCGAATGAACCATGCTAATCGACCATACGCATGAATACTTCATGCTAATGAACTAGCCGCATGACTGAACCAGGAGACTGGATCAGTCGCACGACTGAATCTTCAATCGTCCGGATGGATCACATGCTTCAATTGCACGACTGAACCATGCGAATGGCTTAGTCACACGAATGGAAAACCCTAACATATAAATACCACTTAATTCGTGGAAAAACATAACAATTTGAATACCTACGCACTAAATCGTACCCTAGTCATCCAAAGACCCTAGAACACCTATTCCAAGTTCATAGATTGTAGTAAATCATCCTACTATTGTTCTTAACATTTAGTTTCATTCTTGGATTGATTTTACTCACGTTCTCACTGATTGGATCGCCAATCAAATAGGATTCCGCACTATTTGGTTTAGTACACACGTTAATCAGTTAGTACTCCGTACCGAAAACAGTCCTAACATCACTCCTTGTTCAGCACGACAAACACCAAAACAAGCAAGAATATGCAACAACCACAAAGAAATATCCACTTCCAACCACTTCACACAAGCTAGTCCAGCATCGAAAGCCTTTCAAGGCTTGTTTTAAGTGTGGAAAAGAAGGTCATGTGGTAAAGAAGTGTCCTCAATGACTTGCTAAGGAAAGTAAAGGCAAAACGGATTGCTTTTTCAGATGTAAGTCTACAAAAAATGTTCAAAATGATAAATGCAACACGGGTAGCTTCTTCGGTTCATAATGGGAAAAGCACACATCTTTGAATAGTTGGATGAAAAATCCTACATCCAAACCTTTTTGTGTGAAGCCGGTTTCACATGATTCAAAGATTAAACTGACCAAAGTTTCAAACCAAATTCTTTTTCTTTCGGTCTTAAATAGAAAATGATTTCCAAATTTAATTTATTCAAATGAAAATTAATTGACCCAAAAAAATTTGGAAACTGAAAAGAAGAATACATCAATCCCCGATTGTTTAAATGGTTGTGTAACAAAGAGGTTGCTTATATGATGAAAAAGGAACACCTCGGACTACTATGGTCAGGGTTCCCTTTTCAAACCAATTTGTTTATAAGTACAAAAACAATTCAGGAGGTCTGTTAGTAATTCGGTTCACTGACAGAGATTGTTCGTAATTCAGATTTGAGGCAGAACGAATAAGTTAAGGTCATGGTATTTTATCCACAATCTGGATTTATATCTGCATGATAATAGTTCTCACTACATAGTTACTCCATAATTCTTGATAATTCATTCCTTATCTTGATATCAGTGTAGTTTAGAAGATCTTCTTTCGTAAATTTCTATTTTTGCATAGTTTTATAAAAATATATAAAAAATATAATATAAAAAGTATTAAAAAACAATAATAAGGAAAAGTGGTTTTCAAAACTATAAATTTAGGGGCAGAGTATAATAGAATTCAATAAAAATACTGAAAAAAGAACTGGGAACTTGATTGGAGATGACTAAGAAATAATTGTATATCATCTTGAAGTGCTTGTTCTTGCATGACTTGAATTTTAAAATGAGAAATGATAGTAACTGATGTTGTTATTTGATATTATATCTAATTTTCAATTGAAAATTTAACAAACAAACAAATTTGGTAATGATATGCTTGGTAAGCTCAGCCTGAAGAATAAAGTAGACTACAGTATAATGATTTAAATTAAAATCTATGCTTAAGGATACCTAGATTATGCAATCATTTTGGCCTGCATGAAAACTGAATCCTAACAAAAATTGGATTGAGATTTGACCTTTCACCCACCCTGATATAAATCATATAAGTCGTATCTTTTAGCCATGTTTGGTGTATTTATTTGTCATGTGTTTGTGCTAATCTCCTCTACTGTACGTAAGTACTGACCTGGAGTGATGATCTCTTTTGTTGAATGATAGTACTGAGATGGAGCTCCCATCGACGCATGATTAAATGGTCATCTACTTTGTTATACGTGAGTATAGACCAGGAGCTCTCACCATTTTGGTCTAAGTTGTGTCAAATCATCTAATGATGAATTCATCATAGAATGCAATATTCTGATGATAAACACTTGCACCCTAATGCACAATCCTTGCTCTATAAAGTTTGTAACCAAATTCAACAAATCTTGATTTTGGGTGAGGGTTTTTGCCAAATGATTGTGGAGTCCTAGCATTCTAAAGTTTTTATTTGAGCCTTAATGAATCATCTGTTGCTTGTTAAAAAAGATAATGCATGGGTTTAAATGGATAAACATATCAGCAATTGTTATTGATCTGTTTGAGAATTTCAAAATATTCAAAGATTGTGATTAGTTTCAGTTATCAGTGTGATCTCATTGCTTGTTGATATTTAAATTCATCTTTAAGCTAAAGTATATTTTGAGGATGAACTCATGATCGATTCAGTTCTCTAATTATATATATATATATATATATATATATATATATATATATATATATATATATCTGTGTGTGTGTGTGTGTGTGTGTGTGGTGTGTGTGTGTGTGTATGTATGTATGTATATATATATATATATGTAACACCCGAATATTTTAAATGTCAAAGAAAGAGAATAAAGTGAAGAATAGAAAGAAAAGATATATTACCCAAGTTAACAGGTAAAAAGTGTTTAAAAGGACAAATGTTTAAAAATTTGGTGAGTAAAGGAGGTATGGCCGCCCATATTTTGCACACTTCACTTCCTATCGGATTTTAGAGAGAGAAGCAGAAGGCTCTCGGGTATTTTGAAGAACAGCAAGAAGAAGGTAGAATTCAAGGTAAGAATTCATAGTTTTATGGTGTTCTTGACTGGCCTTAGCCTCGGTTATATGCTTATGTATGTTTGTGTGTGTTCGGGTGTGTGTTTTGGTGGGTTTCTAGGCGGTTGAACTCTGTTACAAATGGGTTTTTGAAGAATTCATAACCAAAGGCCGCAAAGATGAGTTCTAGAACCCCCTCTTTACTTGTTTTAAACTGCTTTGGGGTTGGAAATACATGTATGAACATTTTTATTAAGTTGGGTTTTATACCCGTATGTGTGTATATTGTGGGTGGGGTTTGATTTTGGGAAATGTATGTGTATGATGATGTTATGGTTGTGTTTCTAAGGCTTAGAATGTAAGATTTAAGCTTATAACATGATAGGTGATGTTTGAGGACTGATTTATGATGATAAGTGTGAATTAGGTTGCTCATGCGCCTAAACAGTAGCTCATGCGCCCAACGTAAATAACTGCCTAAGTGTCCCATGCGCCCAAAACCTCATGCGCCCAAATAGTACTTATGCGCCTAGAGTTAGGCTGAAATTGACTATGTGTTCAAACACCTAGATAGTTCATGCGCCTGCATAGTGCTCATGCGCCTAGAATCTTCCCAGAATAGATTAAGTGTTGCTCATGCGCCCCAATAGTGCTCATGCGCCGGAAAGTTTCTCATGCACCTAAGTGTTCCTCATGCGCCTGCATAGTGCTCAGGTGCTGCATAGTGCTCATGCACCTAAAGACTTAGATTATTTTCTGACTTTTCGGGGAAAAAGTGAAATGTAGGCTTTGACTTGGGAGGTTCCCGGGGGCTATGTAAGTTGACTTTTGGGGTATAGCTGATGACACTGATCTAGAAAGAGTTACAAAGATAAAGAAAGAAGTCCACGAAGAGTAAAGAAGATAATAATGTTATTATCTATGTGTACGTACGATATGTGATCATGTACGAATGTATAGTATGGTTTGATAAAGAGTATGTTTTACTTTAAAACCAGAACTCACTTAGCAATGCTGACTTTTTATGCATTTTCCAGTTGGCAGGTAAGGTTGTTGAGGATGGGACGAGGCGGCTACTTGGCTTATTTTGGATGGCATCCATTGTTATAATGCTTTTGTGATGTAATGTAACAAGTATTTTGTAAAGTGATGGTCGATCATTAGTTATGTAGTGTACCTGATCAAAGAACTTGTTTCTCAAGTTTGCAGATGATACTGAGCTAGGAATCCTCCTCTTACATTCTCAGAAGCACTCAAGATTAGAGATTTGGAAAGTTGTTCTAATATCCTCACAAAGGATGCACTGGAAAAGGGGAAGCACACAAATAGGGGAAGCTTATGAGATGAATAATTTTTCTCATCAGATTCAGAAAGCTTCAACTTGAAGATCTTTCTAAGGTTGACTTCTAGATGCTAATTTTGTATGAAGACATTGATAATGATAGACTAAGGGGAGTATGTTGGAGCTGTACAAGATAGTCTATATTATCAACATAGTCAAAGTCAACAAAAGTGAAACGTCGAGTTTGAGATGAAGAACCAAGTGAAGATATATTGTGTTTTGAGCTTTAATTGTAATAAATATATTTTGTGTGAACAAAATATATTTTACTTTGTTTGAGTCATGTTTTAGTCTAGTTATATAGTCTAGGGGTTATGTGTAAATTGGAAAAGTTAGACTAAAGTATAAATAGCCCAATTGTAATTTGGTTTAAGTTAATGGTTGAATGACCAATTGATTCAGGTTTTACTTGTAAACATATTATTAGAAATCAAATTGAAGATCAAAGGGGTTTTGATTGTGTTCATCATATTTGATCTATAATCTTCATGATTTGATTCAAGTGTGTTCAACCTGGGTTAACAATAAATGCTTTAAACAGATCTCATGGTTATTCATATCACCATCAGGTGTGAGGTTGTGACTTGACAATCAATCAATCAGATAAGTCAACACCACTCATTAGTACTAAGATGGACACACACAAATGCATAATTGATTTGGTTTAATCACAAGAATTTACTTTTTCAGTATAATTGCATGAACTTGTCTACACATTATATCTAATCACATTAGACTTTATTAGTGAGTGAAGTATGCAACTGATTAAGCACTACTGTACTATCATTGCTCACATACTACAATGGTAGATTCAACCTAAAAAAGTGAATAACTAAACTATATTTCTGTATTTTCATTTTATATTTTTTCTTTTGATTTTGGAAGCTTCTAATTTTGTATTTGCTTTTTCTCTTTAGCACACACACAATATTTATAATGAGGCATTCAACTTTGATAGTGTTCCTTTTGAGTTGTTTATGAAAAGGGGGAAGGGTTCTTATCATTTTGATGAAGCAAAACTAGTTTTCAACATGATTAATAAGACCAATTGACTTAACCAAATACTCAAATCTTCCCAGTAGGAAAGCTTTGGTAAATAGGTGAACCAACTATTTTTCGGTGGATATCTAAATTAAAATGATTAAACCTTTCTCAGAGTTATCTCTAAGAAAATGATATTGAATTTTGATATGCTTTGTTTTTTAATGTTGGACAGGACTAGCTGTTATAAACATAGCAGCTATATTATCAATGTAAATTGGAGTTTTAAGAAAATTGAACCCGTAATCTAGCGGTTGGTTTTGCAACCAAAGCATTTGAGAACATCCTGTTGATGGTGCTATGTACTCAGCTTCTACAGTTAAGACCGAAACATTTGTTTGTTTCTTACACTGCCACGAGACTAATTGGGGACCCCAAAACTGACAACCACCCATTGTAGATTTTCTATCTTGATAACATCCCCCATAATCACTGTTTGTATATCCATGTAACTCAAAGTTTCCTTCATAAGGATACCATAACCTAGAGCTGTTTTCCTTTGAGATATCTGAATATGTGTTTGACTGCAATTAGGTGAGATTCCTTCAGATCTAATTGATACCTGGCACATACACAAACAACATACATTATGTTAGGTCTAGATGTAGTGAGATACATCAAAGATCCAATCATTGATCTATATAATGTTTGCTCGATAGATTTCCCTTTCGAATCAGGATCAATCTTGTTAGGACCTGGTATTTGAACGAAATACCTGGAGATTAGCGTGTAAACCAGATCAAATAGTGCGGAATCCTATTTGATTGGCGATCCAATCAGTGAGAACACATGAAGAATCAATCAGGAATTGAAACTAACGTTAGAAATTGATTGGGAATCAATCTAATGTGTTCTGTGAACTTGGAGAACGAATTGGGAGGATTCTGGACGGCTAGGGTACGTCTGGAATCGTAATTGATCGAGAGTTCTTATTTTTCACGAATTGAGTTGTATTTATAGGTAGGTATTATTCAATCGTGCGACTGACCCATTAGTATGGTTCAGTCGTGCAATTGAGCCATGCGGTTGATTCATTCGCACGACTGAGTGTTCAGTCGTGCGACTGAGCCAATCTTATGTTACAATCATACGACTGATCCAGTCTCCTGGTTTAGTCGTGCGACTGAGTCATTCGTATGAAATTGTTCATGCTAATGGTCCATTCGCATGGGCCATTCGCATGATAACTTTATTATTTTAAGTTTGAATGTATTAATTAGTAAACATTATATGTAAACATTCAACCAGCCACTAACCCAATTAATTAATTTAATATCAACTTATTAATGAAATATTAATCATTACAAATCACAAACAACCAATATCATTTAATTAATCATACCAAATTACACCAGAATCAGATAAACAAGATCTATTACATTTCATATCATGATCTAGGGACATACATGTATCAAAAAACTCCCCCTTGGACCTAGATCTCTCTAATCTCTTGTTTTCTGCATAACCTCTTTGTATTTCTCGTACTTCTCCTCTTTTGTGACTCCCGTGTGAATCTTAAACACGAAGCAGAGTCGTATAACTTTCTGGAACTGAAGAGCTTGTACAATATCTTGCGTATCATAGAATAGTGGCCACTTGTATAGCGTATAGACATCCCTTTCCGACAAGTTTGTAAGCCACATCGGGTCGAATACCCTGAGAGTATCCATTTGTCCCTCTTTACTTAAGACTATGACCGCTTCAGCTGTTCTCCAATCATAATACCACCACTTAAAATGTGGAGTGAAATCCTGTGGCATTTCCCTGAGTGGGATTCTCGACATTGTGCGAGGAGGATTCCACTTCAACACTATCTTAGGCTTGCCAGTAATGACATCAACTCAGACCTTCTGATATACCTAGTAGGTTGTTAAGGTCTGAAGTTAACCCACCTAGTGTGGTACTCCTTCTTTAGGGCAGTCTCAAACCAGCCTGACATCTTCCTCGTGTCAGCATACAAAAGCCTTAGTTTGGCCAGCTGGTTGAGCTCAAAACCTGGTAGGGTCTTCAGATCATGTGGGAATCTGAAGTACTCTATGCCCTGTTCTTTTAACTGCATAGACGTTAAGGTCATCAAAATATGCCCATGCTATAATCCTACCTGACACCTTATGATGTTTCTTGACTCTGTAAAGTTTGGTGTAGGAATCCTTCTTTGGTGTAGTACGTTGGGCTCTAACTTCTTCAAAACATGCAGCCCACTCAGCCTTTCGAATGTCAACATCATTATTTGAGGCTTGGGCTGTGTCTTCTGCTTTCTCTGATTCTTGCTCCATATTGTTCAACACCTCTATAGTATCGCTGACAAGGGATTCATCCAGATTGGGGACCGCATTCCCTTCATTGTCAGCATACTGAGGGTACTCCTCGGCAGTGACATCTTCAATCTCTACCTCATCAACATCGTTGAACTCTTCGTCACTAGTCGAATCGCATGTCGGAGCATCTTTTACTATTTCATCTGGATTTAGCTCGAAAAGCTCTGTGAGTTGCTCATTTGATAAGTCATGAATTATTTCCCCTTCTTCAGGGGTATAATTCACTGAACTCCTGACTATCCTTTGCAGGTCAAGTATCATCGTTAGCTGAGACTAAACCTGCTGAAGGGGAGCAACATCAAACTCATCTCTTTGGTAAGATTGATCTGTTTGGTTTAAACATTTCACACATAAATCATTAGTAGTTGATCAACCAGAAAAGCATTAAAGGAATATAAACATTAATACATATGTTCAATTACATGATTCAAATACAAAAGAAGATAAATACATAAACATCTAATCGTTACTTTTATCTTGGATCATGGTTTCATCACTTTGAGGAGCAGAGGTAGAAGCTGATTGATCTTGTCTATTCTTAGTCATTTTCTCCTAAGTGGCCGATGCAGGTGCATCCCCTACTTCTCCTTCTTCATCATCGTCACTCTCTTCATCTTCATCCAGATCATCATCATCACTATCATCACCATCTCCCTCTTTAATCTTTAGAGGCTCATCTTTAGATCCTTTAAGTTTGACCATGATGGTCTTCTTAGCATTCTCCAACTCTTCAATTTTCTTAGCAGAAGTGACTCTATGCTCTTGGAGTTGGGCGATCTCGAGGCTCTGAGCAGCTATTTGTTGGGCCTGCTCCTTGATTAGCCGATCCTGCTCCGATTCTGATGTGACTGCACAGTAGTGAGATTTGCAAGTTGTCGGATCTGTGCAGTCTTCTCTTCATCAGCAGCTAACAGTCGCATCACCACACGGTTTAGCGCTGACAGTTGGTCCTCTACCCCAAATTGAGGTAGATGAGATCCATATATACGTGCAGGATCAGATGAGGGTCCCGATTGGTGGCTAGTGGTGGTGGTGGTTGTGGTAAAGATTGGGTTGGGTCTGTGAGATATTGGAGGTGATGTAGGAGGGAAAGATATGGTGGTGGTTGGTATATTTACAGTGGTGGGAGGTTTGGTAGTGTAGGGTAGCTGTGGTGGATTGGTGGCTGGGTGGTTGTGGTGGCTGTGGTGGCTGTGGTGGCTATGGTGCTGTGGTGGCTGTGGTGGCTGTGGTGGTGGATGGGGGCTGTAGAAGTGTAGGGATGGTGGTAGTTGTGGTGGCTGTGGTGTGTACGAAGTGAGTCTTCTTCTCTTCTTCTTCTGCCCGTGGGGCTGAGCCATCCGTTTCTTCCTCGATCCAGTCGAGGTGGATGCTCCCCCTAGAACACGGCTAGTAGACTCAGGAGCATAGCTGGGATCTATTGTCATCTCTCCCGAATCCTGGGGCGTTCACCAACCGCCTGGAGTCCATACTCGGTGGAACAACTTGCTTCCCATGGTCCTCGTCAGGGGCTCCTCATTTGACTCTTCTTCCCCTCCTCAGGTATGAAGTCCTGGTGGAAGATTGCAGACTCAGCTATGTCGCCTGTTGGGGCAGACACTGGGGGTATAACATCTGAAGCTGTGCCCCTCGTTGGAGCAGGTATATCATCCCCAACATCCCCACTATCATCATCATCTGAATCATGCTCTGGGAGCAACAACCTCTCATCATCTGAATCGATGTCATCATGACGCCATTTGCGTCTACCTGGTGCCACATATCGTTCATTTGCCAGATGGCCGATCAACCTTTTTACCTGGGGCTTTACCTGCTTGCCCCGATACACTCTCATGTGACCCAAAGTCGTGTCATCCATAACCTCTAGGGCAACCACATCCTGTTTCTCCTTGGGAAGTAATGGCAGCTTCTCGTAAAGATCAGCTTAGAAATCTGGGATACATACAAAAACCCTCCTTCCCCTTGGCCTCCAATTCTCCACCAGATACGAGAAGATCATGCTCAAGAAGCTGAAAGGGTGGTTCAGCACCAGTGCCACATAGGCATTCTGAATCTGGTCTGACAGGTCATCAAACCCACCCCTTCGAGAAGCAATACACTTCAGGATCACATGCGCCAAGTATTTATACTGGGGACACATGTTGCTCTTGTTGAGCACACCTGAGTTGATGTCCCCAGCATATTTAATCCTGAGGAAGCAACCTCTGACTGTAAGTGGATGTAGTCTGGTGGGTTGATCAGTATCATCCCCAAAATCAAGTACTCTCTGGATGTCAGCTGCTGTAATTTCAATGTCATGACCATGAATGGAGCTCCGTATGCTGTAAGGCTCATGTGAACGATCTACGGAGGCATTTTCCCAGAAAGCCTGATGTAACGACCTCTAAGGAGTACACTGTGTGGATATGGCTTTGTGTATCTGAGAGCGTCGAAGGAATGCAATAATATCTGTAAACTCGGCTCCATTCCGAGTCGTATGGTCTAAATGAGCATATATATTGTGCTTTGGATTTATGGACCATCTATCAGCCATTGACCTGAAACACAAGACACAGAACCATTTGTAAGTCATACATTCAAAATCAGTTCAAGGTGTATAGTTTAAATTCAATCCGATACATTCGTGCGAATGAATCATGCGACTGGAGTCAGTCGTTTGTTCTTTCGTACGACTGAGCTCGTTCGGGTGAATGAGACATGCGACTGAGTTCATTTGCTGACTGAGTCTGCGATTGGTTCAGTCGGCCGATTGAACTCATTCGCATGGTTCATTCTGCCGAATGATCCAATCGCAAGATTCAGTCGTGCGATTGGAGTTCATCCGACGACCAATCGCATGACCCCCTGTTCAATCGACTGAGGTTCGAATCTTGACCTAATTCAAGTAATTTAACATGGCTTAATGGTCCATTAGACTCGCCATCTTGTCACTAATGACCTATTAAACTTAATTTTAACATTTAGCTTAGTTTATGTAGGTTATTAGGGCATTTTTCAATCCGGTCAAAGTTTCATTCGAATAACCCAAATTTGACTCAAGATCTTCTGATTTTATAAGGTTTAACTACAATGTACCTGTATACTTGTCAATCGAATGTCAGAAGATCAATAGCAATGTGAGAAACTATCTCTAGAAATTTTTGGCAGAGTAACGGGAAAGAAAGCGATTTGGTGCGATTGGGAGTGATGAGAGAAATGCGATCGACTGAGGCCCTTTAAATACTGACCCTAATTTCAATCGGCCGACTGGCCTCATTCGCTCAGTTCATTCGGGCGACTGAGGTTCAGTCGTGCGATTGGTCCTCGTCGCTTTTAGTTGGCCGACTGAGTCTTAGTCGGTCGACTGACTCATTCGTGCCCTTCATTGCTTTCTCAATTAACCGACTGAGTCTCAGTCGGTTGACTGACTCATTCGCACCTGTCATTCGGTCGAAGGATCATTCTTAAACGCCATTCGGGTGAATGACTAAATTTCATGTCCAGTCGTGCGAATGGGATCCATTCGCATGGTTGGTCCATATTCATGGTCTATCGTGCGAATGGAATCTTTTGCATGGTTTCCATATTCATGGTCCAATCGTGCGATGGGTCACCTTGGTAGAGTTTCTGCCATTTTGAACATTTAAACCTTTTGAAATAGACATTATAAGTTTTCATCTCAGACATGATCATTTTTAACCAATTTGAGTCACCTCAGACGTGACTGCTTTAAACTTGAAAATTCATGTCGTCATCTCAGACATGACCCATTCAGTGAGTTGATCCCTTATCGATTTTCATGATGTAGTCCGGCAAACAAATTAACTAAAACTACTCGCTAAATTAGAAACTTAACTAAAGACTAAAAATTAAGACTTTGTTTTGGCTTTTTGTGAGAGATAGAACCTAAGGTGGAAGTCTACTGGATTTGGTTCCGGAATCGAAAGCTTCAACTTAGATTGACCACACCTGGACCAATTCAATTTTGGAATCATACAGGCACATCAAATCATTTGGGACTTGTTATCAAAATCTTTTGATGCTCAATTCTTGGTGTTCATCCAGAGTCATTAGCAACTTTAGGAAATCATACTGGAACTCTTAGATTACCACATTGATTTGAACTTTCAAGAATTGCAGCCACATGATTGTCACTATCTTTATCCACTTAAATCCATACACAGACTCTTGAGACAAACTGGTGATTGTGTTTGGTTTAATTATTTCAACAAACATTTGGATCCCACACTTATATGGTAATCAACATTCCTTAGGAGCTTTTGAGCGGTCTACGGTTATTTTTACAAGAAGACACTATTCTTAGAGCTTTCAAGGAGAAGCCAATCCTCGGTCAGTGCCATCGCACAGCAGAGAGGCGGCAAACAACAATGATTCTAGAATATCTAGGTTATGCTTGCCTCAGGTCAGTGCCATCGCACAACAGAGAGGCGCACAACCTATCTCCTTGTTAGAGCAGCTTAATATTATTTTGCACCAAATGCACTAACAACATAGGTCATTAGCTTGATAGCATTTTTCTTCATTTTTCTGGTGCTTTGCTCTATTTATGGTCATCCGCACACATTTGTGGCGTTTACATGCTCATTGCCCCTTATTGGAATATTTTGATTGTGTTAACCAGCGATAAGATGGGAGCCCACAGTCAGTTGACCACTTAGTTTGATCTTGAGATCACCAGTCAGGTCTAATCATCTATTGTGTTGAATCTACCGACATATCAATTGTGGTCTAGCAACCTCTAGGTCTACTCTCATTGTGTACCTTTAGAGTTACCAGTTTTTCTATCATCTTCCCTTTGATATTGCTTAGACTACACAGACTTATACTTTGAATGTTTTTGCACCTTTTCTAAATTAAACTTCAAAGTCCCTCTTGATTTGTTCCTGTGTACTATCATATTCCATAGGTTTGAATCGATATCACAGATACGATCTACCTTATATCAGTTTTCCACTCCTTCTCCCTCTCCTTTTTTTTTTGATAATGTTCTTTCGACTTATTCTCCCCCTAAAATACTAACATCATAACTGGTTTAATTATTTTAGGATTTTAATAAACAGCAGAATAACATGAGTTTAATTTTAACAGACTAAATTAACCAAATAAAATAAATAAAATGAAAAATTAACTAAGCTACATCGGACTACACATGATCATCATCAGGAATAACCTCACTTCTCTTTTAACGCCGTTGACCTCTAGCAAATATTGAAAACGTGGTTTATCGAAGGCTTTAGTATAGAGGTCAGCGCGTTGAAAATCAGTATTAATTTTTACCACATCAATTAAGTTCTTTTCAAAACAATCTCTTATGAAATGATATTTAATACCGATATGTTTGGTCTTAGGATGTTGGACCGGATTTTTAGTTACTGCAATTGCAGCAGAGTTATCTACAAAAATAGGAGTAGAATAGAACGTTAAACCGTAATCTCGCATTTGTTGTTGAATCCAGATGATTTGTGAACAGCAACTTGCAGCAACAACATATTCGGCTTCATAGTTGACAATGCAACCATGTCTGCTTCTTACACTGCCAGGTAATTAATCTTCTCCCAAAGAATTAACCCCCCTGATGTAGACTTGTAGTTCATCTTGCAGCTTCGTATCCGAGTCACTATACGCCGTGAGCTCAAAATCATCATCATGAGGATACCATACCCAAGTGTGGGTGTACCCTTTAGATAGCGAAAAATCCTTTTGACCCCGATCAGATGATTGACCTTAGGTTTAGCCTGATATCTAGAGCATAAACATGTCGTATACATGACATCAGGTCTAGAGGCAGTGAGATACATGAGGGATCCAATCATTCCTCGGTACATCATGGCATCCACAAGATCTCCATTTTCATCAGGTGCTATGTCATGATTCGTAGCTAGTGGAGTACCGGCAGCAGATGCATTCTCCATGTCAAAACGATTGAGAATGTCTCTTACGTACTTGGTCTGATGTAGAAAGATCCCATTTGGTGTTTGATCCACCTGTAGCCCGAGAAAGAACATCATTTCCCCCATAGCACTCATCTCAAACTCTTTCTTCATAGCTGCTTCAAATTCTTTGCATAACTCTTCGTTCTTTGAACCGAAAATTATGTCATCAACATAGATTTGTACTAGCAGTAGGTCGCCATCTTTTTCTTTAATGAACGTGCAGTCAATGACTCCCCTGGAAAGCCGTGTTTCACAAGATGAGTCGAGAGTTTCTCATACCAAGCTCTTGGAGCTTGATGAAGCCCGTATAAAGCCTTGTCGAACTTGTAGACTCTATCCCGATGATAAGGATCTTCAAATCCCTCGGGTTGACTGACATAGACTGTTTCTCTAATTTCCCCATGAAGAAATGCACTCTTCACATCTAATTGATAGACTTTAATCTTCTGTACGATGCATAGGCAAGGAAGATACGAATGGCTTCCATCCTTGCCACGGGTGCAAACACCTCATTGTAATCAATTCCCTCGACTTGGCAAAAACCCTGAACCACCAGTCGAGCTTTATTCCTGATAATGACCCCTTGGTCATCTTTCTTGCATTTTAAAACCATTTGGTGCCAATGACCTTAGCACCTTTAGGTCTATCAACCAGAGTCCATACACCTAACTTCTTGAACTGAAGAAGTTCTCTTGCATTGCACTCACCCACGCACATCATTTAGTGCTTCACTGACATATTTTGCTCAAACTGTGAGACAAAACACCGATAGGCACCATCATGAATATATCCCTTCTCCATAACTGAGGCGTAATCGCTAAGTATAGCTGATTTCGGGTTTGTACCCTGATTGACATCTCCAATGACATTGTCTAAGGGATGATAAACTTTAGTCGTGATCCTGGAGTAGTAGGAACAGCTACCTCAGAGCCAAGATGATGAACTTTGGTTCTCATCTGAGGTAGTTGGAGTTTGAGGCTCTGAAGTCGAAGGTGCATCACTGGTAGATGCTTGTGGACTTTCAGGAACTGGAACCTGTTCTGCCTGTCTATTCTGGTTATCTTCTTCAGCTTCATCTTCAGAGGACGAGTCACTGTGTGTCAACTACTCCCCCTGACTGAGTAGATGATTCTCCCCGTGAGGTAGATGTTGGTGGATTCAAGCTATCATACATCATTCGTGTAGCTAACTTGTCATCCGAGGGAGAGAGAGGAATGTTGAACGACTTGAAGAATCCATCATAGTCGAAGAAGTAGGCGGGTCCTTTGCCAGTAGGTGGTGTGGTAAATCGCTGAACGTCAACATTACACCACACTTCTACTAGACCCGTTGAGTTGTTGTAAACTCGCTTGTTCGGTATGTTGTATCCTAGAAAGATGCCTTCATCTACCTTCTCGCTGAATTTACCCTCTTGTGTCTTCTTCAGAAGTGTTCACGGCGCCCCAAATGGTTCTAGATACTCCAAGTTTAGTTTGCGTCTTTGTAGTAGCTCGTAACATGTTTTTCCGTGGCGCTTGACTATCAGGACTCGATTCAGTGTATAACATGCATTTGCCACTGCCTCATTCCAGAATTGGATAGGCAGTTTCGAGTCTGCCAGCATAGTCCGTGCTGTCTCTATCAAGCTCCTGTTCTTTCTCTTAGCAACGCCATTCATCTGAGGTGTGTAAGCAGAAGTGAATTGATGCACAATCCCCTTTTCCTTGCAGTATTCCTCCATCCACTGGTTCTTGAATTCCGTTTCGTTGTCTGAGCGTACTTGTCTAACTTTCAGCTTGTAGAGAGATTCCAGTGTGGTTACCAACTCCTTGAATGATTCAAATGTTTCTGATTTGGATTTCAGAAACATTACCCAAGTGAACCTTGAGTAGTCATCGGTGACCACAAAACAGTACAAGTCGCCTGCAATGCTCTTTGTACTGACTGGACCGAAAAAATCCATGTGAAGAAGTTCAAGAGGAAGTTCTATTGAGTTAACTTTCTTTTCCATATGGGACTTATTTGTCTGTTTACCTTTCTTGCAAGCTATACAGAAATCAGGAAGCTGAAAGTTCTTGACATTAACACGTCTCACCAGATCCTTCTGAATCAAGTGATTCATCTTCCTTTGGCTGATGTGTCCCATTCTCCTGTGCCAGGAGATGGAGTTTTTTCAGTAGCTTTGGATAGAAAACACTGAACCTCATGATCCATTGTAGAAGCTGTTGACAGATCCAAGACATAAGATCTTTATATCTTGAAGCAGTCATCAAAACTTGGTCCTCTGGGATCATGTAGTCTTTTTAGTACGTAACACTTCTTGTTGTCGAAGATGACTTTAAATTCCTTGTCACATATTTGAGAAACAGAGAGTAAGGTTTTGAAGTTGTTGGACGTAGTTCACCCTATCAAACTTAACTTTCTGATTTCCAACTTCTCCCTGAGCGGTGATATAGCCTCCCTTGTTTCCAGCAAACGAAACATGCCCTCCTTTAATTTGTTTGACATTTGATAAAAGAGCTCTGTTTCTTGTCATTTGCCTGATGCTCTGCTATCTACTATCCATGTGTTAGTTTCAGCACTGTATTGAACAACCTGCACATACACGGTAAAGGATTAGTTTAGGTTAGGAACCTAAGCCTTTATTGGCTTGGGTTTCCCAAAGGCATCACACATCAGAAATTCAACCCATTGACCCTTAGAAGGTGAGGGTAGCTCAGGTTCCTTCTTGTCATCATTATCAGACATAGATTTTGACTTCTCTTTCCATAAGCCAGATTTGTGCAATGCCTGTTTATGATAACCAGTCGCCTGGCTAATGAGTTGAACCTTCTGTTCACTAGTATTTCTAGGTGGAGTTAAAGAGCTCCTTTTAGAAGACTTAAGTTTTGAGTCCTGAAGTTCAATCTTCTTCCTAGGTGTCTGATAATAAGAACAATAGGAAGCAATGTGTCCATATTCTCCACAGTTGTAGCACGCCCTGCTATCAAATTTATGATTAAACTTTTTTGTGAGACGTGTGTGACACTCTAGTAACATCACTCACTTTAGGTTTGACTCTGGTTCTTTTTATGTGTTTACTGGTTTAACAAAATTAACTGATTTAACCTGTTTGACATCCTTTTCTTTTGGTAATTGGTCTTTGACTTGACGTATGTGATAGATTATCCTTAAAAGCCCTTTTAGGTTCTGATTTGACTTTGTTTGAACCTGACTTTAAGTTAACCTTTTCAAATTCCTTTTCCAGATTAACACAAGGCAATTTACCCTTTGCCTTTGAAGTGGTCTCCTTTTGTTTGTTTCTAGTGTCAATAGATGAACTTAAGGAATCTGGATCACTAACAAGAGGAGTAGACACTACATGATCCTTGATGGGATTACTATTTATAAGTTTAGTCTTAGTGTTCATCAAAGTCTCAGGTGGTGGGGGAACCACTTTATAACCCAGTCCCTCCCCGTTGTTCCTTTCTTTCACTAAGTGTTGGACTATGTGCGAAGAACTAGTCCAACTATGCAGTTTCTGTTTTAGTGAATTTACTTCTACTTCTAGAACTGCCTTTTGCTTCTTAGTGTCTTCTAGGGAGTTTAGATAATACCTAATGTCATTAGCTTGATTAAAGGCAACTACTTCGGTTTCCCTAAGCTGTTTAGTCAAAAGGTCTATCTTTTCTTTATAACTGTGCTCATTTTGTTTTAATACCCTATTAGCCTCAGTGCATAGATGCAAATTTTATCAAGTTATCATTATGATCTAATAACCTAGCAAATTTAGCATCTATGCTATTCCTAAAGGCATCACAATCAGAACAAGCATGATTATTAAACATTGTGTCAGTAGTACTTACCTGAGTTGATTCAGAAGCGTTTGCCATCAATGCAGTATCAAATGATTTGATTCTGTTGCTTCTGTCTTTTCTGTCTCTGACATGGTAGTCTCCGCTTTTGGCTTGAACTGACATCGGTTGCAGTTGCTTCTTCACTATGTGACATTGCTATCTCAACTGCTAGATCTCCTTCACTAGCGGAATCACTGTCAATATCTTCTACATTGCAATGTTTGATTCCCCTGGTGAGACAAACCTAAAGCTCCAATCCTTCCTTCATCATCATGAGCAGTCAAGGCTTTGGAGTCCTTGTTTGAGGAAGTAGAACTGGTAGTTTGCTTGTCTAGACGAGTGAAGGATGAGAACGGGTTCCCGTTCCCAGTCTTCTTTGGCTTCACACATTCTCTCTTGAAGTGCCCCTTTCACCACAGTTAAAGCAGGTCACTTTACTCTTGTCGAAGCCAAAGTGGTATCCTTAGTAGCAACCAAGTTCTGTCCAGTCTTTTTCACAAACTTCTTCGCCCTCCGAACAACACTAGCTAAGGCCCACATTAGTCCATTCTCTCAAGCTCCATTTCGTCCACCTGCTCGTAGTCCTCTGCCAGATGGCAGTTTCCAATCTTTCCAGCAACAAGTTCATCATAAGAATGGACCATTGCTGCCAATAGATCCATGTGCTCTCGAGCTACTTCCACAGTCACATTACCGAGGTTCTCGGTCTTCAGTCTAGTAGCATTCGCTTCAGATCCAAGTATTGGGTACAAGAAGACCCTGACGTTTCTGAACCTGAAGGAGTGCATGTGTAGGACTCGATGAGCTAGACACAAATGCAGTCTGGAGAGGTGCTCCAGATGTCTTAGCTTGAGGCGTGGCATTGTATAAAGCTGGATTTTGATTGTACGTAGACTTCTGAGCTCTGTACTTCATTCTAAGTGATTCTTCTCGCAACTTAAGAATGAAGTCATTAATATCCAGTTTGACAGCATTCCATTCTGTCTAAGATTAGACACGAATGAAACCCATTTTTCAGGCAATCCGTCTGCAAAATTATTAACTTTCTCTTCCATGGTAGTAGCCACTCCATGTGTATGCAGTTCACTCATCATGGTAGAATCTATCTATAACATCGTCCAAACTCTCGTTTCCCATCGATGAGAAGTTGTCGAATTCCTTCTTTAACTCCTTAGCCTTGATTGCCTTCAACGAGGCATTCCCGTCGTACCTCTTCTCTAGCTCCCATAGTTTCTGGACTGCTTATTCTCTGAGTACTGGTGGAATATCTCTTTAGGGATAGACTGTGTAATCAATGCATAGACCCTCTTCTTGCATTATATTTGACTTTCTGCGCGTCTGTCATCCCTCCTAAGGTTAACTTTACTCCATCGGCTCCCACCGGCGTACTATATCCAATCTCGATGGCCTCCCACAGATTCGGATCCACTCCATTGAGGTAGATCTCAAAACGTTGTTTCCAGTGGGGAAACTCATCTAACGTTAAAAGCTTTGGTGGTTTTTATGATTACCCACCTCACTCTCAAGTAACAGCAGGTTCTGGATCCTAGAGTCCTTCCCAGCAGTAAAGGCTGACATTTGATCTTCCATTGTAAATAACTTTAAGTCTAATAAGCAATTGTCACTGGGGCGACTGAAGGATGCGAATGGACTAGTCGGCGTATGAACTCTACGAATGGTTCAATCGTGCGGCTGAACTAAGTGATTAGCTCAGTCGTGCGAATGAATCTGATGCGTATGAACAGTGCGACCGAACGGTTCAATCGTACGAATGGAGATATGACTATGTCCAATCGTGCGTCTGAGCAATGCGAATGAGGTCCAGTCGTGCGAATGGCACTCGTGCGACTGAAGCTGCTGTTATGCGAAAATCTCTAGGTTAAACGTGTTTTAGCCGTAAAAATTTGAACTTTCGCAAGGTTGAATCGCCTAAAGTAGTAGAAACCAAACTTTGATGAGCAGGGAACGTCCAAGATCACTTTTGACACAAAAGATTGTGTTTTTAGTGCAAAAACACAAACTTTTTGTTAATCTTGATTGAATCACACGTAATCAAGAGCCAAAGCTCTGATACCACTTGTTAGGACCTGGTATTTGAACGAAATACCTGGAGATTAGCGTGTAAACCAGATCAAATAGTGCGGAATCCTATTTGATTGGCGATCCAATCGGTGAGAACACACGAAGAATCAAAGGAATTGAAACTAACGTTAGAAATTGATTGGGAATCGATCTAATGTGTTATGTGAACTTGAAGAACGAATTGGGAGGTTTCTGGACGACTAGGGTACGTCTGGGAATCGTAATTGATCAAGAGTTCTTATTTTTCACGAATTGAGATGTATTTATAGGTTGGTATTATTCAATCGTGCGACTGAACCATTAGTATGGTTCAGTCGTGCAATTGAGCCATGCGGTTGATTCATTCGCACGACTGAGTGTTCAGTCGTGCGACTGAGCCAATCTTATGTTACAATCATACGACTGATCCAGTCTCCTGGTTTAGTCGTTGCGACTGAGTCATTCGTATGAAATTGTTCATGCTAATGGTCCATTCGCATGGGCCATTCGCATGATAACTTTATTATTTTAAGTTTGAATGTGTTAATTAGTAAACATTTATGTAAACATTCAACCAATCACTAACCTAATTAATTAATTTAATATCAACTATTATGAAATATTAATCATTACAAATCACAAACAACCAATATCATTTCATTAATCATACCAAATTACACCAGAATCAGATAAACAAGATCTATTACATTTCATATCATGATCTAGGGACATACATGTATCAACAAATCTTGATATTGACGTCAGTTGAAGTTCTGATAGATTGACAATCTTGCAGTTTGAATTTCTTCAATATCTTATCAACAAACTTCTCTTGATTGATAAAAATGCCATCTGCAGATTGTTTTACTTGCAATCCAAGAAAAAAATTGATTTCTCTTATAGAACTCATCTGGAAACGTGATTTCATAATCTCTTCAAATTCTGAGCATAGTTGCTGACTGGTAGAACCAAATATAATATATCCACATACCCTTGCACATATAAGAGATAATTTGCATCCTTCTTTAGGAATAAAGTTGGATCAATCTTCCTTCTTGTGTATCCTTGTTGGATCACATGCTGGGACAATGTCTCATACCATATTTTTGGAGATTGATATCGACCATATAAAGCTTTGCTTAGCTTGTACACACGATGAGGGAATTCAACATCTTCAAAACCTTGAGGTTGCTTGACATACACATCATCAGTGATTGGTCCATACAAAAATGCACCTTTAACGTAGAACACCTTGAATTTCATATAAGAGGCATATGCCAGGAAGACACAAATTGCTTGAAGTCTTGCAACTGGAGCAAACACTTCATCATAATCAATTCCTTCCTCTTGGGTGTAAACTGGTGCTACTAATCTTGCTTTGTTGCGAACAACTATTCCACTATCATCTGATTTGTTTCTGAACAACCACTTTGTGCTAATGGCATTCTCTCGTTCAGGCAAATCCACAAGCGTCCACACTTCCAGTTTACAGAATTGTAGTAATTCTTCTTGTAGAGCCTCAATCCAACTATTGTCCTGTAATGCTTCAGTGATGTTTTTATGGACACTTTGAGATAGAAAACACGAGTATAAGCAAATGTTTGCTTGCTTTGTGTGACTTCTCGTAGTTCTTTCAGGTTCGGTGTGTCACTAAATACTTGGTTTTCTCTCCAACTCACTTAAACAACACTCTCAATGCAAGTAGAATCTTTAAGAGTTGATAACAATATAATAAGTAATAACAAAACACAAGAAGTAATTTTCAAGGTACTTGCATATATTGCTTCTCAACTCAAATATTACAAGACTCTTACAAGCATGTCCTTATGAGTAACAATGAGAGACTATATATAATACTACCTACAGCCGGATATACTTGACACCAGCTGGAATCCTCTAACTAAAGCAAATACTACAAAGCTATAGTTTAAGGTATCTTAGATAAGACTTTATCTTAGATATGGTAGTCAGGGCATGTCCTTGAGTTACCTTTTGTCACAACTAAAGTTGGTAACTTGTACTAACATAAAAAGGTGAATAGTGGAATAAAGTATGGTCAACTACATGGCTCTTTAAGAAAATGCCATGCAATATCAGAAGTCTGCAGCGGAGTGTCAGAGACCATACTTATGTCCACTGGTTCATAGTAGTGTCTTTCGAAGGTTTAATGGCTTCGGAAGAACAAGTACTTTCGAAGCCACTTATACTTCGGAAGAGGCTGCTTCTTCCGAGGCTTGAGAACTTCTTCTTTCTTCATACTTCAAAGGTAGTCTTCTAATTTCTTCCTTTGAGACTTCATCTTCGAAGTGAATACTTTATCTTTGGAAATAGAGCTTTGCCTTCGAAGTGGAACTTTTACTTTGTCTTCGGAAGAACTCTACTTCCTTCGGAGTTCCACACTTGGCTTCGGAAGCCTTTTTAAGCAGCATCAAATTTGTCCAAGTGATTTGGTTTTGGTTTCACCAGCCTTCTTCTTGATCCAACAAACTCCCTTAAGCTGATGCTACCAAAACCTCACTTGTTTCTGCTCCTCAAACTTTTAGCACCAAGGAGAGTAAATACTTATCAGTCACCTTGTTCTTCCCTGATCTGGTGCTGAGAAGTTTGTACAAATCTTTGGTTGAAAAGAGTTAGTTTATGGGAGCTATAATCATATTGTGGCCCTAAATGATATGTACCCTAAATGATATGTACCCTTTGTTGTGGCCCTCTGAAAAGAGTTAGTTGATGGGAGCTATAATCATATTCCCATCAAACTACAGGTTCCAATTCAGGACCTTCCACCATTTGTAGAAAGGTTGTGCCCTTGGTGAGAGATCTATCCTTGTCTTCCTTTCTTCTCAATCTTAACTCTTCCTCAATCTTGGCTTTTGTTGTTAACTCAGCCAGATGAAGACTGCTGAGATGATTCTTTATATGGGCAGCAGTTTCAGAGTTAGAGGGGTTAAAGAATGGTTTCTCTGCTAACTCAGCAATATCAAATCTGTTGGAGTGTAGTAGAGAGGTGGCATTCAGTCTATTAACTTCACCGTTCTCTCTTTCCACAAGAAAGTTGTGAGTAGCCTCAACGAACCTCCACCAGAGTATATTCTTTCTCACAAGAGACTGACTAGGAATCTTGTGATCTTTTCTTGTATCCAGTAGAGTCACCAGCTTTCTTCTTGGCTTCTTCTCTTCCTCATTTAATGATTCTGAGTATATTCTCTTCCTTGCTGCTTCTTGCTGTAGCTTGGTTGCCTTTTCCAGTTTCACCAACTCCTCTAATGGTAGCAGGATTGTTTCTTCATTGGCAGCTTCAAGCTGAATGAGCTGGTCAATGATCTCTTCTCTCTTTTTGTTGTTGACAGCCTTCTGGTTGGCTGCAGCTGCTTTTGTACTAGCAGCCAATAGTTTCCCAGTTGGAAGTCTCCCTTTTCTTTTCAGCTTTTCAATCTTCCCCTCTTCCTGAAGCTCTTCCACAGTCATTTTCTGTTTTCCTTTGGTATCTTTTGAAGAACTTGACTTTGGTGGTTCTTGGACAGTGGATACTGATTGTGTGAGAGGTAGAGATGGTTTCTAGACAGGAGGTTGATCTATAAAGTCCTCACTGTTCACCTCAGATGCCATTTCTAGGATTGCATCTGTGATGATCAGTTCCTCGGACATTTTGAAAAGTCCTTCCGCAGCTTCTATTTCAGCTTCGGAAGATTCAGCTTGTTCTTCCAAGGCTTTAACTTCAGCTTCGAAAGTAACAGGGAATGCAGATTATGTCCCAACTGTTTCAGTTGTTGGGCCATCAGTCCCCATTTCCCCTTCGAATTGAATTTCAGGTTCCATATGGACCTTAGGTTGACCAATTCTTGAACAGTGGTAAAAGGTGCAGTAAGCCTCTGAAGCTCTTCAGCTCCAAAGTAAATCATTGCGGCATCAAGACTTGGCTAGTCACAAGCAGATCTCAACAAGAACTGAGAAAAGAAGCTGTAGAGATCTCTAGGCATCCTTGAATCAATTGTTAGAGTGACTTGAGATGGCTTAGAAGAAGTTATGATAGGAGTCGAATATTTAGAAGTTGAAGATTGGCTCTGTGGGTCCTCATATGTTTGTCTCTGAACACTCTCCCCCTTTTTGGTAGCATCATCTTGAGAGGTAGATGAGCCGGAGGAAGAGTTCAAGGAGACCTGAACAGGTACATGCCTAATAGATCTCTCAATCTTTTTCTCAGCTAGTTGAGCCTTGAGATTGTCAATCTTAAGTTGTTGAGTGACGGACCTTTCTTCTAAAGTCCAAACCTTGGATTCAAGGTTTGAGACTTTAGATAGTAGGTCTTTAATGAAGAGTTTCATGTTTCCCTCATCTTCTTTAGAAGAATCATGGGGAGATGAGGTAACATACCTAGTATGTTCAGCCTCACCACCAGATGTGGTTTCTTGACACCCTGGTTTCCCTTGCTTAGTGATGTCTCTTGCAGAGTCATCAAAAGGCATGGTTGTCGCAGATTTAGTCTCAGAATCGTTACCACTATCCATAGGGTCCATTGAGGCACTTTTGTAGTGGCAGCTGAATCTGCATAAGTCCCCTCCACATCAGTGGGACTCACCTCAATAATGGTTTTCTGATAGGGGCTAGAGATAAGAGGTCTCTCTAGGCTCTGTTGACCCTGGAGAAGGTGTTGTATATCAACATCATTACCATGGAAAGATGTTATCTCTTCATCAGTTTTAAAGAGAAGGTCAATGAAGGATAAGGAGGTTAAACCTACTGACCCGGGACCTTGGTCAATGTCTACAGGCATTGAGCCTCTGATTGGACTGCCCTTATTGGCTGCTTAGATGAGTGTAAAGACTCACCCTTAGGGCTTGCAGATTGGGTAATGGGCTCATGGATTTGAGACTAAGGAAACTCAAGGCCCATACTGAGGTCAATGGTGAAGGAAGGTGAGACCTCAGACTGAGTGGGAGCCAATGTTCCACTCTAGCCTTTTTAGGTTGAACAAGAGGAGCTTGTTCAATCAGAGTAGATTGAACAAGGGTTCGTTTGGGGCGTCTTGTGTAGGTAATGGTGATGAGAGGAGAAGGAGAAGGTAGTGTTGGCATTGTGGTTTCAGTTGCTGGTGTGGGTTTATCACCTATGGGGTGAACAGGGATGTCACCAGGAGCGATGTGCTCAGTCATATTAGGAGGTAAAGAAGTGTACCTTCTAGTGAAGTTAGTGGATACGCTCTTCAATGTCTTGAAGATGGTTGACCTCATGTAAGGGACAGACAGAGTGGCTGCACAGACAAGCCGACTCTGGTCCAGCTCACAGTTAATAATATGCTGTAGAAATCTAGGATACATAAAGAATGTTTCTCTCTGAAGATTTCCAATGAGATTGAGCAGCACAAATCTTGAGTAGTTGAAGCGTAGGCCTCTCACCAAACCATGAACTAGGCACCCTAGTTCATATGGGATTTGATCCCATCCCCCAGATTTGTTTGACAAGCAATGAAGGACAATGTGCAGGAGGAACTTCTAGTTGTAGGAGAAGCTGAACTTGTAGATGGTCGACCTGCTCACATCTCCACCATATCCCATGAGGATGTATGTGCTGTCTAAAACTGCCTTGGGGAACTCAGTAGGGGCATCTTCATCATGAAGCTTCAGATGCTCCCTGATGAGTTGTTCAGAGATGACCAACTCGTAGCCACAAATGCGGGATCGTATTACACGAACCCCATTTAGGGTTTCGACCTGACTATTTCCCCAAAATTCCATCATGTGGTTGAGGTAAACTATGGGATTAACAATCAAGGCCGTGTAGTAGGATGATTAGGTGAGGAAGGAGATGATTTCAGAGCAGTCCACATCTCTCGAAAAATCAAGAAGTACAACTTGGTTGTGTTGAGGATTTAGGGCCATTGGGAAAGTGTGAAGGTAGAGCAATTTGAGTTTGGATGAATTTGGAAGCTATGAATTTGGATGAATTTGGAAGATGAAAGCGAATAGCCGGGATTATTTAAAAGAGGGTGGAATGGCGGTAAAGTGTTAGGATAAGGTGAAATGATGGTTTAGTGGATGAAGTGACAGGGGCAGTAAGGCTTAATTCAGTTAAATAATCTGACATCATTAACAAAATCTTTGCTTTCTACAGTGTGGGGCGGAAGATATTTCCGTTACACAGTAAAATCTCTCTTCCAAATATAAAACATTTCCAAAGGTAATTTGTCTTCGAAGGCAATTCCTACTTCCGAAGGTAAAAAGTAACTTCCGAGAGTAGAGATTGCTTTCTGAAGGGAGAGATTTTGTAAGCTTCAGAAGTAGATCTAATATGAAATCAATCGCTTCTTCCGAGACTAAAAACTCTTCCGAGAAGAAAATTATCCTCGGAGAAATTTTGCTTCGGAAGATATGAAAATAATTTCCGAGGGTTAATTTCTCTTCGGAAGAAATTTATACTTAGAAAATTTCTGAGAAATCTTTTGTAATAGGGCTTAGATTGTATTGACATAAGACATTACACATTAAAGGTTTTCAAAAAGGTAATCCAATCAATCTTTATCATCCCAATAGTTGTTATAAGATACTTAAATCTTTGGTCATCAAAATCTTTGGTGAACAAATCAGCATATTGTTCATTTGAATCAACTTTGATTAGTTTAATTAGATTCTTTTCATGAATATCTCTAATGAAATGGTACCTAATATCAATGTGCTTTGTCTTGGAGTGCTTCACTAGATTTCCAATGATAGAGATAGCACTGTTGTTGTCAATATGGATAGGAGTACTCATAAGGTTGAATCCATAGTCCAACATCTGATTTTGAATGCACATCAGCTGAGCACAACAACGTATTCAGCTTCAGCAGTTGATGTAGAGACACATGATTATTTCTTGCATTGCCATGAGATGATCCTTCCACCAAGAAATTAACATCCTCCTGATGTTGATTTCTTGTCAATGTTTCAGCCACCATAGTCACTGTCAGAGTATCCATAGAGATTGAAATCATTGTTTCTAGAATACCAGAGACCTAGTTTAGGCACTCCTTTGAGGTATCTGAGGATTCTCTTGGCAGCAGCTAGGTGAGAAATCTTTGGAGCAGCCTAATATCTTGCACAGATGCTGTGACAACCTACACACATCCCACATCGGTCGTGGACAGGAGAGAATCCTGGTTCATAAGGAATGTCTAGCCTCTAACATCAACAACACGTTTTTGGCGTATTGGCTGTGGATGAGAGGAGAACTTCATAGTTAAGCGTGCTCAGGTGGGAGCAATCCAGGGATGGGTGACCTCCCTGCGAAGTTTTCACCTAGGCAACCAAAAGCAAATCCGTGAGCTCCTCATGGGCAAAGCGGACAATATTGTTGGTGTGAGGGGCGGGTGTTACAGAATGGTATCAGAGCCACTCCTGTGCCATTTAGAATGTGGGACACACCTCACCAAGAATGGTGACTTCTCGGGCTCATTGAGGAAGATGAGTCCAAACAGGGGGTGCTTGTGAAAACCTACACACATCCCACATCGGCCGTGGACAGGAGAGATTCCTGGCTCATAAGGAATGTCTGGCCTCTAACATCAACAACGCGTTTTTGACGTATTGGCTGTGGATGAGAAGAGAACTTCATAGTTAAGCGTGCTTATGTGTGGAGCAATCCAGGGATGGGTGACCTCCCTGGGAAGTTTTCACCCAGGCAACCAAAAGCAAACCCGTGAGCTTCTAGTGGGCAAAGCGGACAATATTGTTGGTGTGAGGGACGGGTGTTACAGATGCAAGTTGCAAACATAATAGCAGGTCTACTGGCTGTGAGATACATCAGAGAACCAATAATCAACCTATACTGATGTTGATCAGTATCCTCCCCCTCAAGGTCAAGATAAAGATTATGGTTTCTGGGTATGGGTGTCTTGGTTGGCTTGCAATCTTTCATCTCAAATCTTTCTAAGATGTCATTGACATACTTAGATTGATTAATGAAAAATCCTTCCTTCAGTTGCTTCACCTAAATTCCAAGGAAAAAATCCATATTCCTATAGAACTCATCTCAAACTTCTTCTTCATAATGCTTTCAAAGTACTTACACATTTGATCATTTGAAGAGCCAAATATGATGTCATCAACATAGACTTGAACAAGCAGAATGTCTTTACCAAACTTCCTTATGAATAAAGTCTTGTCAATGGTTCCTCTAGTGTAGCCATTTCGAGGAGAAATTGAGACAAAGTCTCATACCACAGCCTTGGTGCTTGGTGCAGCCCATATAGAGCTTTATCCAATTTGCACACATAGTGAGGATGTTGTGGGTCTTCAAATCCTAGAGGTTGGCACACATACACTTCCCAATCAATATCCCCATATAGAAAGGGACACTTGACATCAAGCTGGTAGACAGTAAAGTTCTTGGAAGTAGCATAAGCAAGGAAGATCCTAACTGCCTAAAGTCTTGCAACAGGTTCAAAGACATCAGTATAATCAATTCCTTCCTCTTGAGTGTATCCTTGAACTACTAATCTTGCCTTGTTCTTGATGATCAAGCCTTTGTCATCTCTTTTGTTCCAGAAAACCCATTTAGTTCCTATCGGTACTTGGCCGATGGTAGCAGACATAGGTTCCAAACCTTCTGTCTTTTGAATTGAATCAGCTCCTCTTGCATCAATTCAACCCAGCTACTATCCTTCAAGGCATCTTCCACCTTCTTGGGTTCCATCTGGGATAAGAAGCATGAGTACAAGTAGACATTCCCATGATGAGTCTGCCATCTTGTTCTCACACCTTCAAAGACCCCAATGATGTTCTCAGCTGGATGAGTGTTATGACTTTGTAAACGAGGGATTCCAGTTGCAAAGATAAATCCAGATTAGACATATTTTGCTCAGGAACTGCAACACTATGTCTAGTTGTTGTTTCAAGTTCATTCACTGAGGACTGATTGAATGAAAGAGAAACATCATCAATTGTTGGCTGTGAAGTAGCATTAACAGTTACATGTTCCTTCAAAATGCTACCTCCTCAGCTTGGTGTTATGTTGGATCACCTGATGAGTTTTAAGGATCAGTAGGTGATTCACAGGTCGAAGCTCACTATTCCTTGATATGGTTATACTTTCTGATCTATGAATAGTGGGAGCTTGAATTGTTTCATGTCTTGGAGAACCTGGAAGAGGTCTGGGTAGCTCAAACAGTTGATTATGCTCAGTAGCAGCATCATTTTTAGCACCTGTTCCAACTGAAACATTCTCATAAGAAGGCTTAGAATAGTTTGGAAACAATTCTAAATCATAGATATGATCAGGGACATTCCCCCTAACACAAGGAGTGTGCTCATTAACAACTATATTGGATGAATCCTCAAATTGTTGATTCTTAATGTTGTATACTCTGTAAGCTTTGGAGCTAGAAGAGTATCCAACAAAGATAGCATCATCCGACTTTTCAGCAAATTTTTGCTAATTGTCCTTTGTGTTAGTATGGTACACCTGCTGCCAAAGGACCTTAGAAAGCCAATGAATTGTGGCCTCTTGTTCTATAGCTCATAAGGGTTTTTCCATGTGGGTTAACTACAAGAACTCTATTCTGCACATAACACTCTGCCCAGAATGTTAGAGGTAGTTTGGAATCAGCTAACATAGTTCGAGCAGCCTCAATAAGTGTCTTGTTTCTCCTCTCAGCAACACCATTTTGTTGAGGAGTTCTAGGAGCCACTATATGTCTGAAATCCCTTTTGAGTTACAGAATGAGTCAGAACGAAGTTCTTAAACTCAGTCCCTTGATCACTTCTAATAATCTTAACCTTGTGATCAATTTGATTTTCTATTTTAAGAATGAAAGATTTTAATGTTTCAGCAGTTTCATATTTAGTTCTTAAAAAGAATACCCATGTAAATCTTGTAAAATCATCAACTATCACAAGGCCGTATGATTTCCTTCTAATGCTCATTATACTTATGGGACCAAAGAGATCCATATGCATAAGTGTGATGGAGTAGTGATGGAGTTAACACTTTTGGATTTATGAGATGTCCTGTGTTTTTCCCTTTCAGGCATGCAACATAGTTATCTTTGTAGAAAAATTCCTTTTTTTAGGCAAACCATGTACGAAGTTATTTTTAGCCAATGTATTCATTGTCTTAAAATTACAGACACATACGTTTATGCCAAAGTGTTGACTCATCACTATCAGCTTTGGAAAGAAAGCATGATACTTCACCCATTGGGGAAGCATTGTTCATATCTAGCATGTACATATCCCCTCCTGGGAGACTAAGAAGCACCAATTCCGGAGGAATTGTCATCCCTGGTTTGAGGACAATGCACTCATGCTCTGTGAAAAGCATCTGGTGCTTTTTATCACAGAACTGAGAAACACTTAACAATTGTGTTCAAGTTGTTTGACAAAGTTAACTTTGTCAACTTTTAACTTACATTGGATACTCCCTCTGCCAGAAATATATCCTCTGGTCTCACCTCAAAATTGGACAGGACCTTCATCATTGTGTTGAAACTGTTGAAGGAGAGATATGTTCCCTGTCATGTGCCTGGAGCATCCACTGTCTACAATCCAGACATTGTTGTTTTTGTCATATGGATGTCCCTGCATATAAGATGAGATTGTTAGTTTTCATTGGAGACCCAAGCCTTGTTGGTCTTGGGTTCCTCCAAAGATAGTGACATAATTGAACCAAAAGTTAAGCATGGGGTTCAATGGATGTCTTTGAAGAAGAGGTTTGGGTTGCAAGCATCTTTCTTGATCTTCCAATCCATCCTTTGGTGATCATGGAAGATGTACTTGTAGAAGCTTTGTAGCATGGCATTTCCGAAGCTTCTCTCTTTCGGAAGAAGCCTTCACCACCTTTTCTTTCAAAGCAGTCTTCGTTTGGGATGGTTTCAAGGGAATTTTCTTGTTCTTCGGAATTTTAAGTGCTTTTGCTTTTGAAGCCATTATCTCTTCGGAAGAAAGAGTTTCTTCCGAAGACAACTTGGCTTCAGAAACTAGCTTTCCCTTTTTCATCACTTTGACCATCTGATAAGGTCCAAATGTGAAACCTTCCTTGACTCCTTCTTTGCTAACATTATTTTCATAATGTGTGCTAGTAGGATTGTAGTAACAATCTTTAGCCATGTGGTTTTGCAGACCACACATGATGCATGTAATGTTAGTCTTTTGGGAGCTTGTAGCTTGCTGTTTCTTAGTCTTTCTCTCTTTGTCAGCAACCTTTCCCTTCAACTTCTGATCCTTGGTAGGACAGGAGTGTTGGTATTACAATCCCTTCCTGAATCAAATGTACCTATCACCTGGAATCTAGCTGAGATAAAAACACCCTTTTGCTTTGGGTCAATCATCAGCATAGACTGGGCTACTTTCTTAGCAGTTCTTCTGGCAGCTTTAGTTCTGCTTCTACGGGCTTTGGTGGTAAGGGTTTGATATTCACTGGGAGAGGTGGCTGGATTTACCTGTTCCTTCCCTGCGGTGGCCACTATTATTGCATCATTCTTCAACTCATGTGAAGATGGGTCAGCAGTTGGGATCTTCTTGCTCTTCAGTACCACATTTAGGTTGTCTTATGGACTCATAAGAATATGGTGGAGCAATTTCATTAGTCCCCAACCCTCCTTTGTTCTGATAACAGATTTTGAGTGGGAGGATGATACAAATAGCTTGGAAGTTTTGCTCAGAAATAGCATGCTTCCTGGCTGAGCCTCAGCGATGACAAGCTGGGCTTAAGCCTCAGAAATTTGGATATTAAATCCTTTATTTGAGTCTTGTAATTGGTGTGTTCATGTTTTAATAAGGAAAAAGTTTTCTCTAACTCTTCAATTTTCTTTAGATAGTAGATTCTGCACTTTTTAAATCAGATTTAAAAACATTTAAAGACTTAATATTATATTAATTTCCCTATTGTAGTCCTGATATAATTTAACCTTAGCTATACAGGCGGAGTACATAGATGTTCATATACCTGGTTATCATTTGTTCCTGCCATGAGAGCTTGAGCAGGAGTCACATCCTGAACCATAAAGCTCTAGTCAACTTCTTCAGCTATTACAGTTGTTTCAGTTGACTTTCCAGTGGGCTTTGATGAGGAGGGATGTGTGGAAGCCTATGGGGTTCCTGGTTTGATTTGGGAGCCTTGCATTCCCTAGCAAAGTGACAAAGTTGGTTACAGTTGTAACACTTGGTCTTGGTCTTGTCAAACCCAAACTTGTTGGCAGTTGGGTTTGAGGGAATTGCCTTCCAGTTCTCTTAAAGAACTTCTTTGCTTTGTAGGTTAAAAGAGTCATCTGCTGGACTATGTCCATATACTCTACATCATCTGAACTAAAACACTCTAGATCATCAAAACAGTATTGAAAATCACCAGAGTGCCTAATTCCTAAAACAAAGGCACAGTTGTGCTGAAAGGAGTTGTGCTGAGCCTGTTCAGACCTTGGAGTCTCAAGGAAAGTGATGTAACGTCCAGAAGAGCAGGATGGTTGTTGATTGTATGTCAGGTATTGTTGAGGTTGTGGCGTACTGAGCCTTGAGCAACCATTAAAGCGTTGCTAGCAGGAAGACTCACAGGTCTGCTTGTTTGGTGGCCCTTCTTACTCTCCATCTCCAAACGGTATCCATCGAGGATGCCATAGAGTTCAGTCATAGTGAGAGTGTTCAAGTTCTCTGTCTTCTAGATAGAGACATAGTAAAATGTCCACTCATTTGCAAGTGCACTCATGAACTTTCTTGTGAGATCTCTGAGTTCAGGAGTGATCTTCATAGACTGAAGTGAGGAAATAAGATCCATGTACCTGAAATACTGCTGGATGAGGGTCTCTCTAGCAATGTAGGTGAAGTTCTCGAACTACTGATTTAGTGAGTCCTTCTTGGAGTCGTTGGAGCTTGAATGTATCTGAGCAATTGCATCAAACAATTCTTTGGCAGACTTACAATGCTCAAACCCCACCATGATGGAGTTGGGTATTGCAGTCATCAGAATAGTCATAGCATTGTTGTTGATGTCCATTTTCTTTCGGTCCCTTCAAAATAATGTTCAACAGCTTTTTCTATCATGGCACCATTTCCACCAGGTGATGCCACCTTTGGTTTATACAGGCCATTGATAATGGAGTTCCACATTTTGCTGTCTTGGTATCTGATGAAGCCTTCCATTCTTCTGCTCCAAGACCTAAAGTTTTCAGGAGTAATGATAGGAGCTTTGGTCATGGTTCCCATCTCTACTTCCGATTTGTTAAGAGCTATTTTTGTGAGAGTTATAAGGAGGAGTGAAAAACCAGTTGATTTGGATGGTTAGATCTCACAATCAAGAGCCTAAAGAGCTCTGATACCAATTGCAGGATCGGTTTGTGTCACTAAACACTTGGTTTTCTCTCAACTCACTTAAACAACACTCTCGATGAAACTAGAATCTTTAAGAGTTGATAACAATATAATAAGTAATAACAAAACACAAGAAGTAATTTTCAAGGTACTTGCATATATTGCTTCTCAACTCAAATATCACAAGACTCTTACAAGCATGTCCTTATAAGTTACAATGAGAGACTATATATATACTACCTATAGCCGGATATACTTTGATACCAGCTGGAATCCTCTAACTAAAGCAAATACTACAAAGCAATAGTTTAAGGTATCTTAGATAAGACTTTATCTGAGATATGGAAATCAGGACATGTCCCTGACTTACCTTTTGTCACCAACTAAAGTTTGTAACTTGTACTAACATAAAAAGGTGAACAGTGGTATAAAGTATGGTCAACTACATGGCTCTTTGAGAAAACGCCATGCAGTATCAAAAGTCTACAGCGGAGTGTGAGAGACCATACTTATGTCCACTGGTTCATAGCAGTGTCTTCCGAATGTTAAATGGCTTCGGAAGACCAAGTACTTCCGAAGCCACTTATACTTCGGAAGAGGTTGCTTCTTCCGAGGCTTGAGAACTTCTTCTTTCTTCATAATTCAGAAGTAGTCTTCTAATTTCTTCCTTTAAGACTTCATCTTCGGAAGTGAATACTTTATCTTCGGAAGTAGAGCTTTGCCTTCGAAGTGGAACTTTTACTTTGTCTTTGGAAGAACTCTACTTCCTTCGGAAGTTCCACACTTGGCTTCCGAAGCCTTTTTAAGCAGCATCAAAATTTCTCTAAGTGATTTGGTTTTGATTTCACCAGCCTTCTTCTTGATCCAACAGTTCTCTTAAAAGACCAATAATCAATGAGATGGGATGTTTCTTGTGAATATGAGATGTCAAAATCTCATCTTGTTAAACATTCACATCAAGATTGGTTTGGTTCAAGTTGGAAAGCTGATGCAACAGGTTGAAGAATGTGGTGTGAAATTTGGAACTTGAGTTGGTGAGTTGATAAAATAATCAAGCTTGTCATTGACATCTATATCTCTGGATACAGATGAAGTTCCAAATTCAAATTGGTGAATTCCTAGTCATCATTAGGAATTGCTTGACAAACATCAGAATTTTCAGGTGTTTGTTGTTGCTTAGGAATTTGTTGATCATGATTCTCTGAATTGAATATAGGGTCTCTCACAAGTGAGAAAACGGATAGTCCGGGCTTGAATCATCCATATCATTAGAGTCTGAATCGTCACTATAGGATCCCAGATCTCCTACACGTTTCTAGTGGACACAAGAAGATTCAAACAGATTAGAATTGAATGAGTTTGACCATGAGTCTAAATCAAATAACCAAGCTGGACCATTTGCAACCGATGGAAATGAATTTTCAAGAAATTTAGCATTGAAAGTTTCAATGATAGCATTCGTCTTAGAGTTATAAACTCTATATACTTTAGAAGCTGACGAATATCCAAGAAAGAATCCATCATCAGATTTTGCATCAAATTTTCCTAGCTAATCATTTGAGTTTAAAATCAAATTTTCCTAGCTAATCATTTGAGTTAAAAATCAAATTGGACAACCAAAAGATTTAAGAAAATATGTGTTTGGTTTCCTGCCAAACATTAACTCATAAGGAGTTTTTTGTTTGTCTTTCACCAATAGAGTACGATTTTGAATGAAACACGCTGTTGATATGGCTTCATCCTAGAAAGTGATAGGAATCACGGCATCTGCTAACATTGTATGGGTTGCCTCAATCAATGTTCGGTTCTTCCTTTCTGCAACTCCATTTTGTTGAGGAGTTCTAGGAGCACTGAACTGATGAGCTATCCCTTTCCCATCACAGAATATGTTAATATTAGCATTTTTTTAATTTTGTTCCATTATCACTCCTAATTATTTTTACTTTTTGATCAAGTTGATTTTATACTTAGTGATAAACTCTTTTAATAATTTAGCCATTTCAGATTTCGCATGCAAAAAGAAACCCAAGAAAATCTTGTATAGTCATCAATGATAACTAAACAATATGATTTCTTTCTAATGCTCTTCATGTTTACAGGACCAAATAATCCATTTGTAACATCTGTAGAGGCTTTTAATTTGAGTTTATCAGCTTGGACTTATAAGACGCTCTATGTTGCTTCCCTTTCAAACATGCTTTACAGAGGTCTGATGTAGCGAACTTCATTGATGGAATTCCTACTACATAATTTCCTACTACAGGTTTCTTCATGTTCTTGAAGTTGGAATGTTCGAGACGTCTATGGCAAAGCTGGCTTTCATCATTTGATGCATGAGCAATAAGGCAAGTTGTTTCTGTTGAAGGATCAACGTGAGAAATATCTAGCTTGTAGACATCTCTATCTCGAACAGCTTTAATAACTACCCACTCCTTGCTAATCTAAAATCCTAGCTTCAAAATATAACAATAAGAGCCATCAAATAAAGCAGAATATGATTTATCACATATTTGGGAAACGCTTAAAAGATTAAAGTTCAACTGAGCATAAAAGTTGACTTTATCAAAGCTTATCACTCCATTAGATATTGTCCCTTCACTGGTTATCTTTCCACCTGCATCTCCACCAAAAGCTACATGAGTATCATCTTTTATCTTAAAGTCTTGAAGTCTTGATTGCATGTCCTATGCCGACTACACCCACTATCAACATACCATGTATTAATTGGCCTTCTTGGGTGTACCTACATTTTAAAGACATTTAAGATGAGTTATCAACCCAAGCCGAGATGGTTATGGGCTTGCCATATTTATCCACAATGGTAAACTACTTAAAATGGAGCTTGTTAACATCAGGTTTCTTTTGAAATTTTGGATTTTGAAATCCTCTTTGAAAAATTGTCTGATAATCGTTTCTTTGTTTTGACCTCAAAGCATTAAATCGATTCTCAAGATCATTATCAAGAAATTTTGAACCATCATTTGAAATATTATTAGAAAAAAGTTCTTATTAAATGTTTCATTTTTCATTCTCACTGAACGTGGAATGAAATTTCCCTGATTGTACTGTTGTGATCTAACAGTATATTGATTATCATAATCAAAATTGACTATTCTAAGAGATCTCAAACCTAAAGAGGTTGTTTTGATATTTCTTGAAAACCATCATTTTGATTTCTTTTATATCTTTGATTACCAAAATCATTTTTAGGCGAGTTCTTCCTGAAGAAGCAATCCTCAGTATTATGATTTCGTTCGTCACACAATACACAGTATTTGTTAAAAGAACAATCAGCCGTTGTGTGATTTGTCATATCACAGATGTGATAGTACTTGTTAAAATAACACCCAGATGTGTTATGATTGTACATATCACATATATCATAGTATTTTTGTGGTTGTTTGAACAACATTTGCTTAACCCTAGATGTGGAAGCCATATTAGATCCTTGTCTAGATTTAGGGGTAGTCTGGTTAAGTTGTTGTTTTTGTGGAAGCCATATTAGATCCTTGTTTTTAAGATTTTTCTTTTGAATTTTTTAAAACTCTTTATCTCCATAGATACAAATGTTTTATGAACAGTGAAAGACTTAGGACCTGAACCTATTTTCAAATCAAAGTTAGATTTGATCTAAGGTTTTGATGTCGTTTCAGATATTATGTTCATATCAAAAGTTCCTGCTAATACAAACTTCACTGGTTTAATTTGAATTGATGGCTTGATTGGTTCAGCTTGTTTAGCTCTAGGAGATGCTTTTCTTCTTCTTTGATTTCTTGTTCTTGATGACATTTTAGTGCTTTGGATTTTAATTGAATCTTGAGAAGATTCTTTTTCACATTCTTTGTGTTGATTTAATTCACTAGAACTTGAATCATTAGAACAGGAAGTTTCTGATTTCTCTTCTTCATATTTTCCATTCATTCTGTTATTGATATCATTAACTTTTTCAACCTTTTGTTCAAGTTCACTCTTTTCAATAACAATCTCACTTTTGTACAAACAAATTTTTAGTCTTTTGTTCAGGTTCATAAGATTTGACTTTAATTGGATGACCATTCTTTATCTTATCTGAATCATTCTCCTCGAATATTTCAATGTTTATCTTTTTCAATTTCACTCCCAACATTAGATTGAACGTTCTTTTTCTTTTCTAGAAATTCTTTGAACTTAGGTTTATTCTTTGGTTAATGATCATGTGTATTGAAGTTTTCTAGTAAGGTATTTGTGATAGATTCAGGCATAGGTTCATGTGTGAATCCTAATCCTGTTTTATCTTTGTCTTTCCTTCCAGTCACCAATTGCTCAATAATAGTTTTTGAGCTTTTCATTTGGCTAAGTCAATTTAAGTTGCTGCATATGCCAACTTCTCTTGTTCAAGAGTTTCTGTCATACTTTTAAGTTGTTTCTTTACAAGCTCAAGTTCTTTTAAAGTTTTGTTCCAACAAGCTTTAAAAGATATGATATCCTCATTAGAAATCTTGTGATCAGTTTTAAGCTTGTCGTGCATTGATTCTTCTTGTTTTATTTTATCACATATTTTGAACGAGTAGGTTCTATAGTGTTCAACTTGTTCAAAACATGCTTTGGTGCACATTTTCTCTTTTACTTCCACTGGTATTTCTGGATAAGAATTTGAAGACTCAGTATCAGATGATGAATCTACAACCTTGGGTTGTTTTGACTATGCCATAAGAGTAACTTCTTATGAATTTTCCTTAGAATTAGATTTGTAACTCCAGACATAATCTTCCTGGTGTTTGCTTCACCTTTTGTCTTTGAAACATCAGAGATACTAAAAACTGGAGAAGAGACATTGAATGTTGATGAAGGTGATGTTAAAAAACAAATTAAAGCCTTAGATGATATAGATTTAGATTTCCAGATGATTGGTATGATGAGGTGCTTGAAGAAGAAGATGTTTGTGAGATTGCTAAGTCTGCAATACAAAATGTACAAGAAGATATACCAATTAATTTTAAAGATAGGTATAATTAATCGGTGAGAAATAAATATAATCGTGTTTTCTTGGATGATTGACTGTGCCTCGGATAAATAGCTCCGATGGATCCAAATGAGATATGTGTTAAGCATGGAGAATGGACACTGATGAGTGAAAGTATGAATACAGATGATATTCCTACTACTGAATTGCACCACCCTGATCCTGAAGACATGAGTATTACTGCTTTGAGGATGTGGTTGTAATTAAGGAATTATCCAAGAAAGAGATTAAACAGATTGAAAGGATATCATTAAGAAACTTAGTAAGAAGTTTTCAAGAAACAGAGAAGCAAAATAATAAGATGATTGTGCTTGATATGATAATCCACAGTACTTGGAGATAACAAAAAGAAAAAAATTAAAGCCACAAGAGATCAAGTCTATGGAATTGGCGAGAAAAGTCAGGAAAGGAGAGAAAAATTGAAAAAGATGTTTTCAGAGAAAGAAAAAGAAGCATACAAAGTATCTATTGATCATAAACAACAGTGGAATAAAGCAAGATCAGCTGGAGACATAGTATCGAATGTGTTGCAAACAGGACAATCTATTTCAGAGTTATTGAATGCTATGATTGTGGCTGATACTACCAAAGAAGTAAAGAAATGGCTTGGAAATATGACCAAGTGTTTGGTTTATTTTATTATAAAAAAAGTGTATGCTATTTATGATGTATGCCATTTTCACTCCAATATTATAGCTTTACCCGGTCAAGACTTGAAAGAATTACTTAAGTTGCCTCTTATTAACCCGACAAAAGCTTCAAGAGGTGAAAATTTTGTGAAGCTATTAGATCATGGTATCTCAAGGATGGCTTCATTTTTTAAAACAAGATGTGATAAGGAGGACAATATGTACTCCAAACTTTAAAGAGAAGAAAGAAAGGAGATCAAGCTCAGCTGAACAAGAAAGTTATCTAGAAGCTTACAGTGACAAGTATATTGATAAAGTCACAAACCCTAGGTTGAAAGTAATCGATAGAACTCAAACCTCAAAACCAATTTTAAGATGGTTTTATCATGTGATACTTTCCAGTTGATGCTTGTAAGGAATTTGGATTATTGGGACAAGGACTTGATATGTCTGTTTGGAGTATTTGAATGGAAATTGTTACATCTAAGTTACATTTCATTTCTGCCAAATCAAAAGTTAGATCAAGTGTCATTAGAAGTGGCTGAAAATGATGGGAAGTATTTCATGACAATTATTAAAGTAATGAATGTTGGTATGGAGCGAATTTCTTTAAGGAAAGTTTTAGCATATGCTAATATTATGAAGAAAGACATAAAAAACATTGAATTTATGAGGATTTTAAGCAAGAGAGTTTGGGAAATTCATTCAAGTGATTATTCTAATCCAATTGAGCTTTATGCTAATATTGATATTGCTAACCTCTCAAAAAATATTACAAGTCATGGATGGTATGCAGATCAAAACAAATGAATCAAAACCAGAGCAAGGAATCTTAGTGGGAAAGTTTAAGTCAGCAATCAAGAAGACTTTAAAGGAGTAGAGATTTATAAAGAAAAACTAATGTTCTCAATCAAGAAGAACCACAGATTTCTTTTGACCGAAGACGGAATGCAAATCTTAGAGGAGTATTGTTAGAGCTCTTTTTGAAGATTAACATTAGTGTTTATGTTTTTGATTTTGTCATAGTATAGGGACTTATTGTGTAAATATATGTTCCTATTTTTCAATGTTAGTATAAATAGGATATTATAGGTATTTTTGTAAGAACGAATCCGTTAGAACTTCTTTTTGTTATTCACTGTACATTGTATCCATTTGCAATAGCTTTCAATGAAATCTCTATGAATTTTTAAAGTATTTGCATTTGTTTGATTACTTTTTGCTTATAATTGATCATTGCATCATAATAAATTTGTCCATAATTTAGTATGTGATGCTAGATTCTTGTTTGATTGAGAGTCAATAGCAATTTTAGAAAATCATACTAGAGCTATAAGATGCACACAATGATTTTGCTTGTCAAAAATTGCAGCTCACGATGATTGTCAATATATTTGTCCACTTAAATCCATACATAGATTTTTGACACTCATTGGTGATGAGTTAAGGTTTAAGAATTTCAACAAGCATTTGTGGATCCCAGACATATATGGTAATCAACATTCCTCAGGAGATTTTTGAGCGGTCTACAGGTATATTTTAAGAAGAAACTATTGTAAGAGCTTTCAAAGAGATGCCAAGCCTCAGGTCAGTGCCATCGCACAGCAGAGAGGCGACGCAAACAACAATGAATTCTAGAATATTTAGGTTATGCTTATCCTTAGGTGAGTGCCATCGCACAGCAGAGAGGCAGACAACCTATCTTGTTGTTAGAGCATTTATTTTTCTTTTGCATATAACACACAAACAACATAAGTTATTAGCTTGATTGCATTTAGCATTTTTCCATATGTTTTGCTCATTTTTATAGTCGTTCACACACATTTGTGGCATTTATTTTGCTCGTCACCCCTTATTGGAAATGTGTTGATTGTGTTAACCAGGGATAAGATGTGAACCACAGCCAGTTGAATAACTTAGTTTGAATTTAAACCACCAATGAGGTTTACTCATTTATTCTGTTGAATCTACTGACACATCATATAGTGAAGTAGCAACCTCTAGGTCTACTTTCTCTATGTTACCTTAGTAGCAGACTAGTTTTGCTATTATTTTTTCTTTTATTTTGCTTAGACTTCTCAGACTTACACTTTAAATTTAAATTTAGAATCACAGATTTGATTTCATTTCCTTTAGCTAAGCTGTCCTCCCCCTTGTCTTTTTAAGTAATTAAATACTGCCCCCTAAATTAGACTACTCTCCCCCTAAAATTCTAAAAACGAAAATCTTTTTGTGTTTTTGGATTTTTAATAGACAGGAAAGAAATAAAATAAAAGAAACTAAAAAATAAAAAAACATGTCGGACTACGCACTTTCTTCTTCGAGAATCACTTCCTTTTCTTTTTCACGCCATTAACCTCTAAAAGGTATAAAACCTCGGTTTATCAAATGTTTTTGTGTAGAGGTCGGTGCGTTGAAAATCCGTATTAATTTTAACATCGATTAAATGTTTTTCAAAACAGTCACGTATAAAGTGATATTTAATACCGATCTTTTTAGTTTTAGGGTGTTGGACCAGATTTTTTGTGACAGCAATAGCAGCAGAATTATCAACAAAAATAGCGGTGTTAGAAAATTGCAAACCGTAGTCGCGCATTTGCTGTTGAATCCAGATGATTTATGAACAGCAACTTACAGCAGCAACGTATTCAACTTCACAAGTTGACAGAGCAACTGATGTCTGCTTCTTACACTGCCAGGTGACTAACCATCTCTCGAAGAACCAACAACCCGCAGATATTGACTTGTAATTCATCTTTCAACACCATAGTCCGAGTCACTATACGTTGTAAGCTCAAAGTCATCATCATGAGGATACCACAACCCGAGTGTTGAAGTGCCCTTCAGATAACGAAAACTCCTTTAGACCCCGATGAGATGATTTACTTTTGGTTTCGCCTGATATCTGGAGCAAAGACACATCGCGTATATGATATCAGGACATGAGGTTGTGAGGTACATGAGAGATCCGATAATTCCTTTGTACATGGTGGTATCAACCAGATCACCATTTTCGTCGGTGCCACGTCGTGGTTCGTGGCAAGTGGAGTTCCAGCTGCTGAATCATTCTCCATGTCAAATCGACTGAGGATATCACCTACATACTTGGTCTGATGTAGGAAGATTCCCTTTGGTGTCTGATCCACCTGTAAGCCGAGAAAGAACTTCATCTCCCCTATGGCACTCATCTCAAATTCTGCTTTCATTACAAATTCGAATTCTTTACATAATTCTTCGTTTTTGGAACCGAAGAATATGTCATCAACATAAATCTATACCAGCAGTAAATCGCCGTCTTTTTCTTTGATAAACAATGTATAGTGTATCACTCCTCTGCGAAAACCGTGTTTCACAAGATGAGTTGAGAGTTTCTCATACCAGGCTCTAGGGGCTTGATGGAGCCCTTAAAGAGCCTTGTCCAGTTTGTAAACTCTATCCCGATGATAAGGATCCTCAAATCCTTCGGGTTGACTGACGTAGACTGTCTCACAGATTTCACCATGATCGAATGCACTTTTTACATCTAGTGATAGACTTTAATCTTCATGTAGGATGCATAGGCTAGAAAGATACGGATTGCTTCCATCCGAGCCACAGGTGCAAACACTTCATTGTAGTCAATGCCTTCGACTTGTCTAAACCCTTGAACCACAAGTCGAGCCTTGTTTCTAATTATGACCCTTGGTCATCTTTCTTACACTTCAAGACCCATTTAGTACCAATCACCTTAGCATCTTTTGGTCTGTCCACAAGGGTCCATACTCCTAACTTTTTAAACTGTAGGAGTTTTTCTTGCATAGCACTGACCCATGCCTCATCGTTTAGGCTTCACTTACATATTTTGGTTCAAATTGAGACACAAAACATTGATAAGCACCATCGTGAAAGTAGCCTTTTTCCATGTCTGAGGCATTATCAGCTGAGTATAGTTGATTTTTTGCTTGTACTCCTGATCAAACATCTCCAATGATGTTGTCCAAGGGATGATAAACATTTATCTGGGATCCCAAAGTGGTGGGAACAACTACCTCATTATCCAGATTATGAAACCCAGGTTCAGTATCTAAAGCTGTTGGGGTATGAGGTTTCGATGTGTCAAGGCATCAGGATGTGATGCTTGTGTACTTTCATTAGTGCGAACCTATTCCTCATCTTCCACATTTGCAATCTCAACTACTTCATCATCAGAAAATGAGTTGCTTACATCAAGTGCTCCCCCTAAAGGATTGGATGAATCGGCTAGTGGAACCGATGCTGTCGAGTCTTGTGGTGGTGTGTTCAGAGCATGGTACATCATTTTAGTCAATAACTCGTCATCAGGAAGAAAGGTAGGAAGGTTGAAGGACTTAAAGAATCCATCATAATCGAAGAAAAGTGATGGTCCTTTTCCAGCAGGGCGGTGGTGTATCTTTGAACATCAACGTTTCACCATACTTCTACCTGACCCGTTGAATTGTTATAAACTCTCTTGTATGGTATAATGTATTCGAGAAAGATACCTTCTTCAGCCTTCTCACTAAATTTCCCCGTCTGAGTTTTCTTCAGCAGCATGCACGATGCGCCAAACCGTTCTAGATACTCCAGATTAGGTTTATGTCGCCGGAGCAGTTCATAACATGTTTTCCCATGTCGTTTGACCACTAAGACTCGATTGAGCATGTAACAGGAATTAGCCACTGCCTTATTCCATAATTGAATAAGCAGTTTCGAGTCAGCTAGCATTGTTCTGGCAGTCTCTATCAAGCTCCAATTTTTCCTTTCAGCAACGCCATTCATCTGTGGAGTGTAGGCAGAGGTAAATTGATGTACAATTCCTCTCTCTCTACAGTATGCCTCCATCCACTGATTATTGAACTACGTTCCTTTTTCTGATCGAATCTGTCTTACTTTTAGCTTGTAGAGTGATTCCAATGTAGTTACTAGTGTTTTGAATGATTCAAATGTTTCTGATTTGGATTTCAGAAACATCACCCAAGAGAATCTTGAGTAATCATCAGTTACTACATAATAGTATAGATCTCCAGCAATGCTCCTTGTGCTGACTGGTCCAAACAGATCCATGTGCAGAAGCTCGAGAGGCATGTCTATAGAATTGACTTTCTTTGCCTTGTGAGACTTCTTGGTTTGTTTCCCGTTCTTACAGACTACGCAGAAATCCAGAAGCTGGAAGTTCTTGACAATTACTCCATTAACTAAATCATTCTGTACCAAATGATTCATCTTCCGTGGATTTATGTGCTCCATTCTCCTATGCCAGGAGACTAAGTCCCTTTCAATTTCTTTGACAAGAAACATTGAACAGTGTGATCAGTTGTGGAGGCCTTTGATAGATCCAAGACATACAAGTCTTTATATCTTGAAGCTGACATAGGAACGTTATCCTCCTCAATCACATAGTCCTTCTTCAACATGTAGCACTTCTTGTTGTCAAATACAACTTTAAATCCTTTATCACATATCTGGGAGACTGAAAGTAAGTTGTTTCGTAGTTTTGAATGTAGTTGACCTTGTCAAACTTAACTTTCTTGTTTCCCACTTTGCCTTGAGCAGTGATTTAGCCTCCTTTATTCCCAGCAAATGAAACATGTCCCCTTTTAATTTGTCTAACATTGAAAAGGATAGACGAATCCCTGTCATGTGCTTGGACGCCCCACTATCAATAATACAGGTATTAGTGATAGCGCTGTAGCGGACACCCTGCACATCCAAAGAAACTTATTAGTTCAGATTTGGGACCCAAGGCCTTAACTGGCTTGGGTGACCCGAGAAATCACACATCATAAACTCCAACCCATTGTCCTTTAGAGGATGAGGGCATATCTTTCGTCTTAATCTCCTCACTATCAAATATATACTTGATTTTCCTTTCCATAAGCCAGTGTTGTGTAAGGCCTGTTTGTGATAAACAGACGACTAGCTTATTGTTTGAACTTTAGGTTCACTAATACTCTTAGGTGGAGCATTAGATCTCGATTTAAATAAAAACTTTGTTTTGTATCAAAAATTTCAATTTTCTTTTGGGTGTCTAATAATAAAGACAATTAGAAGAGATATATCCTCGTTTTCCATAATTATAGCAAGATCTTCCTTCTACAGATTGAGGAAAATATTTATATGGGTTTGAGTTTTGTAAAGGTGTGACCTTTGTCTATTTGGTTTTTGTCATTTCTCTATTAGATATTTCATCCTTATTGACAAACTTAATTGTTTGAACGTTTTGAACATCTTTAAATTTCATTTTATTTGGACTTTGATGATTACCATGTTTATGGTTAACTGGTTTAGGCAATTGGGGTTCTGATGTAGACGTTTGTGACCCTGACCTTACATTAACCCTTTTAATTTCATCATCCAAATTCTCAACCAGCATTTTACCTTTAGATTTCAAAGTAGGCTCCTTCTGTCTAGTGATCTTCTATACAGGTTTGACTGTGGAATCGGGATCACTAACCAGAGGAGTGGACCCCACATGATCCTTAATTGGGTTGTCATTGACAGGTCTACATTTTGTATTTAAAAGGATTTTATGCGGTGGTGTAACTACTTTGTACCCCAAACCTTCCCTATTGTTTCGTTCTTTCACTAAGTTTTGAACTATGTGAGAAGAACTAGCCCAACTATGCAGTTTCGTTTTAACGAATTTACCTCGACTTCCAAAACTACTTTTTCATTTTTATTCTCTTCTAAAGAATTTAAATAAAACTTTATATCATTTGATAGATTTAAGGCAACAACCTCGGTTTCCCTTAGTTGTTTTCCCAAAGTTCTATCTTTTCTTTAAAATTGCACTCATTTTGTTTTATATACGATTACCTTCAGTGCAGAGTTATAAATCATTTACTAAGTTATCATTATGTTCTAATAACCTAGCAAATTTCAAATCAATGCTTTCTTTAAATTGATCATATTCATGATAAGCATGTTTATCAAATAGCTGGTCTAGAGAACTTACCTGTGATGAATCGGTTGAATCAGCCATCAAGGCAGAATTAGATCCTTCGATGGCTGGAGATTCTGAAGTCGTTGCTCTAAGCTCTTCTACAACCAGGTGATTTACCACATTCGCAGCTTCTTCGGTATCCAACATCGATTGCTCAGCTGTCATCTCACCTTCACTAGCAGACCCATCATCTAGTGCTTCAACAAAGGCAATATTTCATTCTCCAGGAGAACAAACCTGAAGGACCAGTCTTGTCCTTCATAACCTTGCGCAGTAAGAGCTTTTGTCTCTTTGATTGAAGAATCCATTCAATTGTGTCCTTGTCTTGATGGTTGAAGGTCGAAAATGGATTTCCATTACCTTTTTCTTAGGCTTTACATATTCACCTTTAAAGTGCACCTTCTCACCACAGTTAAAGCATGTTACTTTGTTTTGTCAAACCAAACGTCATGTCCTTAGTGGATATGAGGTTCTACCCCACCTTCTTGTCAAACCTTTTAGCTCTTCTGACTGCACTTGCCAGGCCCACATGATGTCCATTCTCTCTAGCTCATTCTCATCAACTTGGTTGTAATCTTCATCTGTAAGATGACAATTTCCAATCTTCCTGACAACTAAACCATCATATGATTGGACAACAGTTGCTAGAATATCCATGTGTTCCTTTGCAACTTCCACTGTGATATTACCGAAATTCTCGGTCTTCAACTTTGTAGTATTGGCTTCAGGCACTATATATTGGGTAGTAGATGACCCTAATGTTTCTGGTCCTGAAGAAGTGGTTTGGGAAGAAGCAAATGAACTGGACACAAATGCAGTTTGGAGTGGTGCTCCTGAAACAGCTAGAGACGAAACTAAGTTGTACAGTGAAGGATTCTGAACGTAGGATCCTTTCTTTGACTTGTACTTCATCCTTAGTTCTTCCTCTCTTAACATCAAGACAAACACATTTATGTCCAACATTGCAAGAATGTCATTTTGTTTGAGAATGGACACAAATGAATCCCATTTATCAGGCAACCCATCAGCAAAACTTGAAACTTTATCTTCTATTGATATGGTTACACCATGAGTGTGCAACTCACTCATGAGATGATAGAATCTGTCAAGTATGTCATCTCGGCTCTCATTCCCTATTGAGGAGAAATTATCAAACTTCTTCTTGAGAGCCTTAGCCTTCAGCTCCTTTAACGTTGAATTACCATCATATCCCTTCTCTAAAGCCTCCCATAGCATTTTGGCATGTTTATTCTCAGAAAACTGATGACAGATGTCTTTCGGTATTGACTGAGTCAACAAGGCAAAAACATTCTTTTTAGCATTGAAGAGTATCTTTTGTGCTTCATTCATTCCTCCCAAAGTTAGCTTAACTCCATTGGCACTGATTGGCACCGTGTAACCAGTCTCGATGGATGTCCAAAGATTGGGATCAACTCCATTTAAGTAAATCTCGAATCGTTGTTTCCATTGTGGATAGTCATCTAATGTTATAAGCTTTGGCGGTTTATTATGATTTCCTATCTCATTTTCAAAAAGCAGAAGGTTCTAGATGCGTGAGTCCTTCCCGGCAGTAAACGCGGCAAACTAATCTTCCATTTCTATAAACTTGGTACTTGGAGAACATGACAGTTTCAATCGTACAAATGGACTATGAGTATGGTTTACAGGTGCGAATGAATTCAATCATGCGATTGGATTCAGTCATGCGTATGAACAAGACAAATGGACCTCAAACGACTTAAGTTGTTCAGTCGTGCGAATGATAAATGCGATTAAGTTCAGTCATGTGAATGGAGTGTATGAATGAGTTCAATCGTACGAATGAGCTAGTCATGCAACTAAGGCTGTTGTTTTGGCAAAATCAAAGATTTTGACACTTTGACACAAAAACGCGTTTTTTCCAAGAACCCTAATCTGCCGTATAGTGAAAAATCAAAACATTAATACCAGGAAACATCGAAAACACCTTTTGACTCAAAAGGATGACTCTTTTGAATGAAAACGTTAAGTTTAACACCAAAACTAATCAAATCACATGCAAAATCAAGAGCCAAAGCTCTTATACCACTTGTCAAGACTGTGTACGTACGGAATACTAACTGATAATGTGTGAAACCTGATGAAATAGTGTGGAATCCTATTTGATTGGTGATCCAATTAGTGAGAACGTTAACGCGATCGATAGAAGAATAAACTAAACATTGAGAACGAGTAGGAATCGATCAAGAACGGACTTTGAAGTTGGATTACGTGTTCTTGGACGTTCTGGATGGCTAGGGTTCGTGTATTCGAAGTTTTATCGAATTGTTCTTTAATTTTTCTATTTCCCACGAATTAAGTGGTATTTATAGGTTTGTAGTTTTCATTCGTACGACTGAACCATTAGCATGGTTCAGTCGTGCGACTGAATCATGCGATTGAGTCATACGCATGACTGAAGGTTCAGTCTTGCGACTGAGTCAATCTTATGTCTCAATCATACGACTGATCTAGTCTCCTGGTTTAGTCATGCGACTGGTCCATAAGTATGTTGTATTCATGCATATGGTCTATTAGCATGAAGACTCATCCGACTAGGTTGAACACATTTCTTAATCATTATTGACCAAGAACTATGTACAATAACTTCACACCTATATAATAAGTTCATCCATATGAATTATACTCAACACAATAATAATATGAAATAAGTAAACATTAATAAGCATAAACCACATATTATATATCATTGATACAATTCATTACATATGTGTAAGACATGAAAGACTTTTATATTAAAGCTTACAAACTAGGAACATGATGTATCTACACGGACACTTATTGAGGCTGCAAAAACTATGTTAGCTGATTCAAAGCTCCCTCTAACTTTCTGGGCAGAGGCAATCAACACTACATGTTATATGTAGAATAGGGTTCTTATTATTAAGTCCAATGGAAAGACCCCTTATGAGCTATGGAACAAGAGGCCACCGCTCATTGTCTTTCTTAGGTCCTATGGTAGCAGATGCACCATACTTAACACAAAAGGCAATTTATCAAAATTTGCTAAAAAGTCAGATGATGCTATCTTTGTTAGATATTCCTTAAACTCTATTGCTTATAGAATATATAACATCAAAAATCTATAATTTGAGTAATCATCCAACATTGTTGTCAATGAGCACACTCCTTGTGTTAAGGGAAATGGTTCTGATCATATTTTTTACTTAGAATTGTTTCCAAACTATTCTAAACTATCTTGTGAGAATGTTTCAGCTGGAACAGGAGCTCAAAATGACTCATATGATGATCAACTATTTGAGTTACCTAGACCTATTCCAATTTCTACAAGAAGTCATAAAGATCAAACTTCCACTACTGGAAGTCCTAAAAGCTTTAACATCTTAGGAAACAATGGAGCTTCAACAATTTATCAGCTGACTGAGCCCAAAACTCATCAGCTGACAACCCTAGTTTCAACACTATTCTAATAAAGACAGTGATCCGGAGGAATAGGTAACTCTTGATGTTGCTTCATAACAAAATATCATTGATGTTGTTATACATTCATTCAATCAGTCCTCATTGAATGAGTGTGAGACAACAACTGGAAATGATGTTCAAACTCCTGAGCAAAACTTTTCCGAGTAAAAGGCTAGCCAAAAGGTGATCCATGATCTATCAACAAATGAGAAAGAAAGGACACAAATGGAGAACAAGTCGATTATGAGCGGGAATCAACATATGATCTACAAAATCCATACCGAATACTAGTTCTAAAATGATACAGCATATGGCACACTCATAATAATCATATAATACTCAAATAAACATTAATAACATAAAATAATATTTTATTATTATTTTCAAACTATTTCTATAGTAGTTAGACAAGCTCTACAAGATAATGTGTTTCAATACATGGTTGACATGAAAGTGATAATCAGGAATTATGTATCGGCACGTGACTGATAACTATGGATTAGATATGACTTGTGATCACAAGACAAGTTGCATCGCCTTAACGATGTTGGCTTCACTAACCCAGAGGATCCAATTATAAAAGGAACCCTCAGGTATTCTTATTATTGAATTCTAAGTTTGAATCTTTTTCTATATTTTCTTTAATTTTACCCTATACCTCACTTTAGATCGATCTTTGGTTATTCCCAAGGTACTACATGAACAAACAATGCCAAAAATATAGGCCTAAAGCAGTGAAATGAAAGAATTTGAGCTTAAGTTGAAGTGTTGTTTGCTTAGGAACTACCTACTTGACTGTAGAATACTAATTGTGAAAATTATATGTACGAAATATTGACCCTAAACTTATGACCCTCATTCTATGATGAACACAACTAGATCATATATATATATATATATATATATATATAGTAAAAATCCCATACTAGGTCTTAGTGTAGACTTGGGATGTTCACTCTAAGGCCCCGTTCCCGGGACGCTTACAACTGGTAAATCATCACACATAAAACATATACTTTACATTTAATCATTCATAAAACATTGCAGCGGAAACATAAAACTAACTTTTCATATCATTTCAAATGCTTTTGCAAGTTAATACAGACATTCATTTCAAAACATCATTCGTTCGCATTACAATGCAAAAACATCAACAAAAGGATGCCATTCAAAATGCCAAGTAGCTGCTCCGTGCCATCCTCAGCAATGCTCAGCTGCCAACTGGAAAATGCATAAAAGTCAACATTGCTAAGTGAGTTCTAGTTTTATAATAAAACAATACTTTACTTTCATTAAAACCTTTCTTTACTTTCATGCGATCATACATCATACGTATACACAGATAATATCATTAATATCTTCATCATTCATTCATTAACTTTCATTTTTCATATGTTCTTACTTTCATTCGTTCATTCATTACTTCCAGTGACATGTACATTACCCCGAACATTGTGCATGAAGCAGGTAACTGGGCCTGAGGTCTTTCATAGACCTCGAACATTGTGCACGAAGCTGACTCCAGTACCTAGGGCAAGTACATTCACCATTTATCTTTTCTCTTTCATTCTGGATCATTGCCATATGATATACCCCGAACATTATGCACGAAGCGGGTAACTGGGCCTGAGGTCTTTCATAGACCTCGAACATTGTGCACGAAGCTGACTCCAGTACCTAGGGCAAGCAGCAAGGATCCCATGCATATGGTCAATCACAAAGATTGGACCCCAATGTGCACCCTTCGGGGTAGCTAACCCGCACACCATTGAGCTAACACCTTCATTGGGTGTGCACCTCCATACATTTGCTTGTGAGCCTTCTTACATTCATTCGTTCATTAATGCATGCATTCATTCATCATGTTCCTCTTTCATTATCTTTCGCTTTACGTTACATAATACTTTTAGTTCATTCATTAACATAATGCGTAAAGCAACAGAAAGATAAACATACATCACAAGGAACATAACATTCAGTCATCATCATCATACAGGGCATCATCATACATTCATAACATACATCATGTATAATCATACAACATCATACACATCATTATGCGTATGCATCAATCACACAACATACATGCCCATCATACCATCTATGACCTCAAAAGTCAATCTACATGAATCCCCGGGAACATCTTAAGTCAAAGCCTACACTCGTCTTTTTCTCAGAAAGTCAGAAAAAAAACTCTAAGTGTTCATCTGTTTTTCTATGTCATCTGCATTTACTATAGTTCATATGCATTTACTATAGTTCATATGCATTTACTATAGTTCATCCGCATTGGTCTTACTTCATCCGCATTTGTTCATCCGCATTGGCCTTACTTATCCGCATTTGTCATCCGTATTTGCCTTACTCATCCGCATTTCCTATACTTGGTCAATGCTCATCTGCATTGACCTCATCCGTATTAACTGTTCATCTGCATTTACTTACTTAGCAGTTAAAACTTGTTGATACATGTATGTCCCTAGATAATGATATGTGATGTAATAGATCTTGTTTGGTATGATTAATGAAATGATATTGATAGTTTGTTAGTTATAATGTTTAATGTTTCATTAATGTGTCGACATTGAATTGGTTAATTAGGTTAGTGATTGCTTGAATGATTACACATAATGTTTATTAATTAATACATTCAAACTTAACATAATGAAGTTCTCATGCGAATGGCTCATGCGAATGAACCATACGCATGAATAACTTCACACGATTGACTCAGTCGCACGATTGAACCAGGAGACTGGATCAGTCGTACGATTGTAACATAAGATTGGCTCAGTCGCACGACTGAACACTCAGTCGTACATGAATCAACCGCATGGTTCAATCGCACGACTGAACCATACTAATGGTTCAGTTGCACGATTGGATAGTAACCAACCTATAAATACAACTCAATTCGTGAAAAACAGGACTCTCGATCAATTACGATTCCAGACGTACCCTAGCCGTCCAGAAACCTTCCATTCGTTCTCCAAGTTCATAGAACACATTAGATCGATTCTCAATCGATTTCTAACGTTAGTTTCAATCCTTGATTGATTCTTCGTGTGTTCTCACTGATTGGATCGCCAATCAAATAGGATTCCGCACTATTTGATCTGGTTTACACGTAATCTCTAGATATTTCGGTCAAATACCAGGTCCTAACAAGTGTATCAGAGCATTGGCTTTTGATTACGTGTGATTCAATCAAGATTGATAAAAAGTGTGTGTTTTTGCACTTAAAACGCAATCTTTTGTGTCAAAAGTGATCTTGGACGTTCCCTGCTCATCAAAGTTTGGTTTCTACGGACTTAGGCAATTCAACCTTGCGAAAGTTCGAATTTTTACGGCTAAAACACGTTTAACCTAGAAATTTTCGCAAAACAGCAGCTTCAGTCGCACGAGTGAGCCATTCGCACGACTGGACTCATACGCATTGCTCAGTCGCACGATTGGACATAGTCGTATATCCATTCGTACAATTGAACCGTTCGGTCGCACGGTTCATACGCATCAGATTCATTCGCACGGCTGAGCTAATCACTTAGTTCAGCCGCACGATTGAACCAATCGTAGAGTTCATACGCACGACTGAGTGTTCATACGCACGCCTAGTCCATTCGCACCCTTCAGTCGGCCGACTTAAAATTGCTTATTAGACTTAAAGTTATTTACAATGGAAGATCAATGTCAGCCTTTACTGCTGGAAAGGACTTTAGGATCCAAAACCTGCTGCTACTTGAGAGTGAGGTGGGTAATCATAATAAACCACCAAAGCTTTTAACGTTAGATGAGTTTCCCCACTGGAAACAACGTTTTGAGATCTACCTCAATGGAGTGGATCCGAATCTATGGGAGGCCATCGAGATTGGATATAGTACACCGGTGGGAGCCGATGGAGTAAAGTTAACCTTAGGAGGATGACAGACGCGCAGCAGAAAGTCAAATAAATGCAGAGGAGGGTCTATGCATTGATTACACAGTCTATCCCTAAAGAGATATTCCACCAGTACTCAGAGAATAAGCATCCAAGAAACTATGGGATGAGCTAGAGAAGAGGTACGACGGGAATGCCTCGTTGAAGGCAATCAAGGCTAAGGAGTTAAAGAAGGAATTCGACAACTTTTCATCGATGGGAACGAGAGTTTGGACGATGTTATAGATAGATTCTACCATGATGAGTAAACTGCATACACATGGGGTGGTTACTACAATGGAAGAGAAAGTTAATAATTTTGCAGACGGATTGCCTGAAAAATGGGTTTCATTCGTGTCTAATCTTAGACAGAATGGAATGCTGTCAAAACTGGATATTTGACTTCATTTTAAGTATGAGAAGAATCACTTAGAATGAAGTACAGAGCTCAGAAGTCGACGTACAATCAAAATCTAGCTTATATAATGCCACGCCTCAAGCTAAGACATCTGGAGCACCCCTCCAGACTGCATTTGTGTCTAGCTCATCGAGTCCCACATGCACCTGCTTCAGGTTCAGAAACGTCAGGGTCTTCTTGTACCCAATACATTGGATCTGAAGCGAATGCTACTAGATTTAAGACCGAGAACCTCTGTAATGTGACTGTAGAAGTAGCTCGAGAGCACATGGATCTATTGGCAGCAATGGTCCATTCCTATGATGAACTTGTTGCTGGAAAGATTGGAAACTGCCATCTGGCAGACGAGGACTACGAGCAGGTGGACGAAATGGAGCTTGAGAGAATGGACATAATGTGGGCCTTAGCAAGTGCTGTCCGGAGGGCGAAGAAGTTTGGAAAAAGACTGGACAGAACTTAGTTGCTACTAAGGATACCACCTTTGGCTTCGACAAGAGTAAAGTGACCTGCTTAACTGTGGTGAAAAGGGGCACTTCAAGAGAGAATGTGTGAAGCCAAAGAAGACTGGGAACGGGAACCGTTTCATCCTTCACTCATCTAGACAAGCAAACTACCAGCTCTACTTCCTCAAACAAGGACTCAAAAGCCTTGACTGCTCATGATGATGAAGGACAGGATTGGAGCTTTAGGTTTGTCTCACCAGGGGAATCAAACATTGCAAATGTAGAAGATATTGACAGTGATTCCGCTAGTGAAGGAGATCTAGCAGTTGAGATAGCAATGTCACATAGTGAAGAAGCAACTGCAACCGAGGTCAGTTACAAGCCAAAAGTGGAGACTACCATGTCAGAGACAGAAAAGACAGAAGCAAAAGAATCAGAATCATCTGATCTGCATTGATGGCAAACGCTTCTGAATCAGCTCAGGTAAGTACTACTGACAATGTTTAATAATCATGCTTGTTCTGATTGTGATGCCTTTAGGAATAGCATAGATGCTAAATTTTCTAGGTTATTAGATCATAATGATAACTTGATAAAGATTTGCATCTATGCACTGAGGCTAATAGGGTATTAAAACAAAATGAGCTCAGTTATAAAGAAAAGATAGACCTTTTGACTAAACAACTTAGGGAAACCGAAGTAGTTGCCTTTAATCAAGCTAATGACATTAGGTATTATCTAAACTCCCTAGAAGACACTAAGAAGCAAAAGGCAGTTCTAGAAGTAGAAGTAAATTCACTAAAACAGAAACTGCATAGTTGGACTAGTTCGTCGCACATAGTCCAACACTAGTGAAAGAAAGGAACAACGGGGAGGGACTGGGTTATAAAGTGTTTCCGCCACCACCTGAGACTTTGATGAACACTAAAACTAGACCTTTAATAGTAATCCCATCAAGGATCATGTAGTGTCTACTCCTCTTGTTAGTGATCCAGATTCCTTATGTTCATCTATTGACACTGGAAACAAACAAAAGAAGACCACTTCAAAGGCAAAGGGTAAATTGCCTTGTGTCAATCTGGAAAAGAATTTGAAAAGATTGACTTAAAGTCAGGTTCAAACAAAGTCAATCAGACCTAAAAGGGCTTTTAAGGATAATCTTTCACATACTTCAAGTCAAAGACTAATTAACCAGAAAGAAAAGGATGTCAAACAGGTTAAATCAGTTAATTTTGTTAAACTAGTAAACACATCAAAAGAACCAGAGTCAAAACCTAAAGTGAGTGATATTACTAGAGTGTCACGCAGTCTCCACAAAGAAAGTTAATCATAAAGTTGATAGCAGGGCGTGCTACAACTGTGGAGAATGTGGACACATTGCTTCCTACTGTCCTTATTATCAGACACCTAGGAAGAAGAGTGAACTTCAGCAATCAAAACCTAAGTCTTCTAAGAGGAACTCTTTAACTCCACCTAGAAGAACTAGTGAACAGAAAGTTCAATCCGTTAGCCAGTCGACTGTTTATCACAAACAGTCATTGCACAAATCTGGCTTATGGAAAGAGAAGTCAATCTCTATGTCTGGTAATGATGACAAGAAGGAACCTGAGCTACCCTCACCTTCTAAGGGTCAATGGGTTGAATTTCTGATGTGTGATGCCTCTGGGAAACCCAAGCCAGTAAAGGCTTGGGTTCCTAACCTAAACTAATCCTTTACCTCGTATGTGCAGGTTGTTCAATACAGTGCTGAAACTAACACGTGGATAGTAGACAGCGGAGCATCCAGGCACATGACTGGAAACAGAGCTCTTTTATCAAATGTCAAACACATAAAAAGAGGGCATGTTTCGTTTGCTGGAAACAAGGGAGGATATATCACAGCTCAGGGAGAAGTTGGAAATCAGAAAGTTAAGTTTGATAGGGTGAACTACGTCCAGCAACTTCAAAACAACTTACTCTCTGTTTCTCAAATATGTGATAAAGAGTTTAAAGTCATCTTCGACAACAAGAAGTGTTACGTACTGAAGAAAGACTACGTGATCCCAGAGGACCAAGTTTTGATGACTGCTTCAAGATATAAAGATCTTTATGTCTTGGATCTGTCAATAGCTTCTACAATGGATCATGAGGTTTAGTGTTTTCTATCCAAAGCTACTGAAAAAGACTCCATCTCCTGGCATAGGAGAATGGGACACATCAGTCAAAGGAAGATGAATCACTTGATTCAGAAGGATCTGGTGAGAGGTGTAAATGTCAAGAACTTTCAGCTTCCTGATTTCTGTATAGCTTGCAAGAAAGGTAAACAGACAAAGAAGTCTCATAAGAAAAGAAAGTTAATTCAATAGAACTTCCTCTTGAACTTCTACACATGGATCTGTTCGGTCCAGTCAGTACAAAGAGCATTGCAGGCGACTTGTACTGTTTTGTGGTCACCGATGACTACTCAAGGTTCACTTGGGTAATGTTTCTGAAATCCAAATCAGAAACATTTGAATCATTCAAGGAGTTGGTAACCACACTGGAATCTCTCTACAAGCTGAAAGTTAGACAAGTACGCTCAGACAACGGAACGGAATTCAAGAACCAGGGGATGGAGAATACTGCAAGGAAAAGGGGATTGTGCATCAATTCACTTCTGCTTACACCTCAGATGAATGGCGTTGCTGAGAGAAAGAACAGGAGTTTGATAGAGACAGCACGGACTATGCTGCAGACTCGAAACTGCCTATCCAATTCTGGAATGAGGCAGTGGCAAATGCATGTTATACACTGAATCGAGTCCTGATAGTCAAGCGCCACGGAAAAACATGTTACGAGCTACTACAAAGACGCAAACTGAACTTGGAGTATCTCGAACCATTTGGGGCACCGTGCACACTTCTGAAGAAGACACAAGAGGGTAAATTTAGCGAGAAGGCAGATGAAGGCATCTTTCTAGGATACAACATACCTAACAAGCGAGTTTACAATAACTCAACAGGTCTAGTAGAAGTTTGGTGTAATGTTGATGTTCAGCGATTCACCACACCACCTACTGGCAAAGGACCCGCCTACTTTTTTGACTATGATAGATTCTTCAAGTCCTTCAACATTCCTCTCTCTCCCTCGGATGACGAATTAGCTACATGAATGATGTATGATAGCTTGAATCCACCAACATCTGGCTCACAGGGAGAATCATCTACTCATTCAGGGGGAGTAATCGACAAAAGTGACACCTCCTCTGAAAATGAAGCTGAAGAAGCTAACCAGAACAATCAGGCGGAACAGGTTCCAATTTCTGAAAGTCCACAAGCATCTACCAGTGATGCACCTTCGACGTCAGAGCCTCAAACTCCAACTACCTCAAATGAAGAACAAATGTTCATCATCTTGGCTCTGAGGTAGCTGTTCCTACTACTCCAGGATCACGTCTAAACGTTTACCATCCCCTAGACAATGTCATTGGGGATGTCCGATCAGGAGTACAAACCCGAAATCAGTTGTACTCAGCTGATTATGCCTCTGTTATGGAAAAGGGATATCCATGATGGTGCCTATCGGGTGTTGTGTCTCACAGGTTGAGCCAAAATATGTCAATGAAGCACTAAATGATGAGGCGTGGGTGAGTGCAATGCAAGAAGAACTTCTTCAGTTCAAGAAGTTAGGTGTATGGTCTCTGGTTGATAGACCTAAAGGTGCTAAGGTCATTGGCACCAAATGGGTTTTAAAATGCAAGAAAGATGACCAAGGGATCATTATCAGGAACAAGGCTCTACTGGTTGTTAGGGATTTCGCCAAGTCGAGGGAATTGATTACAATGAGGTATTTGCACCCGTGGCAAGGATGGAAGCCATTCGTATCTTCCTTGCCTATGCATCGTACATGAAGATTAAAGTCTATCAATTAGATGTGAAGAGTGCATTTCTTCATGGGGAAATTAGAGAAACAGTTTATGTCAGTCAACCCGAGGGATTTGAAGATCCTATCATCGGGATAGAGTCTACAAGCTTGACAAGGCTTTATACGGGCTTCATCAAGCTCCAAGAGCTTGGTATGAGAAACTCTCGACTCATCTTGTGAAACAGGGCTTTCGCAGGGGAGTCATTGACCGCACGCTGTTCATTAAAGAAAAAGATGGCGACCTACTGCTCGTACAAATCTATGTTGATGACATAATTTTCGGTTCAAAGAGAAGAGGTTATGCAATGAATTTGAAGCAGTTATGCAGAAAGAGTTTGAGATGAGTGCTATGGGGGAGATGAAGTTCTTTTCTCGGGCTACAGGTGGATCAAACACCAAATGGGATCTTTCTACATCAGACCAAGTACGTAAGAGACATTGTAAATCGCTTTGACATGGAGAATGCATCTGCTGCCGGTACTCCACTGGCTACGAATCACAACATTGCACCTGAAAATGGAGATCTTGTGGATGCCACGATGTACCAAGGAATGATTGAATCCCTCATGTATCTCACTGCCTCTAGACCTGATATCATGTATGCGACATGTTTATGTTCTAGATATCAGGCTAAACCTAAGGTAAATCATCTGATCGGGGTCAAAAGGATTTTTCGCTATCTAAAGGGTACCCACACTTGGGTTGTGGTATCCTCATGATGATGATTTTGAGCTCACGGCGTATAGTGACTCGGACTACGGAGGCTGCAAGATGAACTACAAGTCTACATCAGCAGGGTGTCAATTCTTTGGGAGAAGATTAATTACCTGGCAGTGTGTAAGAAGCAGACATCGGTTGCATTGTCAACCTGTGAAGCCGAATATGTTGCTACTGCAAGTTGTGTTCACAAATCATCTGGATTCAACAGCAATGCGGGATTACGGTTTAACGTTCCATTCTACTCCTATTTTTGTAGATAACTCTGCTGCAATTGCAGTAACTAAAAATCCGGTCCAACATCCTAAGACCAAACATATCGGTATTAAATATCACTTCATACGAGATTGTTTCGAAAAGAACTTAATTGATGTGGTAAAAATTAATACTGATTTTCAACGCGCTGACCTCTATACTAAAGCCTTTGATAAACCACGTTTTCAATGTCTGCTAGAGGTCAACGGCGTTAAAAAGAGAAGTGATGTTATTCCTGATGATGATCATGTGTAGTCCGATGTAGTTTAGTTAATTTTTTTTTATTTTATTTTATTTGTTTATTTTAGTCTGTTTAAATTAAACTCATGTTATTCTGCTGTTTATTTAAATCCTAAAATAATTAAACCAGGTTTGATTTTAGTATTTTAGGGGGAGAATAAGTCAGCAAGCAACATTAAAAAAAAGGGAAACCGAGGGAGAAGGAGTGGAAAGCTGATACAAGTAGATCGTATCTGTGATACCGATTCAAACCCTTTGGAATATGATAGTACACAGGTTGCAAGTCAAGAGGGACTTTAAAACCATAATTTAGAAAAGATGAAAAATTCAAAGTATAAGTCTGTGCAGTCTAAGCAATATAAAGGGAAATGATAGAAAAACTGGTAACTCCTAAGGTAACACAATGAGAGTAGAACTAGAGGTTGCTAGACCACAATTGATATGTCGGTAGATTCAACACAATAGATGATTAGACCGGACTGGTGATCTCAAGATCAAACTAAGGTGTTCAACTGACTGCGGGCTCCCATCTTATCACTGGTTAACACAATCAATAATATTCCAATAAGGGGTAATGAGCATGTAAACGCCACAAATGTGTGCGGATGACCATAAATAGAGCAAAGCACGAAAAAAAATGAAAGAAAAATGCTATCAAGCTAATGACCTATGTTGTGGTGCATTTGGTTCAAAATAAAAGCTGCTCTAACAAGGAGATAGGTTGTGTGCCTCTCTGCTGTGCGATGGCACTGACCTGAGGATAAGCATAACCTAGATATTCTAGAATTCATTGTTGTTTGCCGCCTCTTTGCTGTGCGATGGCACTGACCTGAGGACTGGTTTCTCTATGAAAGCTCTAAGAATAGTCTCTTCTTGTAACAATACCCGTAGACCGCTCAAAAGCTCCTGAGGGATGTTGATTACCATATAAGTGTGGGATCCACAAATGTTCGTTGAATTAAATAAACCAAAAACAATCACCGGTTTGAGTCAAGAGTCTATGTATGGATTTAAGTGGACAAACATATTGGCAATCATTGTGGCTGTAATTCTTGAAAGTTCAAATCAATGTGATAATCTAAGAGTTCCAGTATGATTCCCTAAAGCTGCTGATGACTCTGGATGAACACCAAGAATTGAGCATCGAAAGACTTTGATAACAAGTCCCAAATGATTTGATGTTCCTGTATGATTCCAAAAAAATTGAATTGGTCCAGGTGTGGTCAATCTAAATTGAAGCTTTTGATTCTAGAACCAAATCCCGTAGATTTCCATCTTAGGGTTTTATCTCTCACAAAAAGTCCAAAAACAAATTTTATTTGTGTATTTAGTTTAAGTTTCTAGGTTAATCTTTTAGTGTGTGTGTCTGTCGGACTACATCAGAAAATCAGAATGAAATTAACTCACCTAAAAGGGTCATGTCTGAGATGGCCACATGTTTTTCAAAGTTTAAAGAGTCACGTCAGAGGTGACAACGTGTTTTAAAAGAGTCACGTCTGAGGTGACTGAATCGGTTAAGAGCTTATAATGTTATTGTCAAAAGTTAAAAGGGTCTTAAAAGTAAAATGTTCAAAATGACTGTAAACTCACTAAGTGTGACCCATTCGCACAATTGGATCATGGTTATGGACCAACTATGCGAATGGCTCCAAATCGGCCGAATGGACATGAGAATGATCCATTCGACCGAAGAAGGGGAGAATGAAGCTGTCGACCGACTGAGGCTCAGTCGGTCAACTGAAGATGCGAATGAAAGAGACCGAATGAGGAAGTCGACCGACTGAGACTCAGTCAGCCGACTGAATGCGATTCACTAGGCCAATCGTACGACTAAGACTCAGTCGCCCGAATGAACTGAGTGAATGAGGCCAGTCGGCCGATTGAACTTAGGTTTAGTATTTAAGGGCCTCAGTCGATCGCATGTTCCTCACTACACCAAAATCGCACCCAAATCGCATTCTTCCCGTTACTCTGCCATAAATTGCTACCGATCCTGATTTACATTGCTGTTGAGTTTCTTACATTCGAGTGACGATTTTACAGGTACATTACTCTTAAATCTTACCAAAATCAGAAGATTAAAGAACCTACATAAGAGACACTCGATTGAATCAAGAACCGAACTGTGAAATGACCCAATCACCTCCGTAAACTAAGCAAAATGTTAAAATTAAGTTTAATAGGTTATTAGTGACAAGTAGGCGAGTCTAATGGACCATTAAACATTGTTAAATGACTTAATTGGTCAAGATTCGACCCACAGGCGATCGAACAGTGGGGCAAGCGACTGGTCGTTCGAATGAACTCCAATCGCATGATTGAACCTTGCGATTGGGTCATTCAGTCGAATGAACCACCCGAATGAGTTCAGTCGGCCGACTAAACCAGTCGAAGACTCAGTCGGCAGATGGAACTCAATCGCATGTCTCATTCAACCGAATGAACTCAGTCGTACTTAAGAACAACGAATGACTCCAGTCGCATGATTCATTCGCATGAATGAATCAGAATGGAAGTGAACACTATACTTAGAACTGAATTCTGATGTATTATGTACTAGTGATCATGTGTTTCGTGTTTCAGGAAAAATGGCTGACAGATGGTCTCTTAATCCAAAGCACAACATATGTGCCCATTTGGACCACACAACTCGGAACGGGGCCAAGTTCTCCGAGATTATAGCCTTCCTCAAACTCACGGATACATAAGGCTATATCTACACCGTGCACGCCTTACAAATCACTACACCAGGCATTCTGGGAGAATGCCTCAGTGGATCGCTCTCGTGAGCCATACAGCATCCGAAGCACAGTTATGGGTCAAGCTATCGACATTACCGTGACTGACATCCAGAGAATCCTTGAGTTTGGGGATGACTCCACTCACCCCACTAAGTTACATCCTTTGACAGTGAGAGGGTGTTTCCTCCGAATCAAGTATGCGGGGGACATTAACTCGGGGGTGCTAAATAGAGCAACCTGTGCCCACAATACAAATATCTGGCACATGTGATTCTAAAGTGCATTGCTTCGAGAAGGGGTGGTTTCGATGACCTATCAGATCAGATACAAAATGCCTTCGTGGCTCTGGTGCTGAACCACCCTTTCAGCTTCTCGAATATGATCTTTGCTTATTTGGTAGAGAACATTGAAGCAAAAGGGAAAGAAGGTTTTTGTATGTATCCAAGGTTTCTTCAGATGATATTCAATGAGAAGCTGCCTCTGCTCCCCAAGGAAAGTCACGATGCAGTGACTTTGGAACTTATGGATGACACTACTTTGGATAGGATGGTGGTGTACCGGGGCAAGCAAGTGAAGCCCCAGGCAAAGAGGCTGATTGGTCATTTAGCAGATGAAAGTTATGTGGCACCGGGGAGACGCCAATGGCGTCACAAGGATAGTGACTCCGACGTGGAGCCAATTGTCCTACAAACTGATGATTCAGATGATGATGATAGTGGGGGTGCGGAGACAATATGCCTGTTCCACAGAGAGGCACGACGTCTGATGTCGTGCCTCCATCATCCGCCCCGGCTGTACCGAATCAGCTGGGTTTCATCATGATTTTGTCCTTGAGACAGAAGTAGAAGAAGAAGAGTCTGATGAGGAGCCCCTCACCAGGACTGTGGGAAGAAAAGTGGTTCCCACAGTACATGGGCTTCAGGTGGTTGGTGAGCACCCAAGAGACTCTGTAGAGACAGAGACCGACCCGACCTATGCTCCAGGGTCAATCGGCAGGGTAGGAGGGGGAGCATCCACCTCGAAGGGAACGAGGAGAAAATGGATGGCTCAACCCCATGTGCAGAAACCAAAGAAGAAGCGTCGTTTGACCTTCATCACTACTACCTCAGCCACTACAGCCACCACCACCACCACTACCACCTCTTCAGACACACCATCCACCACCATAGCCACCACAGCCCCCCAGCAACCAAAGACACCACCAGACCGACCACCACAATACAGATCCCAGCCACCACTACATCATTCACCCCTCACTCACCACCACTATCATCCCGACCTGACCCGATATTCACCACAACCACCACCCCACCACTAGCCACCAAACCGAGCCCTCAGCCTATCCCTCATTCACTTACAGATCACCTCTACCTACAGTTGCGATAGAAGAACAGTTGTCGGCACTAAACAAATGGTAATGCGTTTGCTGGCCGCTGATGAGGAAAAGGCCTCCCAAATCCGCCAGCTTACTGACCTGACTGCTGCACAAACTCACCAAATTGCAGAGCAGGCTCAAGTGATAGAAAGGCAGGCCCGACAGATGACTGCCCAGAGCAACGAGATAGCCCTTCTCCAGCTCAAAGCGTCACCTCAAGGAAGAAAATAGAGAAGTTGGAAAAGGCTAAAAAGACCATTTTGCTAAAGCTGAAAGGATCGAAGGATGAGCCATTAAGGATAAGGGATGGGGACATAAATGATGATAATGATGAAGACGATGATGATGATGATGAGAGTGAAACTGACGAAGAGAAAACTGAAGAATGGCACGAAGATGATGACACTGACGGAGGAGAAGCAGCTGAATCTGTCTCAGCTCCAGGGCAAGAGAAAAGATCAAAGAACAGACAAGATCTGCCAGCTTCTGCTTCTGCACCTCCATGTGAAGAGCCGAGTATTCAGGGTAAAAGTAAATAGTAGATGTTTATGTATTTATTTACTTTTGTATTCTGTATTGAAAAACCATGTATTAAATGTTTATATTAAGTTAATGCATTTCGTTTGATAAATTACTAATGATTTGAGTGTGAAATGTGTAAATCAAACAGATCCAAATTACAAAGGAGATGAGTTTGATATTGCTCCCCTTCAGCAGGTTAAGTCTCAACTCACAATGGTTCTTGATCTGCAAGGGATTGTCAGAAGGTCAGTGAGTTATACCCCTGAAGAAGGGGAAATAATTCATGATCTATCAAACGAGCAACTGGCAGAAATTTTCAAGCTCAATCCTGATGAAATAGTGAAAGATGCTCCGACATGTAATTCTACCTGTGATGACGAGCTAAATGACGTTGATGAAATAGAGATAGAAGATGTCACTGCAGAGCACTATCCTCAGTATGCTAACAATGAGGGCAATATGGTTCCCAATCTGGGTGAATCCCTTGTCGGTGATACATTTGAGGTGTTAGACAAAATGGAGCAAGAGTCAGAGAAGACAGAGGGAATGGCCCAAGCCTCAAAGGATGATGTTGATATCCGTAAGGCTGAATAGGCTGCATGTTTTAAAGAAATTAGAGCCTAATGTGCCACACCGAAGAGGGATGCCTACACCAAGCTCTACAGAGTCAAGAAACATTTTAAGGTGTCAGGCAGGATTATAGCATGGGCATATTTTGAGGACCTTAACGTCTATGCAGTTAGAGAGGGAGAAGGGCATAGAGTACTTTAGATTTCCACATGATCTAAAGACTCTACCAGGTTTTGAGCTCAACCAGCTGGCCAACTAAAGCTGTTGTACGCTGACTCGAGAAAGATGTCAGGCTGGTTTGAGGCTGCCCTAAAGAAAGAGTACCACACCGGTGGATTAACTTCAGACCTCAACAACCTACAAGGTATATTAGAAGGTCTGAGATGGATGCCATTACTGGAAAACCAAAGATAGTGTTGAAGTGGAATCCTCCGCGCACAATGTCAAGAATCCCACTCGGGAAATGACAAAGGATTTCACACCACACTTTAAGTGGTGGTACTACGATTGGAGAACAGCAGAAGCGGTCATAGTTCTAAATAAAGAGGGCCAAATGGATACAATCAAAGTATTCGACCCGATGTGGCTTACCAACTTGTCTGAAAAGGATGTGTATACACTATACAAGTGGCCACTGTTCTATGATACGCAAGATATTGTACAGGCCCTCCAGTTCCAAAATGTCATAAGACTTTGCTTCGCATTTGATATTCACGTGGGAGTCACAAAAGAGGACAAGTACAAGAAATATGAGGAGGTAATGAAGAAAACAAGACATTAGAGATCTAGGTCCAAGGGGAGTTTGTTGATACATGTATGTCCCTAGATAATGATATGTGATGTAATAGATCTTGTTTGGTATGATTAATGAAAAATATTGATAGTTTGTTAGTTATAATGTTTAATGTTTCATTAATGTGTCGACATTGAATGGTAATCAGGTTAGTGATTGCTTGAATGATTACACATAATGTTTATTAATTAATACATTCAAACTTAACATAATGAAGTTCTCATGCGAATGGCTCATGCGAATGAACCATACGCATGAATAACTTCACACGATTGACTCAGTCGCACGACTGAACCAGGAGACTGGATCAGTCGTACGATTGTAACATAAGATTGGCTCAGTCGCACGATTGAACACTCAGTTGTACGAAAGAATCAACCGCATGGTTCAATCGCACGACTGAACCATACTAATGGTTCAGTCGCACGATTGGATAGTACCAACCTATAAATACAACTCAATTCGTGAAAAACAGGACTCTCGATCAATTACGATTCCAGACGTACCCTAGCCGTCCAGAAACCTTCCAATTCGTTCTCCAAGTTCATAGAACACATTAGATCGATTCTCAATCGATTTCTAACGTTAGTTTCAATCCTTGATTGATTCTTCGTGTGTTCTCACTGATTGGATCGCCAATCAAATAGGATTCCGCACTATTTGATCTGGTTTACACGTTAATCTCTAGGTATTCCGGTCAAATACCAGGTCCTAACAATACTCATCCGCATTAACTGTTCATCCGCATTTCTTCCATTACTCATCCGCATTTCCCCTTACTTAGTCAATATTCATCCGCATTGACTTCCATCCGTATTAACCTTCTTACGCATTTGTCATCCTTAGTCAATGCTCATCCGCATTAACTTACTTCATCCGTATTGACTTTTCAGCACTTATAAAGATTCTAAAACTTAACATATGAGCCTTAAACATCAGATTTCATTTCAACTTACCGTTCATCATGTTCTAAGCTTAAATCATACATCCTAAGTCTTAGAAACATCATCAAGCATGAACTTAGTCATACATCATAACATAGCGTCATCATACACACATTCAAACATACGAGTCCGAAACCCAGTTTAATGAAAACATACATTCATGCATTTCCACCCTCAAAATCAATTAAAACAGATAGAAAAGGGGTCCTAGAACTCACCTTTGCAGCTCTTGAGTATGGCTTCTTCCAAACTCATTTGCAAATTGAATTCAACCACCTAGAAACCCACTAAAAACATACTCGAACACATATAATCACACATAAGCATAAACCCGAGGACATAACCGGTTAAGAACACCATAAAAACATGAATTCTTATCTTGAGTTCGAATTCTTTATTGTACTTCCTTCAAAACCAAGAATTTGCTGTTCCCAGCTACTCTCTCTCTAAACCCGAAGATCAGTGGTGTATGTGACATATGGGCGGCCATACCACCTTTTACATCCACTTTTCCAACATTTTGTCCTTTTGGACACTTTTTACCCCTAGACTTGGTTTTATTTCTTTTCCTCCTTTTTTTCACTTTATTCTTCTTTCTTGTCTAAAAAAATAACCGAGTGTTATATTCACGTTGGAGAAAAGACTTTCTAAGCCATAGTTACTATATATATGGAGGGTGAACTCCACGAGTTAACGTCAACTGGTAATGTATAGTTTGCCTATAAAACATGTAATTTGAGTTTATAAATAACATGCAAACTTGAAATATTTTAGAGTCAATTACATGTATTCTTCAACTTTCACGGATAATTGATTTCATAAAGTTTTCCTAGTAAACATGTATGATATATGTTAGTTAGGGTTAGGGCCAAAATGATTATGACTTTCCCTAGGCCTAGATAACCCTGAGACCGTACGTATAGGCCAAGTGAATGCCAAAAAGATGACGACACTCTAGGCATTTGAATTTGATATGGCATTTGATATGGTTGTATAATTGTAAACGTGTGTTTATGAAACCCAATTTTGATTGTATATAATTAAATGGTTCAAGTCCTTTTTCAAATATATAAAATGTCAAAAGTTTGTTGTAACACTAATGCTACACTTTTTACGAGAAATATAATTATAATATAGTTTGCTACACAAATGATTTGAAACAACGAAAGAACGATCGAAACCAATAGGTCACACAACCCAAGAATGTCAAGCGTCGGTTATGACCATGTTAAACTCAAGTTGATGTTCAAAGAACAATTTTTAAAAGAGATCTATGATACCATGATATCTATTGTTAATTTTCGGATGCAAGAAGAAACTTTCATAGGTCTTCATGTGATAAAAATGAAGGCTATGTAGAACAATTGAAGAGGCTTCGATCTCCTCTCAAGTATACATAAGCTATCATCATGATACTAGGGTCACTTCCTATGACTTCTTAAAAAATTTTAAGGAACTACAACATTAAGGTTTTTAAGAATTTAATATTAGAATTACATAGAATGCTAAGAATTCTGAGAAAAATATCTACACCAAGCCCTAATGGTCGATCCTCATGATAAGGGAGGGGCAAATTAAGAAGCCAAATCATTAAGGCAAAGGAAAGAGCAAGAGCAAGAGGGCATGGGCGACTACCAAGGTAGAGGAAAGCCCATTGTCATGTTTAAGAATCCGTAACCAATACCACGGTCAAGACACCAACAAATCTTCCAACCAACACCAAATGCTTCCATTATAGGGATCCAAATCATTGGAGAAGAGTTTGCCCCAAGTTATCTGACGAACTGAAGAAGAAGCTAATGGGGATGGGTCTTCAAGTATCTTTACTACAGAGACATGCTTTCTAATAATAATGGGTATTTGGAACAATTGAGGTACTCATGTTTACAATCTACGTTATTACAATAAAGCATTACACATTATGAGATAATACATAGAAGTATAAACTATTTATACTTGTTATATGCTATTACATATCAAGAAATTATTATTGCCATCTTATTTACAAGCATATATGATCACTTCACCAGTACACACATTGTAGAAGAGAAGATTGAGAGAAATAGTGTAAGAAAAGTTAGAGAGAATGGATGTGGGCATGATTGTACGTAGTGTGGTTAGAGAGAGATAAAGTGATACAAGAGAGATTTGTGGTTGACATTTGTGGTTGTTGCAAAATAGAGAGAAGTAGAAGATCAACTACGCGGAAAAGAGAAGTGAAAGGGAAGTTCATTAGGTTAAGTACCGGTGGCCTGAGAATTTTAGGGTTCCTATCCTTGCGAGGCATAGTGATGACAACATTGCCTTTGCATATTTACTTCACTTGACCATGAATATTGAGTAAGATTGGTGATGGAAAATATCAAAAGAAGATTAGAGCGCCGTTCAAAATATTTATTGAATTTTTATTTTTTAAAATTCTAATGACGAGAATAGTTTTAATTGAACAACTTTTTAACTAATTTTAGAACCTTAGCCTGCGACCCGAATTTTGACGGTAAAATATAGCATCTTTTGCCATCTTTATATCAAATTGTATCCTTGAACGGTCAAAAATTAATATCGGTTTATTTAATCTTAATAATCGCTAGCAATAATGGCTTCTTGTAGACTTTCAAAAAGTATACGAGAATTATTTGAACATTATTTTCGAATAAAGGAGCATAAATCAAAATATGTTTGCTACGGTGGAATGTTCAAGATCGTCATTAAAATGGCGATAGTATCATACAAATGTTGGTTTCTAATATCTCTGTCGTTTATTTTTTTATGTTGGCATCAAATGGTTTAATGGGATCCAATTTTTGAAGAATGAAGTTCTAATTTTTGATGCAAGAACATTTGTAGATTTAAATATATAATGTTCAAACGTTTTCCTACAGGTATTGTCCTATGATTGAAAGCTAGAATATATTCTTAATTTGTTAAAACCATATATGAAAATAACTAAGGTTGTGATAAATTGATATACCAAGTAAGTGGTTTAAATTAATACAAAATTTAAGAATAAATTCTATTTACTTCTAGTAAACATGCACCACATATTAATGTTTTATATAAAGTTATTCAACATATGACTGAAATGTTTGTTTTTATAATAAAGGTTATTCATATTTTTTATTACCTTAAAGAATATATTCATATGTCTTGTATTCGATGCTATTAGAAGAAAGAAAAAGATAAGCCAAATAAAATTTAGAAATAAGTGTCAATAAACTTTTTATAATTTTTTGCTGATTACTGTTTTCCGCATTGGAAATTAGAGTAGATTTTCGATAACATTGTTGAGGGGTAGCTACGAATGATATCATCACCTCTAACTTAAGTGTCCAGGTACGTAGCTAGAGTTCATGCCCAAACCAAAATCCAAGTTTGATTGATGCAAACCAGGATCAAACAAGATAAAGAATAAACTTATCGTGTATCAAACAACAATGAAAATGGTTTCTTGTGATGGTGGTCTCTACCTTCTCGGATGGTGGTCTCTACCTTCTCGGATGGAGATCGTGAAGACCGAGTAATAAAAAAAAACCTTCGATCAGGACATAGGGTTAAGAGAGAAAGCGACGAACTGCGAGATGAAAATGACACGCAAGAGATAGGCAAAGGATTCCTTGGTTACATAGGGACACAGTTACCAAACTTTCTGGATTGTTAGAATTTGGATTATGGGCTTTATAGGATCTAAGGAAATATATTATGATGAGCATGAATAAAAGATTTGTTTTAATGGAAGGGGAAGTTTGGTGTTTCGTGGTTTTTTTATTTTTTTAATTGAAAAACATGACAACTGTTTTACCAAAATTTGAAGAAAATTTTCATGTCAGTTAATGCAAATTGTGTAGGTGGAAAGGGTTATTTTTCTAAATAATGTAGTTAATAGAAATTTATCAAAATAGTATAGGTGGAAAACTAATTTACAAGAATAAACTAATTTCTGGAGAATTAAAAAAAATCTATTAAAAACATTTTTAAAAGTTTAATATATAATTTCTAATAGAATAAGAAATATTAAATAATCATTTGTAAACTATAACATAAGAATATGAGTGGGAAACAATAAAATTTAAAAAAAAACATTATTTTGGTAGATATTTCTTTAACTATATTATTTTGATAAATAAAATTTCAAGTACATCCACTCGAAATATTAGAATTATTATTTAAACACTTATGGTTAACACAGAAAGCACACAATAAATGGTTGTTAATTCTTAAGTGTAAGTGAAGTGGAGAAACTAACATTAATTTTGAATTAATATGTGTTTTTATTGAAGTATGTTGAAAACAAAAAAAGGGTCATACCTTTTAAGGCACAATCTTGCCTATTTCTTAAACATGACTGAAACAAGACCAAGGAGTGTGCCTATCACTTAGAACAACCCTTAATTGAAGACAAGATGCATAAGCGGTAAACACACAGGCACACAATCAAGAAACGCGTAGCCATGCGTCGTAAAGGCACAATCACGCCCACTAACTATTCTGACATTAAGTGCATCTTTATTGAGCTAGCATCTGCATGGTAACGGCACGGTCGTACCTTTATAGCCATGAGTTGTGCTTCTGTGAGCAATTTAGGCAATAAATTCAAAGTTTCCTGCTCATTTGCTAGGGACTAACTTCCATATCTTAAAACTTTAATTTCTATATTTCCTAAAGTAGTTTTTAGAGTTAAAAGGATATTCTATAATCCAAGTGTTCAGGAATAACATTTACAAAAAGTATACACTATAGAATTTTGGTTTCATTCTTCTAATCTCCATGTTTATTTATCTTAGTATTTTTATTGCTTTTGATGGGCATACTTGGTGAATCTTTGGGTTTATATATGGATTTTGATTGTTTATGTAGGTGTTTTCAAGCCGTGATCATTTTTTATTGTAAGGTCCCGTTCTCGGGACGCTCACAGCTAGTCAATGATTGCATATAAAACATATGATTTACATTAACTTACTAAAACGTTGCAGTGAAATCATTTTAAACAACCATTCATTTCATATAAATAATCACTTTTTCAAAATAATACATTCATTACAAATGTTCGCATTACAATGCAAAAACATTATCGCAACATAAAATGGATGCCATCCAAAATAAGCCAAGTAGCCGCCCGTGTCATCCTCGGCAACCACTACTTGCCAACTAGAAAATGCATAAAAGTTAGTGTTACTGAATGAGTTCTAGTTTTAAAATAAAATATATTTTTCTTTCGTTTAAAACATTTCTTAACTATCGTACATGATCATACATCATACATACACATAGATAATAGCATTATTATTGTTTATCATCATTCGTTCATTAGCTTCGTTCGTTCATCATCGTACGTCATCATTATCTTTTGCTTTCATTCATAATCTTCCTTACTTATCTTTCGTATATTTATTAACTTCCGATAATATCTACTTTACCCCGAACATTGTACACGAAGCTTACCAAGGGCCTGGGGCAAGTACGCTCATCGTTATCATTCATCTTTCCTTCTAGACCAATGCCATGTGCTATACCCCGAACATTGTGCATGAAGCTGGTTACTGGGCCTAAGGTCTATCATAGACCTCGAACATTATGCACGAAGCTGATTCCAGTACCTAGGGCAAGCGGCAAGGGTCACATACGTATGGTCAATCACAAAGATTAGACCCTAGTGTGCATCCTTTCGGGGTAGCTAACCCGCACACAGTTGAGCTAACACCCTTCATTGGGTATGAACCTCTATACATTGCTTGCAAGACTTTCTTACATTGGTTCATTCTTTAATGTATGCATTCATTCTTACTTTATGTTCCACTTATCATTATCATTGACTTCAGCTTTATGCTACATAATACTTTTCATTCATTTCATACTCATAACACGTAAGTCATATAATAATACATAATAGAAACATAAGATCAACATAACACATTCATACATAGCATCATATAAACATCAGATACCCCATCACATATCATCACAAACATCATGCATCATCCATTCTCAAACACATACACATGCACAACAAGTACAAGTCATCATAGAACATAACCGACCCTCCGCGGGACAGCGGGGGTTCGGGGGCGGCAACCCATGACAGCGGGGTCCTAGGGGCAGCAGCCCCTAGTGGGGTCCAAGGGACAATACTCCTGGCTAGGGTCGCGTTGACTAGTTCTAAAAAATTTTATTTTAGAACATTTATATAGCACATTTTATTATAGAAAAATTGATCTTCCTCTTAAAACCTCTTAAAATCTTGGTCATTTAAATCGTATATTTAGTATATATTTCCGTAAGCACTTTTGCTAGTTCAAAATCTTTTAGAACATTTATATAGCACATTTAACCCCAAACTAGTTCAAAATCTTTAAATAGGGGATGTAGAACTCATCTGGACTCGAAGAACAGCTTCTCAATCAAGCTTTCAAAACAAAGGTTGCACTGCACAGGCTGCAAATAAGTTAACACTAAAAAGAGTTAATTTCTGCCTAATTTCGCAATTAATTTCACCACCAGATCAGCATTTGGCTATTAATTCTGCAAGCAGTTTCGCTGCTAGTTTCGTTGGCATCTTCGCTGCCAGTTTCGCTGCAAGTTTCGCCCAACTTTCGTTAATAATCATGTCTGCGAAACTATAGTTTCGCATGAAGCCTTCATAGTTTCGCTGGACGACTACGCAATTTCGCTAGATGAACCCTTAATTTCGTAGAACAGGCTCAAAATTACGAACTAACCCATTTTAGACCCAAAACTTCAATCTTTTACATCCAAAACCTTGGTTTATCACCCAATAAGTTATATCTAAGCTTCTTACATATTTTCTTACACAATAACATGAGTTTTGGGCGATTCTTACCACTTTCAAAAACCCCAAGCCCTAGAATCCGGGTTTACATCAAAAGAATGATTAAATGATGTTTCTTACCTAGATTCTGGTGTTTTCTTGTTGTTTGGCTACCTACAAACACCGATCTTCAATCCTGTGATCAACCGAGCCTTGAATATTCATTTCTCCCAATTTTCTCTCTCTACACCCTCTTTCTAGAATTAGGGTGTTGTGTTGCAAATAAGAGTTACTCAACCTGATCCATTTATATATATCGGGCGTTCTCGAGACCTTTAACTCGTCGGACACATAACCCAAAAAGTTAACTCAGGCTATAACCCATATCCATCTTATTTACATTAAATAATCTTGTCTAAGCCCATTATTATTATTTGGCTCGCTTAGACTTTATTCGGGGTGTTACATTCATAGAATATGAGTGCTTAATCTTTTGGATTAAAGTTTTAAGCTTGTGTTATTCTTAAACATTAATAGTGGAAAACCTTTCTTTAAATATAATTTATAATATCTCTTTATACAATTTATAGCATTGAACTAGGATAGATGGGTAAGGCTTAAAGCTTTATGAGTTTCTTATGATCTTCATGCAACATTAGGTGAAGTATAATGAATGTATCTTGCTCAAGTATTTTTCATCTAAATTATTGCATTAAGATTTTGTTGGCATGACCATTATAGATGTCCACTATGGAGTTAAGAATCTCTTAAAGTTGTCATTGCCTTGATTCATTATTTCAATTTATAGGTGGTTTAAGTGTCACTTAGATTTCCAATATATTTCTAGGAATTGATAGCCTAGATAGGGGTCCTTCTGTTTTATTAGAATACTATAGATTTCTCACTTGTTTGGGTATGAGTTAATTTGAATGTCATATTATTTAGCTTTTCAAAAGATCATATGAATTGATATCTTTATAGTTTCGAATTAATTTAAACGTCATATATATAAAAGTGTGTGTGTGTATGTGTGTGAGGATTGAGTGTGTGTGTGTGTGTATGATCTGCGTACGTGTGTGTGTGTGTTTGTGATTGACGTGGATCGAGTGTGTGTGCATATCCTGTGTGTTTGGGTGGGTGTGTGAGTTTATATGTGTACATGTATGGTGCGTGTGGTGTGATTATGTGTGTGTGGATTTCAAGTCTATATAAACTTAGTGTATTAGTGTGTGTAGGGGTTTAAGTTGTGTGGTGGTGTTTGTCTGCTCAAGTGAACCAACACATGTGCGTGTGGGTATTTATGTGCGTTGAGGGTAGTATTATTTTGTGTGTTATGCATATGGTTATACGTATACGAGTGGTATGTGTTGGTGTGTCTAGATCAAAGAAGTATGTTTATGACAGCATGAGATGCTTATTGGTTGTATGCATTCTTGAATTATAAGTGTGGGAAAATTACCTTTATGAGAGAGAGTGTGTGTGTGTATCAATACAAATAAAATAGTATGGATTTAATTTGCATGCATAATTATCAATATATATATATATATATATGTATATATATATATATAAATGTATGTGTCTTATGAGTAAATTGCTAGAATAAATCATGGAAACAACCCTAACCAACCCTAAATCAAATGAAATTATATACCAATGTAATGCGGTGTGGAACATGTATATTTTGATAGAGGTTTTTCGCACACATTTTAGTTTTAAATGGTTATTACTAATACTAAAACACACACACAAAAGGCAAGTGTACCTATCGTGTGGTAGTATAGTGATGGTAAGAACCGAGTATCAATCTATGGACACACCTAGCCTACTCAACAACCTTAATATTTCTATCAGATTTGGTTTTTGTTTGAGAAAATGATGAGTTGCATAAATTTTAGAAACCCTAGCCTACTCAACAACCTTAATAGAAACATAACTTAATGTTAAAATAACAGTTATTCAGGTTCCTTCCTAACATACCATTAATTTAAAAAACCGTAACAATTACTGTAGATTTCTCAGACTAATAAAAAGGAACCCGCAAATGATTAGAAAGTTAAGGTGACATGATTTCTAATAACCATTTATAATTCATTATCCATGAATTTATTATGAAGACCAGTTTTCCGAATGAAAGTTGATCATACGTTTTTCAATCGTGTATAACAATCACAATCACAAACCATAAGATTATAACTTCCCATTCAAATGTAGATGCTACCTATAGAAAGTTTTCCCAAGACTATGATAACATTAACATATTATATATCACACCATTAGTTCATCACATATTACATAAGGTTCATCCAGTTAGGATGATAATAAGAGTTTAACTCATAATGAGCTTGAACATAACAACAAATAACATAGAAAATAGATAAGAAGTTATCAGTGAAATGGAACAATCAAACGGTGATCCACAACTGATGATGTTTAAGCAATCCCGGGCTTCTTCCAAGTGTTGTATGCACCTCTCAAGCCTCCAAATGGTCTTGAGACTTAATTCCCGAGAGAATTCTGCAGAGTAACTCTCCCACCAGAGCTTGCCAAAATGGTGAACTTAAGCCTCTATTTATAGGCTTTCTAGAGTGTTTAAGCACGGCCCCGTGCCTAAAAGGCACAACACGTGCTAGTAGAATGCTTATGAAAGTTGGTTAACTCCTACGTGTAGGGTGTGTTGGCCACGACCCCATGTTGGAGGTGGGGCACGGCCCCGTGCTTGCTTTTAAAGGGCAATAACTTTTGTCATGTCAGATGTCCAAACATGGGGGTGTGTCAATTTAAAACGGGGTGTGTTACAAGCAAGGCATGGGGGTGAGCTTAATAAGGCACGGCCCCATGCTTGGACTCCAAAGCTCGAATTACTTTAATTTCTTGTCAAATATGCTTCTTTGTCCGTCTTGCCTTTTAAACACCTGAAAACACAATTTAACATTTTTTATGTAACGCGCGGTTATTTTAAAAAAAGACAAGAAATGAAGATTAAAAGAAAGAAAAGCAATAAAGTTCAAGTGGAGGGACTAAAAGTATCCATAAGGACAAAATCTTTGAAAAATTGGTGTAAAGGTGGGCATGGCCGCCCACCTTCTTTTCACATCACTTTCACTTCGGTTTTAGAGAGAGAGAGAAAGGAAGAGAGCAGAACTCTCAGTTGAAGAAAAGAAGAAGAAGAGAAAGTGAATTCAAGGTTTTTAAGTATTTATGACGGGTTTTATCCCAGTTATATGTTTATGTGCTTATGTGTTTGTGTATGTGCTCGGGTGTGTGTGTTTGGTGGTGTTTGAACTCATTTTCAAGCGGGTTAGAAGAAAGAAACACCCAAGTTGCACCAGGTGAGTTCTAGACCCCGGTTTTTACTTGTTTTAAACCCTCTTTGGGGCTGAAAATGTATTAAATTGATTTTTACAACGTTTATGTATGTATACCCGTATGTATTATGCATGTTGGATGATGATTCTTGAATGCTTATAGGTTGTTCATGTTTAGAATATCCCAGGTAAGATTAGAACAGATAGGTATGATGAATGGGTTTGAAATCATCCTAGAAACATGTTACACAGAAGGTCATGCACCTAGATAAGGCTCATGCACCTGAAATTTGCCTTAGAAATGATAAGTGTATCTCATGCGCCTAAACAGTAGTCCATGCGCCTAGAAATATTAGTCAGATGACTAAGTGTAGGCCCATGCGCCCGAATAGTGCCCATGCGCCCGAATAGTGCCCATGCACCCAAGTGGCCCATGCGCCTAAGTGTCCATGCGTCCGAATAGCCCATACGCCTAAGTGTTCATACGCCCGAATAGTGTCCATGCGCCTGAATTGTTCATGCACCTAAGAGTTAAAGCAGTTAAGTGTTGACTGATGCGCCTACATAGTAATGAAATGCCCAAACAGGGCTCATGCGCCCAAAACTTAGAATTTATTACAGAATTCTTGGGAGTTTATGCTCTTAGGGTTTTGATCGAGGTTTGACTAGGGCTTATTAATGATGGTTTCATGCATGATTATGATTACCTTATGAAAGTTCCTTATTATTATTGCTATTATTATTATTATTTATAGTGTGTGACTTTACGTGGTATGTTTATTATCATAACGTAAAGTATATGGTAATAATAAAGAGAAAGAACAATAAAGAAGAGAAGATGAACATTAATAAAATGTTAACAAGTCTTGCAAGCTTACAGGAGATACACGACCGTGTTATCGTTAGCTTAACTGTGCTGCGGGTTAGCTACCCTATTATGCACACAGGGCCGGTCATTGAGATTGGCAGGACCTCTGTAGCGTACCCTAGGTGGTTGGGTCGGCCTTGTATACAGTAAACAGAACCCTCTTGGGGGATATAGATAGCCCATCACCAGTCTTCACCGCGCATACAGTTTAGGGTATTGCTCATTGGTCCATACAGATGGTGAAAGATAAAGATAAAAGAATACAGAGTAAACAAGGCATACAGTAAAGAGAACGAACGGTATCTGTTCATATAGTTAATGCGTGCTCGCATACAAAGTAAAGAGTTGTATTTCACAGAAATAGTATTTTCATATACAACACGCAAAAATTATTTTATTACTCTTAAAACTAGAACTCACTTACAACGCTGACTTTTATACATTTACAGTTGGCAGGTAATTATTGCTGAGCATGGCACGAGGGTGAAGCCACTCGGCAGGAAAAGACTGACATCCATTCATATTTTATGTTATTGTTGTTTTGTAATGCAGTAAAACGATTCTTTTGTAATCAGTTAAACGATGATGTATTGCTCAACAACAGTGTTTTAAATGAATGAATGGTTTTTGATAAATTACTTCTGCTGCTTAAGTTTGTATAATTATAATGTTTAATGTTTTAACTACTGTGATTGACCAACTGTGAGGTTTTCAGGAACAGAACCTTACATTTTAGCACATATTCATCATTTTAAGGGAGATGTTGAGGAATAATTAATATGTTTTTGATAGGATTTGTATGTATAATTTGGAGCACATCACAATGTATAGAGCATGTTTATAAATTTTATTATTGATTATTGGGTGTTTGAGACTTTTTTGATCAGCATGTGTTATTATTCATTATTAGGTGTTTAAGATTGCTCAAAAATCTTTTGTGTTGTGATTATACATTGTTGGCCTATTATGTGGTTTGTTTATAAGTTGTAATCTGGTATGTGTATGGTTTTTCAATGTGGTTCTTTATTTCACAACTATTTAACTACAATTTAGAGCCAAGTAAAAGCTATTGGTAGTACTATAGATCAGGTTGACACCCCTATTTTCGTTTGACGATACGCTAGCTAGAACCAAAAGTAGTCATAAACAAACCCTTGGGTGAATATAATTCAACAAGTTCTATGTGTACGTTATTAAGCTTAGTTGTAAAATTCATGTTTGTATTGATTCTACTTACTTATATAACACATATGTCCTTCAACTGGAACATAGGATAATTGATTTATACTAAACATGTGATCTCATCAACCAAATGTTGACGTTTTCAAGCATTTTTCAGGTAATAACAATGTTTAATGATAGTGGATACAAGAACCTTAGTGACACCATCAAGAACGTTTATCATAGACAAATGATTTATTATGGTTTAGACTTTACATGTCACATCCCCGAAAATCACAACAGAAAATCACGTGACGTGATGATAACGGAAGTTGAAATAACGATTATAGTAAAATGTTAACAATTCAATAGTTGACTACAAATGACAGATCTTTACACACTTTTAAAGCAAAACATAGTGAAATTTAGTTTTATTACAACCAACTTGTTTAGTCAATCAAAATTTCATAACTTGTAATCAATTGACATGTTTGACCCTCCAAAGACACATTCCATTCATTCCAAAAAGAGCTTATCTATAACCCTGAAAAGCATGAAAGAAAATAACAGGTCAACATAAAGTTGGTGAGCATTCAGGTTTTTAAATCTTACAAACATTTAGTTTTCAAAAATGATAGAATGTAACGAGATATGATATACTCAACATAGACTAGCTAGGTGCTATGATTAATTCAGGTCATAAGTACATAATCAAGCCAAGAAACACGTCATTGCCCCACGACAGTCCAAACATATAAACTCCCTCGCTACAACCTGACCAGTGCGACTGGTCACGAGAGTGGGCCCTTCAAACCCGATAGATTCTACAATATAGAATGCGGCCTCCCTGAGGTTAATGATTATAAGAGATTTAGGGGCTCAATGGTATACACTTATACCATTGACCCAACTTATACATTCATAACATATATTAATCGTGTTTAACCCATCATATATATATATATATATATAAGTTCATTATGCTTTTCCCCCCAAAACAGTTCAAATAAATCAATATTTAAAAGGGGCTGAAGAATCACCTTTGAATGTGATCAAAGAAAAGGTTGATACGTCAAGCTCCCATTAAAGGTAAAACGTTTTTACCTTTAAAATAACTAAATTAATCAAAACCTAAATGTGTATGACTCGATTAATAATTGACAAATTATGCTTATAAGAATGATTTTTACCCAAATTATTTAGTTCTTTTAAAGGTAAAACATTTTTATTATTTCTTATAGTTTTAAAGAAAATCATCTATATTTTTGTAAAAGTTTGTCACTTTTCATAAGGAAATATGAGTTGCAACACATCCATCTTATAAACTAATATCTATTTTTAACATATACTACTTAATTAATTAGGCATATAATAATATAACTAGTCCATTTGTTAATCCTAAGTTTATTTCTTACATAAACTATTATATTTCTTAACTAAATTATATATGTTATAAAACCATAAATTCAAACTTGCATTTATATTTATAGTTGTGGTAGTTTATTCAAAGTTTTGCCAATTCTTTGTAAATAGTAAATTTTGTATTTTTGTTTAAAAATCTCTTATATTTGTTTTACAAAACAAATTTTTAGAGTTCTCAAAATTATAAAACATACATACTTTTTTGTAAGTTGATATTATTTTTAAATTTACGAATGTATCGGCTAACTTTTTAAAACCCGTTAACTTGAGGTCGTTTGTTTAACACACACACACACACACACATATATATGTGTGTGTGTGTGTATAGGATATATGTTTTATGTGTGTATATATATATATATAGGTATAGATATATATATACACACACACACACCACACACAATATATATATATATATACTTAGATAGATATATATAATATATATATATACATATATATACACGACATATATATACACATACATATATAGATACATATTATATAATATATAATATATATATATACATACATATAGAGATACAATATATTCTACCATATATACATATATATACATATATATATATATAAATATAAATATATATATATATATATATATATATATATTCATACATATATATTACATAACATATATATATATGTATATATATATGTGTGTGTGTGTGTCTATATATATATACATATATATAATTATATGTATATATGTGTATATATATATATATGTATGTATGTGTGTGGTATATATATGTACATAATATATGTATGTATATATATATGTATATATGTATATATAATGTATTATATATATATATATAATATATATATATATGTTATTATATATGTATATATATATAATGTATCTATATATATGTATATATATATATATATGTATGTATATATGTAGTATATATATGGACAAGGTTCTAATGAGAACCCTACCTTATTGTGAGAACCCTTTAACTTAATATAGTCCATTGATTTATTTTACAAGAAATAAGATATAACACCCGGCTATTTTAGACAAGAAAGAAGATAAAGTGAAGAAAAAGAAAGAAATGAGATATAAACCCAAGTCTAGGTGTAAAATGTGTCCAAAAAGGCAAAATGTTTGAAAAGTGGTGTAAGAGGTGGTATGGCCGCCCATATGTCACATACATCACTGATCTTCGAGTTTTAAGAGAGAGAGAGTAGCTGGGAGCAGCAAATTCTTGGTTTTGAAGGAAGAACTAGAAAGAATTCGAATTCAAGATAAGAATTCATCTTCTTATGGTGTTCTTAACCGGTTATGTCCTCGAGTTTATGCTTATGTGTGTTTATATGTGTTTCAGGTAGTTTTTAGTGGGTTTCTAGGCGGTTGAATTCAATTTGCAATGAGTTTGGAAGAAGCCATACTCAAGAGCTGCAAGGTGAGTTCTAGGACCCTTCTTTTACTGTTTTAACCGATTTTGGGGCTGGAAATGCATGAATGTATGTTTTCATTTAATTGGGTTTCGGACCCGTATGTTTGAATGGGTGTATGATGACGCTATGTTATGATGTGTGACTATGTTCATGCTTGATGATGTTTCTAAGACTTAGGATGTATGACTTAAGCTTAGAATATGATGAATGGTGATTTGAGGATGTATGACTTAAGCTTAGAACATGATGAATGGTGATTTGAGATTGAAATCTGATGTTTAAGGCTCATATGTTAAGTTTTAGAATCTGCATAAGTGTTGAAAAGTTAATGCGGATGAGTAATGGGAAGAAATATGGATGAATAGTTAATGCGGATGAGTACTAACTGCTAAGTAAATGAATGTTGATGAGCTCAATGCGGATGAGCATTGACTAAGTATGGAAATGCAGATGAAGATGGAAATGCGGATGAAGTAAGTCAATGCGGATGGGGTAAGTCAATGCGGATGAAAATCAATGCGGATGAACATTGATTAAGTCTGAGAAATGCGGATGAATATGGACTAAGTAATGGGAAATGCGGATGAGTACCGGGAAGAAATGCGGATGAACAGTTAATGCGGATGGGGTCAATGCGGATGAGCATTTGACTAAGTATATGAAATGCGGATGAGTAAGTCAAATACGGATGACAAATGCGGATGAAGTTGTCAATGCGGATGAAGCAAATCAAATGCGTATGAAGCAAATCAAATGCGGATGAACAATAAGGTCATGCGGATGAACACTTAGAATAATTCTGACTTTTTGAGAAAAAAGGAGTAATGTAGGCTTTGACTTGTATGTTTCTCGGGGGTTCATCTAGGTGACTTTTGAGGTCATAGATAGTATTATGGGCATGTATAATGTATTGATGCATATGCATAATGATGATGTATGATGTTGTATGATTATACATGATGTATGTTATGAATGTATGATGATGCCCTGTATGAGAGGATGACTGGATGTTATGTTCCTTATTATGACGTATGTTTATCTTTCTGTGGCTTTACGTGTTATGATAATGAATGACCGAAAGTATTATGTAGCGTAAAGTGAAGATAATGAAAGAGGAACATGATGATGAATGCATGCATTGATGAACGAATGAATGTAAGAAGGCTTGAAAGCAAATGTATGGAGGTGCACACCCAATGCAGGTGTTAGCTCAACGGTGTGCGGGTTAGCTACCCCGAAGGATGCACATTGGGGTCCAATCCTTGTGATTGACCATATGAATGGGATCCTTGCCGCTTGCCCTAGGTACTGGAGTCAGCTTCGTGCACAATGTTCGAGGTCTATGAAAGACCTCAGGCCCAGTTACCGCTTCGTGATTAATGTTCGGGGTATAGCATATGGCATTGATCCGGAATGAAAGAGAAATGATAAATGGTGAATGTACTTGCCCTAGGTACTGGAGTCAGCTTTGTGCACAATGTTCGAGGTCTATGAAAGACCTCAGGCCCAGTTACCCACTTCGTACACAATGTTCGGGGTAATGTACATGTCACTGGAAGTAATGAATGAACGAATGAAAGTAAGAATGTACGAAAGAATGAAAGCAATGATGAATGAATGACGAAGATAATAATTATATTATCTGTGTATACGTATGATGTATGATCGCATGAAAGTAAAGAAAGGTTTTAATGAAAGAAAAGTATGTTTTATCTATAAAACTAGAACTCACTCAGCAAGGCTGTCTTTTATGCATTTTCTAGTTGGCAGGTGAGCATTGCTGAGGATGGCATGGAGCAGCTATTTGGCATTTTGAATGGCATTCTTTTGTTAATGTTTTTGCATTGTAATGTGAACGAATGATGTTTTGAAATGAATGCTTGTATTAACTTGCAAAAGCATTTGTAATGATATGAAAATTTAGTTTTATGTTTCAGCTGCAATGTTTTTATGAATGATTAAATGTAAAGTATATGTTTTATGTGCGATGATTTACCAGCTGTAAGCGTCCGGGAACGGGGCCTTACAAGTTGGTATTAGAGCCAAAGTTAAGTGAAATGGGTAAAATTTCAAAATAAACCTTAACTTAAACTGAGAATGTACGGACGAAGGGAAGGGATGCCAATCTGAGTAGCTGCGTGCCATCAGCTATTTTCGTAAGTTAACTGGTATACATGCACATGTTATGTGGTTTATGTGTTGCTGATAGATTTAGATACTGATGTAGTCAGGATAGGTAATGCTTGGGATATGAAGAGTAAAGTAAGTGGCTAATCATGTTAGGCCCCGTTCCCAAGCACCTCACAGTTGGTCATTCATTGCACTTAAAACATTATAAAATGTACATTTATTTTGCAGCGGAATTTAAAACTTTCATTAATAACTAAAACATGTCCTTTACAACATTAGTTTGCATCTCAAAATATAATACATGTCAAAATACGGATGCCAGCCTCAAAATGCTTTCAGTAGCTTATGCATCCATGTCTGCAACTCCTCAACATCAACATATACCTGCCAACTATCATGTATACAAAAGTCAGTGACGCTGAGTGAGCTCTAGTTTTATAATAAAACATACTTTTCTTTACTAAAACCGTTATTTACTTTATTTCAAAACATACTATACTTTACAACCGTTCGTGATCATGCATCATACGTACATACAAATAATATCATTATTATCTTTGTCATTACTTTCATTAGCTTTGTTCATTCAACATATTACATTATCGTTCACTTCTCTTACAAGATCCGGTCAGACTTTACCCTCTTCGTGGCACTCAGCCACGATTACTGAGGTTGAATGACGGGATCCTGTTTAGTACTTTACTACGATAGTTCATTTACGTTCATTCATACGTTCGTTTTATCATACGTCACTTTCTTTCATTACTCATTAATAATCGAATCTTGTCGCTTACAACATCCCATGCTCAAAAGTTGATGCTGTGCTGGGGCCTGCTTATAAACCCCCGACTCATGTCCAAAGACTGACACAGCACCGGGATACATGACAAAGATCCCATATGAGTCAATCACAGGGATTGAACTATAACTGAGTCTGTTGCAAAACAAAGTCACTCACCTCATTATCTCGTCTCATGCAATATCCCCGACTCATGTCCGAAGACTGATACTGTGCCGGGGCCTGACAAACAAACCCCCGACTCATGTCCGAAGATTGACACAGTACCGGGATACGCGACACGGATCTCATATGAGTCAATCACAGGGATCTAACTCTATCCGAGTATGTTGCAACACAAAGTCGCTCACCTCATTATCTCGTCTCATGCAATATCCCCGACTCATGTCCGAAGACTGATACTATGCCGGGGCCTGACAAACAAACCCCCGACTCATATCCAAAGACTGACACAGTACCGGGATACGCGACACGGATCTCATATGAGTCAATCACAGGGATTTAACTCTATCCGAGTCTGTTGCAACACAAAGTCACTCACCTCATTATCTCGTCTCATGCAATATCCTCGACTCATGTCCGAAGACTGATACTGTGTCGGGGCCTGCTCACAAACCCCCGACTCATGTCCGAAGACTGACACAGTACCAGAGTACGCAATCTGTATCCTGTCTCATGCAACACTCCCGACTCATGTCCGACGACTGATACTGTGTCGGGGCCTGCTCACAAACCCCCGACTCATGTCCGAAGACTGACACAGTACCAGAGTACGCAATCTGTATGCTATCTCATGCAATACCCCCGACTCATGTCCGAAGACTGATACTGTGTCCGGGCCTACTCACAAACCCCCGACTCATGTCCGAAGACTGACACGGTACCGGGATACGCGACAAGGACCTCTTTCGAGTCTGTTGCGACACAGAGTCGCTCACCTCATAACTATGCTTGGCTTTATGCCACACCCCCGAACTTATACATAACTCGGGTAACAACACCCCCATAAAAGTGGGTAACAACACCCCCACCGAAGTGGGTAACAACAACCCCACTGAAGTGGGTAACAACACCCCCACCGAAGTGGGTAATAACACCCCCCATCGAAGTGGGTAACAACTCTGAAGGTCAATCACAAAGACTGGAACCCTTGCGTGCACATTTTAGGATTTGCTGAACCTCACGCGGTAGAGCTTAAGTCATTAAGATTCGTGCACCTCTGTTCATATTGCTTCCAAGCCTCTTCATATTTCTCTCTTATTCATTAATTTATGCATGCATTCATTCATTACGTTCCTCTTTTCATTATCTTCCACTTTACGTTACATAATACTTTCATTACATTAATTAATGTTTAATGCAAAGCCAAGGGAAGACATACATACATAATAAGGAACATACACAAACATAAACATACCCCATCACCATCATACACACATCAAACATAAGCCATCACATCATAACCAGGCCTATCTTCCCATTTTACCCCTTGAAATCCACTTAGAAAACCTCAAGTCCAAAGTGGGTGCATGGGTCCTTCCAGGCGCATGAGCATAAAAATTCTAAGTATAAACAGTCTGGGCGCATGGACACTGTTTGGGCGTTTCTGCCCTGTTCAGGCGCATCACCAACACTTAGCCGTTTCATTCACTGGGACGCATGGGCATTGTTTAGGCGCATGGCCAATATTTAGCCGTTTCAATCACTGGGACGAGTGGGCACTATTTAGACGCATGGTCCACACTTAGCCGTTTCGATCACTTGGGCGCATGGGCACTATTTAGGCGTATGGCCACACTTGGGCGCATGGCCATACTTAGCTGCATGGCCAACATGTTGGGCGTATGAGCCACTGTTTAGCCGCATGACCCACTCTTGGGCGCATGGCCAACACTTAGGCGTCTGGTCTCTCATGCTGGATGCATGGACAACTGTTTGGGCGCATGAACCCCTGTTCATGTTCATCAAACATTCTAAAATATTTTCTATGCTACCAATTTCACCCGATTGCCATTCTAATCATACCCAAAACATAGATCTAACATACTAAGGCCCTCTAAGCATGCTATACATCATCACTAACCCATAATCATCACTATAACATACATACATACATACAACATTCGAACATAAAGCTGTAAACCCACGGTTCTTTCAAAACGTTTACTTAGTATGCATAATAGCCCCAAATCAGTTGAAAATCAGTAAAAGAGGGTTCTAGAAACTCACCTTGAGCAGCTTTTGAGCAACACTCTTCCAGTTCAAGACCCACTTTGATTCAGCTCTTTGAATCCCGAAAACAAACTCTTTTTCAGCTTCTTCTTACTCTTTTTCAGCTTCTTCTTCCTCTTTCTCTCTCTAGAACTGGGCTCTCTCTCTCTCTTCTTCCTCCGAGATCAAAGCAGCTTTCTGCTTTGATATGGGCGACCATGCCCTTTAAAATCTTAAAATAATAAGATTTGTACTTTGTACACTTTTTCTCCCTCCATTTGTGCACAATTTCCATTCCTTCCACTTACTTTTCTTTTCCTTTCGTTTAAATAAAATTTCAGGGTGTTACAAATCACAACTGGCCACTGTAATAGGGACTTACTATACTTAACATAAACTGAGCTATTACCTTGAATGATCGTGTTGGTGTTTGAATATTTCAGCGTGTGTGTGTGAGGATGGTCGGTGGTAGATCATCTAAAGCTTCACGTAGTGGAGGTCATGGTGCTGAACCACGGGTTACGAGAGGAAGGCCTAGGGGTAAAAAGGCAGTTCCTGAAGAACCAGAAACCCCTCATCCGGAGGGTGGAGATGAGAGTGCTAACCTGAGAGCCTCAGTGAAGGAGGTTGTTATGGAGGAAGGTGCATCATGTCATGCAGATGATCCTACCGTCTGTGGTGACCGAAGTGATAAAGGCAGTTAGAGAGGGGGAGAGAAGGGAAAGGAGTAAACCTACGGTGAAAGAAGACAGCCCGAGACTGAGACGATTTCGTCTGATGACGAAGAAGAAGCGGAAGAAGCAGAGCCTGTGCAGGAGGCGGCAAGAGGCTGTAACTATGGGGCATATCAACGGTGTAAGCCCTACGTTCGATGGTAATGACACTGCGCTGCTTGCTGCTCACCGATGGGTGAGAGAAATGGAAGCCGTCTTAAATAAGCAAGTGCAGGGAGGACCAGAAAGTAAAGTTTGCCGCCCATTCTTTTGTGGACTCATTTTCTATGCTGGTGGGACAATATAGTCCAAGCTGAGGGTAGCAGGGCCATTGGGGAATGAGATGGTCTGAACTAAAAAAAGTTGGTGATTGAGGAGTTGTCCTCACAGAGAAATGGACAAGGTTGAGAGGGATTTTTTGCAATTAGAGGCGGGAACGATGACACACCAAGAGTACACCACAAAGTTCAATAAATGGCACGTCTGGTGTCGGATCAAGTGACGCCTCTGTCACAGAAGATTAAAAGGTACATCCAGGGTTTTCCAGCAGATATTCGCAGGCACATGATCACCGCCCGACCGAGCACGTTTAGGTTAGTGGTGGATCTTGCAGGGAGATTGTATGATGAGAGGACTATGATGGTGGTGGCTGAAGGTAGTCGGAAGGGTGGAGGTGATAGAAACTGGAATAGGAAGAGGTTTGGTCGGGGGGTGCCTCGACGGGTAATAAGAAGGCACGAGTTAATGACCGTCGTGTGGTCAATCAAGTGCTGGGTCGAAAAAGTGTGGCAAGTGTGGAAGGAGCACGGTGGCGAGTGTAGATGGGGTTGAATGTTTGTTTCAACTGTGGGAAGCCTGGTCATATAGCTAGAGACTGTGGACGTATGAAGTGTTTCAACTGCGGGGAAAGTGATCATATGAGTAGAGATTGTAAGAAGCCAAGAGCTGAGGGTTCTGGGGCGAAGAAAACTAGAGGTGAAGGACCAAGGGCGAGCGCCACGGCATTCACGATGACACAGGAGGAAGCTAGGACGGACCCTGATGTCGTGTCTGTTACATTTCTGGTGAACCAATCTTTAGCTTCTGTGCTATTTGATTCTGGTGCTAGTAAAAGTTTTATTTCTACTGCTTTCTGTGCTAAGCTGCCTGTTAGTACTAGACGTGTTGTGCGCCCTTCGATGTAGAAACTGCCATAGGTAAGTCTACCAGGATTTCTGAGAGGATAGAGGGCTGTGATGTGGAGCTAGAAGGTCATAAGTTTCCTGTTAGACCGTTTGTGATGACCTTAGGTGGTTTTGATTTGGTTCTTGGGATGGATTGGTTGCGGACTACGAGGCGAACATTGTTTGTCACAAGAAGATATCAGCTATCAGGGCCTGACGGAGTTTGGTAACTATTTATGGGGATCGGGTTACTACGATCCCGAAGGTAATCTCAATGGCGGTGGCGGGAAAATGTATGAGGCGTGGATGTAGCACCTACTTGGCTTATGTGAAGGATGTGGATACGCCCACGCCACAACTGTTTGATGTACCGGTTGTGTGTGACTTTCCAGACATGTTCCCAGAAGACTTACCAGGAGTGCCACCTGATAGAGAGATTGAGTTTCAGATTGACCTGATACCAGGTGCCCAACCAGTTGCCAAGGCACCGTATAAGTTGGCTCCGACTGAGATGAAGGAGTTGATGGAGCAGTTGCAAGAGCTTCTGGATAAGGGGTTCATCAGACCGAGTATCTCTCCTTGGGGTGCTTCGGTCCTGTTCGTGAAAAAGAAAGACGGTAGTATGAGGACGTGTATGACTACCGTGAGCTGAACGTTGACGGTCAGGAACCGATACCCCTTATCGAGAATTGATGATTTGTTTGATCAGCTTCGGGGTGCCAGTTGGTTCTCAAGAATAGACCTTCGATCTGGCCATCACCAACTGAAGGTGAAAGAGCAGAATGTTCCCAAACAGCTTTTCGCACGCACTATGGTCACTATGAGTTTCTCCGTCATGTCTTTTGGTTTGACCAATGCGCCCGCTGCTTTTATGGATCTAATGAACCGTGTGTGTCGGCCTATGTTGGATAAATCAGTGATTGTGTTTATTGATGATATCCTGATTATTTGAAGAGCGAGATTGAGCATGCCGATCATATTCGGGATGTTTTGGAGACATTGAGAAGGAGAAACTGTATGCCAAATTCTCCAAGTGTGCATTTTGGTTACGTAAGGTTCAGTTCTTGGGTCATGTGGTGAATCCTGAGGGGATCATGGTGGACCCAACTAAGGTGGGCAGGATGCAATGGAAATCCCCAAAGACGCCATCCGAGATTCGTAGTTTCTTGGGTTTGTGGGCTACTATAGGAGGTTTATCCAAGACTTCTTTACGGTTGTTTCTCTCCACTAACTAAGTTGACCCGGAAGGATGTGAAGTTCGTATGGGGTCAAGCTCAAGAGAAGGCGTTCGAAGAATTGAAGGCAAGATTGACTCAAGCTCCTGTTCTGTCATTACCCGATGGGAGTGAAGATCTGGTGTTTATTATGATGCTTCTTCTCGGGATTAGGGTGTGTACAATGCAGAGAGGAAAGGTTATAGCTTATGCATCCTGACAGTTGAAGGTTCATGAGGTCAACTACCCTACTCATGACTTGGAGCTGGCAGCTGTGGTCTTTGCACTAAAGATTTGGAGGCACTATCTGTACGGGACAAAGTGCACCATTTTCACTGACCACAAGAGCTTGAAGTACTTCTTTGAGAAGAAGGACCTGAACATGAGACAAAAAACATGGTTGGCGCTCATAAAAGACTATAATTGCGAGATCCACTACCATCCGGGCAAAGCCAACGTGGTAGCTGATGCCCTTAGCCGAAAGGAGAGGCCCGAGCCGATTCGGGTGAAAGCTTATTAGCTGATCATGACCTCTGATGTGATGAAGTGAGTCAAAGAGTTTCAAGATGAGGCAATGAATGAAGATCATCTTTAAGTCTGAAAGAATGAGAGGTCTGGTTCAGGAATTGGGTGAAAACACATTCGGTGTTAGAACCCGGTTTGGACGAATGTGGATTCCTCGTTTTAGGGATCTACGGGTGAAGATTATGGATGAAGCTCACAAGACTCGATACTCCATTCATCCAGGTGCCACGAAAATGTACCAAGATATGAAGAAAGATTACTGGTGGCCGGGTATGAAGTGCGATGTAGTGGAGTATGTAAGTAAGTGCCTTACTTGTTTACAAGTGAAGGCCGAGCATCAAAAGCCGTATGGTAAGATCCAACCTTTCGATATACCAGAATGGAAGTGGGAGCACATCACCATAGATTTTATTACGAAGCTGCCACGTACTCCGAAAGGGTACGATGCCATATGGGTGATTGTGGACCGTCTGACGAAGAGTGCTCACTTCCTACCGATCCGCGAGACATATTCATCTGAGAGGTTGGCGGATCTATTCATCAGGGATATTGTAACTCGTCATGGTGTGCCGGTGTCTATTGTGTCCGATCGTGACACCCGGTTTACATCTAAATTTTGGAAGAAATTCCACGATGCCATGGGGACGAGGTTACATATTAGCACAGCTTATCATCCCCAAACTATATGGTCAGTCAAAAAGGACCATTCAGACATTGGAAGACATGCTTCGGGCATGTGTGATTGATTTTGGGGGAAGTTGGGATGACCACTTACTGTTAGCTGAATTCTCATATAACAACAGCTATTATTCCAGCATTGGTATACCACCATATGAGATGCTATACGCTAGGAGATGTAGAACACCCATTTGTTGGGGTGATATTCGTCAGAAGGAATTGGGGAGCGTCGAGGTAATCGAGGCTACGACTGAGAAGCTTGAAAAGATCAAGGCCTTCATGAAGGCAGCCAAGATAGGCGGAAGTCGTATGCCGCTTAGGACCTGGTATTCGAACGAAATACCTAGAGATTAGTGTGTAAACCAGATCAAATAGTGCGGAATCCTATTTGATTGGCGATCCAATCAGTGAGAACACACGAAGAATCAATCAAGAATTGAAACTAACGTTAGAAATCGATTGGGAATCGATCTAATGTATTCTATGAACTTGGAGAACGAATTGGGAGGCTTTTGGACGGCTAGGGTACGTCTGGAATTGTAATTAATCAAAAGCTCTTATTTTTCACGAATTGGGTTGTATTTATAGGTTGGTATTATTCAATCGTGCGACTGAACCATTAGTATGGTTCAGTCGTGCGATTGAACCATGTGGTTGATTCATCCGCACGACTGAGTGTTCAGTCGTGCGACTGAGCCAATCTTATGTGTCAATCATACGACTAATCCAGTCTCCCGGTTCAGCCGTGCGACTGAGTCATTCGTATGAAGTTATTCATGCTTATGGTTCATTCGCATGGGCCATTCACATGAGAACTTCATTAATTAAGTTTGAATGTATTAATTAATAAACATTATGTGTAACAATTCTAACAACCACAAACCTAATTAACTCATTTAATATCAACTCATTAATGAAATATTAGTCATTACAAATCACAAACAACCAATATCATCATATCAAATTACATATCAGAATCAGACAAACAAGATCTATTACATTTCATATCATGATCTACGGACATACATGTATCAACAAACTCCCCTTGGACCTAGATCTCTCTAAACTCTTGTTTTCTGCATAACCTCCTTGTATTTCTTGTACTTATCCTCTTTTGTGACTCCCGTGTGAATCTCAAATACGAAGCAGAGTCGTATAACGTTCTGGAACTGGAGGGCTTGTACAATATCTTGCGTATCATAGAATAGTGGCCACTTGTATAGCGTATAGACATCACTTTCCGACAAGTTTGTAAGCCACATCGGGTCGAATACCCTGATAGTATCCATTTGTCCCTCTTTGCTTAAGACTATGACCGCTTCAGCTGTTCTCCAATCATAGTACCACCACTTAAAATGTGGAGTGAAATCCTGTGGTATTTCCTTGAGTGGGATTCTTGACATTGTGCGCGAAGGATTCCACTTCAACACTATCTTAGGCTTGCCAGTAATGGCATCAACCTCAGACCTTCTGATATACCTAGTAGGCTGTTGGGGTCTGAAGTTAACCCATTGAGTGTGGTACTCCTTCTTTAGGGCAGCCTCAAACCAGCCTGACATCTTCCTCGGGTTAGCATACAAAAGCTTTAGTTTGGCGAGCTGGTTGAGCTCAAAACCTGGTAGAGTCTTCAGATCATGTGGGAATCTGAAGTACTCTATGCTCTTTTCTCTCTTAACTGCATATACGTTAATATCCTCAAAATACGCCCATGCTATGATCCTTCCTGACACCTTGTGATGTTTCTTGACTCTATAAAGTTTGGTGTAGGAATCCTTCTTTGGTGTAGTACGTTGGGCTCTAACTTCTTCAAAACATGCAGCCCACTCAGCCTTTCGAATGTCGACATCATCATTTGAGGCTTGGGCTGTGTCTTCTGCTTTCTCTGTTTCTTGCTCCATATAGTTCAACACCTCAATAGTATCGCTAACAAGAGATTCACCCAGATTGGGGACCACATTACCCTTATTGTCAGCGTACTGAGGGTACTCCTCGGTAGTGACATCTTCGATCTCTACATCATCAACATCGTTGAGCTCTTCGTCACTTATCGAATCGCATGTCGGAGCATCTTTTACTATCTCATCTGGATTTAGCTCAAAAAGCTCTGCGAGTTGCTCATTTGATAGGTCATGAATTATTTCCCCTTCTTAGGGGTATAATTCACTGACCTCCTGACAATCCCTTGCAGATCAAGAATCATTGTTAGCTGAGACTTAACCTACTGAAGGGGAGCAACATCAAACTCATCTCTTTGGTAATTTAGATCTGTTTGATTTAAACATTCCACACATAAATCATTAGTAATTAATCAAACAGAAAGGCATTAAAGTAATATAAACATTAAATACATTGTGTTTAATTACAGGATTCAAATACAAAAGAAGATAAATACATAAACATCTAATCTTTACTTTATCTTGTATCATTGTTTTATCACTTAGAGGAGCAGAGGTAGAAGCTGATTGATCTTGTCTGTTCTTTGTCCTTTTCTCTTGACCTGTAGCAGTGGCCGATGCATGTGCATCCCCTCCTTCTGCTTCTTCATCATCTTCCTTCTCCTCTGTCCTATCTCTTCCTGTATCCTCATACTCCTCAGTATCACTCTCATCATCCTTATCATTATCTTCATCATCATCATCTCTGTCTCCTTCCCTGATCTTCAATGGCTCCTCTTTAGATCCTTTCAGTTTTAACAGGATAATCTTCCTTGCCTTCTCCAGCTCCTCTATTTGCTTGCTTGATATGACACTTTGAGCTTGGAGTTGGTCCATCTTGGTGCTCTGAGCAGCCAACTGCTGGGCCTGCTCCTCAATTACTCGAGCCTGATCTGCAATTTGGTGAGATTGTGCAGCAGTCAGGTCAGTAAGCTGGCGGATCTGAGCTGCCTTTTCCTCATCAGTAGCCAGTAAGCGCGTCACCATTCTGTTAAGCGCTGACAACTGTTCCTCTACCCCGATTAGAGGTAGAGGAGATCTATAAGTGTGTGAGGGATGGGCTGAGGGTATTGATTGGTGTGACGTGGTGGTGGAGGTGGCTGTAGTGAAGATAGGTCTGTATAATGGTGGAGGTGCTGTGGGAGTAAAGGATATGGTGTTGGAGGGAATCTGTGCTATGGTGGGAGGTATGGTGGGGGCTGTGGTAGATGTGGTGGATGTGGTGGATGTGGTGGATGTGGTGGTGGCTGTGATGGGTGTGGTGGATGCGGTAGATGTGGTGGTTGTGGTTGCTGTGGTGGATGTGGTGGTTGTGGTAGTGAGGAAGGTCACCTGGCGCTTCTTCTTCTTCTGGCCATGGGGTTTAGCCATTCTCTTCCTCCTTGTTCCAGTTGAGGTGGAAGCTCCCCCTACAACCCTGCCTGAGGACCCCGAAGCATAGCTTGGGTCAATATCAGTATCTCCGGAGTCTCTCAGGTGTTCACCAACCACCCTTAACCCATGTTCTGTGGGAACAACTTTCCTTCCCACAGTTCGTGTAAGTGGCTCCTCATCCGATTCATCCTCCTCCTCCGCGCCAAGAACAAAATCCTGATGAAATCCCGCTGACTCGGTTACTTCTCCAGCTGTGACGGACACTGGAGGTACAGAATCAGACATAGTGCCTCTGAGTGGAATAGGCATATCATCTCCAGCATTCCCACTGTCATCATCATCTGAGTCATGAGTGGGTAGAGCTATCTGTTCCACATCAGAGTCACTATCCTCGTGATGCCACTTTCTTTGTGGCACCACGTAGTCATCCCGGGCAAGATGACCAAACAACCTCCTGACAGGAGGCTTCACTTGCTTTCCCCTGTACACTTTCATCCTTCCCAGGGTAGTGTCATCCATTACCTCCGCATCCTCCTTTTCCTTTGGCAGGGAGGGAAGCTTCTAATCTATGATCATCTGCATAAATCTCGGGTACATACAGAAGGCTTCCTTCCCTTTCCCCCGATGTTCTCCACCAGATAGGTGAAGATCATCTTGGAGAAGCTGAACGGATGGTTCAGCACCAACGCAACGTATGCGTTCTGCATCTGGTCAGACAGCTCATCGAAACCACCTTTTCTGGAAGCCATGCACTTGAGCAGCACGTGCGCAAGATATTTAAACTGGGGACAGAGGTTACTCTTGTTGAGTACCCCCAGAATTTATGTCCCCAGAGTATTTGGCTCTGAGAAAGCATCCTCTGACAGTGAGGGGGTGTAATCGAGTCGGACAATCAGCGTCATCCCCCAATTGTAGTACGATTTTGAGATCCTCCTCTGAAATGGTAACAGCCTCTCCAAATATGGTACTTCTGATGCAATGAGGCTCAGACGATCTATCAACTGTAGCCCCTTCCCAGAAGGCTTGTTGAATGGATTGATACGAAGTGCAGGGAGTATATATGGCATGTGCAATCCTCGATCTCAGTAGGAATGCGATTATGCCAGAGAAATCAGCAGCGTTTCTGGATGTTAAGTCCAGATGAGCACATATATTGTGCTTTGTGCTCATAATCCATCTACTCGTCATCTGTTACACAAAGATAGTAAACATTAGTACCATTGACTAAGAAAGTCATGAATCCTTAAGCTTGAAGAAAATCTTTCTGTCATGCGATTGAGATTGTGTACGACTGAGTTCAGGCGTGCGATTGAACCGTGCGAAAGGGGTTAGTCGTACGATTGAACCGTACAAATGGGATTCAGTCGTGCGATTGAATCCATACGTACCTCTGAGTGTGCGACTGGGCTCCTACGTATATACCCTCATGCGGTTACACCAGTCGTGTGACTGAACTTCATACGCATGGTTCAGTCATGCGTTTAAGCAGTTTGAGCCCTTCAGTCGTGCGACTGAAGTTCATCACGCTGTCCATTCGCATGAAGTACAGACTGTTCAATTCAAAATTACTTTTTCACCATTTTTGAGTTTTAGACATCGTTATCTGGTTCATTTGACTCGCAATTCATTCTTAAACCACCTAACATCATTACTTTCGTTTGTTTGAGTCATTTAGGTAGGTTATTTAGTCACTTAAGTCTCGGTTACTTTGCGAGTCCGAATGTACCGGTTTTTCATCAAATTTAAGTTATGGGAGTGCATGTATACAGTAAATTACCTGTAGAGTCGATGTAGATGGTCAGTAATCAAGAAACAGGGGTTTTGCGATCAATTGAAATTTTTGCAGAGTTGGGTTAATTCGTGCGATTCAGGGTGATTTTGAAGGTGGTGAGTCTCTGCGACCGACTCCCCTTCTATTTATATTAACCCTAGATTCAATCGTGCGACTGAGCTCATACGCACCTTTCAGTCGTGCGAGTGGGACTCAGTCGTGCGATTGGTTCAATCGTCCTGCTTCAGTCGTCCGACTGAATCTCAGTCGTGCGACTGACTCACTCATTCTCCCTTAATCATCCGACTGGGCCAATCGTATGGGCCATTCAGTTGAATAGTCCATATTCATGGTCCATTCGTACGAATAGCTTCCATTCGTATGATAAGTTTATACGGATGGTCCATTCGTGCGAATAGGTCATATTTATTAACTTTTCTGCCAATTTGAATATTTAACTTTTAAAATCCCTTTAATTGCAGAAATTTACGTTATGAGCAGTTGATCATCTTAGACATGATTGTTTTGACTCGAAAACCTTTTTATCACCTCAGACGTGACTGATTTAACTTTTAATACATATGTGGTCATCTCAAACATGACCCTGTTAGTGAGTTGATCCCTTACTGATTTTCCTGATGTAATCCGACAAACAAACAAACTAAAAAGACTAATAAATTAGAAAATAAACTAAAAAATAAAAAATTGTTTTTGCTTTTTGTGAGAGATAAGTCCTGAGATGGAAATCTACTGGATTTGGTTCCGGAATAGACAGCTTTAACTTAGATTGACCATACTGGACCAATTCCATTTTGGAATCATACAGGCATTTCAAATCAGTTGGACTTGTTATCAAAATCTTTTGATGCTCAATTCTTGGTGTTCATCCAGAGTCATTTGCAACTTTAGGAAATCATACTGAAGCTCTTAGATTACCACATTGAATCAAACTTTCAAGAATTGCAGTCACAATGATTGTCAATATGTTTGTCCACTTAAATCCATACACAGACTTTTGACCCAAACTGGTGATTGTTTTAGGTTTAATTATTTCAACTAACATTTGTGGATCCCACACTTATATGGTAAGCAACATTCCTCAGGAGCTTTTGAGCGGTCTACGGGTATTATTACAAGGAGAGACTATTCTTAGAGCTTTCAAAGAGAAGCCAGTCCTCAGGTCAGTGCCATCGCACAGCAGAGAGGCGGCAAACAACAATGAATTCTAGAATATCTAGGTTATGCTTATCCTCAGGTCAGTGCCATCGCACAGCAAAGAGGCACACAACCTATCTCCTTGTTAGAGCAGCTTTATTTTATGTTGCACCAAATGCACCAATAACATAAGTCATTAGCTGATAGCATTTTTATTTCATTTTTTTCATGCTTTGCTCTATTTATGGTCATCCGCACACATTTGTGGCGTTTACATGCTCATTACCCCTTATTGGAATATAGTTGATTGTGTTAACCAGTGATAAGATGGGAGCCCACAGTCAGTTGAACCACTTAGTTGATCTTGAATCACCAGTCAGGTCTAATCATCTATTGTGTTGAATCTACTGACATATCAATTGTGGTCTAGCAACCTCTAGGTCTACTTTCATTGTGTTACCTTAAGAGTTACCAGTTTTTCTATCATCTTCCCTTTTATATTGCTTAGACACACAGACTTATACTTTGAATTTTTGCACCTTTTCTAAATTAAAATTTCAAGTTCCCTCTTGATTTGTTCCTGTGTACTATCATATTCCAAAGGGTTTGAATCGGTATCACAGATACGATCTACCTTATATCAGCTTTCCACTCTTCTTCCCTTTTTTTTAATGTTAACTTGCTGATTTATTCTCCCCCTAAAATGCTAAAATCATAACTGGTTTAATTATTTAGGATTTTAATAACCAGCAAAATAACATGAGTTTAAATTAAACAAACTAAAATAAACCAATAAAATAAAAGGAAAAAAAAATTAACTAACCTACATCGGACTACACATGATCATCATCAGGAATAACATCACTTTTCTTTTTAACGCCGTTGACCTCTAGCAAATATTGAAAACGTGGTTTATCAAAGGCTTTAGTGTAGAGGTCAGCGCGTTGAAAATCAGTATAATTTTTACCACATCAATTAATTCTTTTCAAAACAGTCTCGGATGAAATGGTATTTAATACCGATATGTTTGGTCTTAGGATGTTGGACCGGATTTTTAGTTACTGCAATTGCAGCAGAGTTATCAACACAAATAGGAGTAGAGGAGAACTTTAAACCGTAATCCGCATTTGCTGTTGAATCCAGATGATTTGTGAATAGCAACTTGCAGCAGCAACATATTCGGCTTCACAGGTGGACAATGCAACCGATGTCTGTTTCTTACACTGCCAAGTCACTAGTCTTCTTCCAAAGAATTGACACCCTGCGGATGTAGACTTGTAGTTCATCTTGCAGCCTCCGTAATCCGAGTCACTATACGCCGTGAGCTCAAAATCATCATCATGAGGATACCACAACCCAAGTGTGGGTGTACCTTTAGATAGCAAAATCCTTTTGACCCCGATCAGATGATTGACCTTAGGTTTTGCCTGATATCTAGAACATAAAACTGTAGCATACATGATATCAGGTCTTGAGGCAGTGAGATACATGAGGGATCCAATCATTCTCGGTACATCGTGGCATCTACAAGATCCATTTTATCAGGTGCTATGTCGTGATTCGTCGTAGCAAGTGGAGTACCAGCAGCAGATGCATTATCCATGTCAAAGCAATTGAGAATGTCTCCTACGTACTTGGTCTGATGTAGAAAGATCCCATTTGGTGTTTGATCACCTGTAGCCCGAGAAAGAACTTCATCTCCCCCATAGCACTCATCTCAAACTCTTTCTTCATAACAGCTTCAAACTCTTTGCATAACTCTTCGTTCTTTGAACCAAAGATTATGTCATCAACATAGATCTGTACGAGCAATAGGTCGCCATCTTTCTCTTTAATGAACAGCGTGCAGTCAATTACTCCCTGCGAAAGCCGTGTTTCACAAGATGAGTAGAGAGTTTCTCATACCAAGCTCTTGGAGCTTGATGAAGCCGTTATAAAGCCTTGTCGAGCTTGAAGACTCTATCTTGATGATACGGATCTTCAAATCCCTCGGGTTGACTTACATAGACTGTTCTCTAATTTCCCCGTGAAGGAATGCACTCTTCCTATCTAATTGATAGACTTTAATCTTCATGTATGATGCATAGGCAAGGAATATACGAATGGCTTCCATCCGTGCCACGGGTGCAAACACCTCATTGTAATCAATTCCCTCGACTTGGCGAAAACCCTAAACCACCAGTCGAGCTTTGTTCCTGATAATGACCCCTTGGTCATCCTTCTTGCATTTCAAGACCCATTTGGTGCCAATTACTTTAGCACCTTTAGGTCTATCAACCAGAGTCCATACACCTAACTTCTTGAACTGAAGAAGTTCTTCTTGCATTGCACTCACCCACGCCTCATCATTTAGTGCTTCACTGACGTGTTTTGGCTCAAACTGTGAGACAAAACACCGATAAGCACCATCATGAACATATCCCTTTTCCATAACTAAGGCGTAATCAACTGAGCATAGCCGATTTCGGGTTTGCACTCCGATCTGACATCCCCAATGACATTGTTTAGGGATGATAGACGTTTAGTCGTGATCCTGGAGTGGTAGGAACAACTACCTCAGAGCCAAGATCATGAACATTTGGTTCTGCATCTGAGTTAGTTGGAGTTTGAGGCTCTAAAGTCGAAGGTGCATCACTGATAGATGCTTGTGGACTTGCAGGAACTAGAACCTGTTCCTCCTGACTGTTCTGGTTATCTTCTTTAGCTTCATCTTCAGAGGAGGAGTCACTATCGTCGACTACTCCCCCTGACTGAGTAGATGATTCTCCCTGTGAGCTAGATGTTGGTGTATTCAAGATATCATACATCATTCGTGTAGCTAATTCATCATCCGAGGGAGAGAGAGAGATGTTGAAGGACTTGAAGAATCCATCATAGTCGAAAAAGTAGGCGGGTCCTTTGCCAGTAGGTGGTGTGGTATATTGCTGAACGTCAACATTACACCACACTTTTACTAGACCCGTTGAGTTGTTGTAAACTCGCTTGTTCGGTATGTTATATCCTAGAAAGATTCCTTCATCTGCCTTCTCGCTGAATTTACCCTCTTGTGTCTTCTTCAGAAGTGTGCACGGCGCGCCAAATGGTTCGAGATACTCCAAGTTCGGTTTGCGTCTTTGTAGTAGCTCGTAACATGTCTTTCCGTGGCTTGACTATCAGGACTCGATTCAGTGTATAAAATGCATTCGCCACTGCCTCATTCCAGAATTGGATAGGCAGTTTCGAGTCTGCCAGCATAGTCCGTGCTGTCTCTATCAAGCTTCTGTTCTTTCTCTTAGCAACGCCATTCATCTGAGGTGTGTAGGCAGAAGTGAATTGATGCACAATTCCCTTTTCCTTGCAGTATGCCTCCATCCACTGGTTCTTGAATTCCGTTCCGTTGTCTGAGCGTACTTGTCTAACTTTCAGCTTGTAGAGAGATTCCAGTGTGGTTACCAACTCCTTGAATGATTCAAATGTTTCTGATTTGGATTTCAGAAACATTACCCAAGTGAACCTTGAGTAGTCATCAGTGACCACAAAACAATACAAGTCGCCTGCAAACTGACTGGACCAAACAGATCCATGTGAAGAAGTTCAAGAGGAAGTTCTATTGAATGAACTTTCTTTTCCGTATGAGACTTCTTTGTCTGTTTGCCTTTCTTGCAAGCTACACAAAAGTCAGGAAGCTGGAAGTCTTGACATTAACTCCTCTCACCAGATCCTTCTGAATCAAGTGATTCATCTTCCTTTGACTAATGTGTCCCATTCTCCTATGCCAGAGATGGAATCCTTTTCAGTAGCTTTAGATAGAGAAACACTGAACCTCATGATCCATTGTAGAAGCTGTTGACAGATCCAAGACATAAAGATCTTTATATCTTGAAGCAATCATCAAACTTGGTCCTCTGGGATCACGTAGTCTTTCTTTAGTACGTAACACTTCTTGTTGTCGAAGATGACTTTAAATCCCTTATCACATATTTGGGAAACGAATTAAGTTATTTTGTAGTTGTTGAACGTAGTTCACTTTATCAAACTTAACTTTCTGATTCCCCACTTCTCCCTGTGCTGTGATATAGCCCCCTTGTTTCCAGCAAACGAAACATGCCCTCCTTTTATTTGCTTGACGTTTGATAAAAGAGCCCTGTTTCCTATCATGTGCCTGGATGCTCCGTTGTCTACTATCCACGTGTTAGTTTCAGCACTGTATCGAACACTCTGCACATACAAAGTAAAGGATTATTTGGGTTAGGAACCCAAGCCTTTACTGGCTTGGGTTCCCAGATGCATCACACATCATAAATTCTACCCATTGACCCTTAGAGGATGAGTGTAGCTCAGGTTCCTTTTTGTCATTAGTATCAGACAGAGGATGTCTTCTCCTTCCATAATCCAGATTTGTGCAATGCCTGTTTGTGATAAACAGTCGACTGACTTACAGGTTGAATTTTAGGTTCACTAGTTCTTCTAGGTGGAGTCAGTGAGATCCTCTTAGAAGACCTAGGCTTTGAAACCTGAAGTTCAATCTTCTTACGGGTGTCTGATAGAAGTGACAATAGAAGCAATGTGTCCATATTCACCACAGTTGTAGCACGACCTGCTATCAACTTTATGATTAAACTTTCTTTGTGGAGAAGTGTGTGACACTCTAGTAACATTACTCACTCTAGGTTTTGACTCTGGTTCTTTGGTTGTTTTCTCTGGTTTAACAAATTAACTGTTTTAACTGTTTAGTATCCTTTTCTTTTGGTTAATAGGTTTTTTACTTGAGTATGTGAAAGATTAACCTTAGAAGTCCTTTTAGGTTCTGATTTGACTCTGTTTGATCCTGACTTTAAGTTAACCTTTTCAAATTCTTTTCCAGATTACACAAGACAATTTATCCTTTGCCTTTGAAGTGGCCTCCTTTGTTTGTTTCCAGAGTCAATAGATGAACATAAGGAATCTGGATCACTAACAAGAGGAGTAGACACCACATGATCCTTGATGGGATTACTATTTATTGGTCTAGTCTTAGTGTTCATCAAAGTCTCAGGTGGTGGTGGAACCACTTTATAACCAATCCCTCCCCGTTGTTCCTTTCTCTCACTAAGTGTTGGACTATGTGTGAAGAACTAGTCCAACTGTGCAGTTTCTGTTTTAATCAATTTACTTCTACTTCTAGAACTGCCTTTTGCTTCTTAGTGTCTTCTAGGGAGTTTAGATAATACCTAATGTCATTAGCTTGGTTAAAGGCAACTACTTCGGTTTCCCTAAGCTGTTTAGTCAAAAGGTCTATCTTTTCTTTATAACTATGCTCATTTTGTTTTAATACCCTATTAGCCTCAGTGCACAGTTGCAAATCTTTTACTAAGTTATCATTATGATCTAATAACCTAGCAAATTTTTCATCTATGCTATTCCTAAAGTATCACAATCAGAACAAGCATGATTATTACATTTGGTCAGTAGTACTTACCTGAGTTGATTCAGTAGAGTTAGCCATTAACGCAGCATCAGATGTCTTTGGTTCTGGTGATTCTGTCTTTTCTGTCTCTGACGTGGTAGTCTCCTCTTTAGGCTGGTAACTGACCTCGGTTGCAGTTGCTTCTTCACTATGTGACATCGCTATCTCAACTGCTAGATCTCCTTCACTAGCGGAATCACTGTCAATATCTTCTACACTTGCAATGTTTGATTCCCCTGGTGAGACAAACCTAAAGCTCCAATCTGTCCTTCATCATCATGAGCAGTCAAGGCTTTTGGATCCTTGCTTGATGAAGTAGAACTGGTAGCTTGCTTGTCTTGACGAGTGAAGGACGAGAATGGGTTCCCGTTACCGTCTTCTTAGGCTTGACACATTCTCTTTTGAAGTGCCCCTTCTCTCCACATTGAAGCAGGTCACTTGCTCTTGTCAAAGCCAAATGTGGTATCCTTAGTAGCTACCAGTTCTGTCAGGTTTGTTTTACAAACTTCTTTGCTCTCCGGACAGCACTAGCTAAAGCCCACATTATTACCTCCTCTCAAGCTCCATTTCGTCCACCTGCTCGTAGTCCTCGTCTGCCAAATGGCAGTTTCCAATCTTCCCAGCAACAAGTTCATCATAAGAATGGACCATTTCAACCAAAAGATCCATGTGTTCTCGAGCTACTTCCATTGTCACATTTCCGAGATTCTCGGTCTTCAGTTTAGTAGCACTTGCTTCGGATCCAATATAGCGGGAACAAGAAAGTCCTGATGTGTCTGATCCTGAAGGAGATGCATGTGAAGGACCCGATGAGCTAGACACAAATGCAGTCTGGAGTGGTGCTCCAGATGTCTTAGCTTGAGGCGTGGCATTGTATAAAGCTGGATTTTGATTGTATGAGGACTTCTGAGCTCTGTACTTCATCCTAAGTGACTCTTCGCGCAACTTAAGAATAAAGTCATTAATATCCAGTTTTGCCAGCATTCCATTTTGTCTAAGATTAGACACGAATGAAGCCTATTTTTCAGGCAATCCGTCTGCAAAATTAGTAACTTTCTCTTCCATGGTAGTAGCCACCCCATGTGTATGCAGTTCACTCATCAGATGGTAGAATCTATCTATAACATCATCCAACTCTCATTTCCCATCGATGAGAAGTTATCGAATTCCTTCTTTAACTCCTTAGCCTTGATCGCCTTCAACGAAGCATTCCCGTCGTACCTCTTTTCTAGCTCATCCCAAAGTTTCTTGGACTGCTTATTTTCTGAGTACTAGTGGAATATGTCTTTAGGAATAGATTGTGTAATCAATGCATAAACTCTTTTTTCTGCATTATATTTGACTTTCTGCATGTCCGTCATTCCTCCTAATGTTAGCTTAACTCCATCAGCTCCCACCAGTGCACTATATCCAATCTCGATGGCTTCCCACAGATTCGGATCCACTCCGTTGAGGTAGATCTCAAAACGTTGTTTCCAGTGGGGAAACTCATCTAACGTCAAGAGCTTTGGTGGTTTGTTATGAGTACCCACCTCACTCTCAAGCAACAGCAGGTTCTGTATCCTAGAGTCCTTTCCAGCAGTAAAGGCTGACATTTGATCTTCCATTGCGAATAACTTTAAGTCTAATAAAACAAATTGTCACTGGGGCGACTGAAGGGTACGAATGGTCTAGTCGTGCGTATGAACTCTACGACTGGTTCAATCGTGCGGCTGAACTAAGTGATTAGCTCAGTCGTGCGAATGAGTCTGATGCGTATGAATAGTATGCCCGAAAGGTTCAATCGTACGAATGGAGATGCGACTATGTCCAATCGTGCGTCTGAGCAATGCGAATGAGGTCCAGTCGTGAGAATGGCTCACTCGTGCGACTGAAGCTGCTGTTTTGTTAAAATTTCTAGGTTAAACGTGTTTTAGCCGTAAAAATTCGAAATTTCGCAAGGTCTAATCGCCTAAGTCCGTAGAAACCAAACTTTGATGAGCAGGGAACGTCCAACATCACTTTTGACACAAAAGATTGCGTTTTAGTGCAAAAACACAAACCTTTTATCAATCTTGATTGAATCACACGTAATCAAGAGCCAAAGCTCTAATACCACTTGTTAGGACCTGGTATTCGAACAAAATACCTGGAGATTAGTGTGTAAACCAGATCAAATAGTGCGGAATCCTATTTGATTGGCGATCCAATCAGTGAGAACACATGAAGAATCAATCAAGAATTGAAACTAACGTTAGAAATTGATTGGGAATCGATCTAATGTGTTCTATGAACTTGGAGAACGAATTGGGAGGCTTCTGGACGGCTAGGGTACGTCTGGAATCGTAATTAATCAAAAGCTCTTATTTTTCACGAATTGGGTTGTATTTATAGGTTGGTATTATTCAATCGTGCGACTGAACCATTAGTATGGTTCAGTTGTGCGATTGAACCATGCGGTTGATTCATCCGCACGACTGAGTGTTCAGTCGTGCGACTGAGCCAATCTTATGTGTCAATCATACGACTAATCTAGTCTCCCGGTTCAGCCGTGCGACTGAGTCATTCGTATGAAGTTATTCATGCTTATGGTTCATTCACATGGGCCATTCGCATGAGAACTTCATTAAGTTAAGTTTGAATGTATTAATTAATAAACATTATGTGTAACAATTCTAACAACACAAACATAATTAACTCATTTAATATCAACTCATTAATGAAATATTAGTCATTACAAATCACAAACAACCAACATCATCATATCAAATTACATATCAGAATCAGACAAACAAGATCTATTACATTTCATATCATGATCTAGGGACATACATGTATCAACAATAAACTACGCAGACCGATTGAGTTCCAGGTGGGTGACCGGGTTATGTTGAAGGTCTCACCTTGGAAGGGTATCATTCGTTTCCGAAAGTGGGGCAAGTTGAGCCCGAGATACATAGGCCCTTTCCGAATCATTGCTCGAGTAGGATAGGTGGCCTATAGACTGGAGTTACCAGAAGAGTTAAGTGGAATTCACTCAACATTCCATGTATCTCATCTAAGAAAGTGCTTAGCTGATGAAGACATGATTGTTCCACTAGAGGATATCGAAGTAGACGAATGGCTCAATATGTGGAGCAACCGGTGGCAATCATTGATCGAAAAGAGAAGAGGCTGAGAAATAAAGTGGTTCCTCTTGTGCGTGTACAGTGGAAGCACAGGAAGGAATCCGAGTCTACGTGGTAAACTGAAGAAGAGATGAGACGACATTACCCACTATTCTTTGAGGAATAGCAGGTTTTGGGGGTGAAATCTATTTAAGTGGGATGGACTTGTAACACGCAGCTATTTTTAGACAAGAAAGAAGAATAAAGTGAAGAAAAAGAAAGAAAAGGAATAAAACCCAAGTCTAGGGGTAAAATGTGTCCAAAAAGACAAAATGTTTGAAAAGTGGGTGTAAAAGGTGGTATAGCCGCCCATATGTCACATACATCACTGATCTTCGGGTTTTAGAGAGAGAGAGTAGTTGGGAGTAGCAAATTCTCAATTTTGAAGGAAAAAGTAGAAAGAATTCGAATTCATGTTCTTATGGTGTTCTTAACCGGTTATGTCCTCGGGTCTATGCTTATGTGTGTTTATATGTGTTCGGGTATATTTTTAGTGGGTTTCTAGGCGGGTGAATTTAATTTGCAAACGAGTTTGGAAGAAGCCATACTCAAGAGCTGCAAAGGTGAGTTCTAGGACCCTCTTTTACCTGTTTTAACTGATTTTGGGGCTGGAAATGCGTGAATATGTGTTTTCATTTAACTGGGTTTCGGACCCGAATGTTTGAATGTGTGTATGATGACACTATGTTATTATGTATGACTATGTTCATGCTTGATGATGTTTCTAAGACTTAGGATGTATGACTTAAGCTTAGAACATGATGAATGGTGATTTGAGGATATATGACTTAAGCTTAAAACATGATGAATGGTGATTTGAGATTGAAATCTAATGTTTCAGGCTCATATGTTAAGTTTTAGAATTTGCATAAGTGTTGAAAAGTTAATGCGGATGAGTAATGGAAAGAAATGCGGATGAAAAGTTAATGCGGATGAGTATTAACTGCTAAGTAAGTTAATGTAGATGAGGTCAATGCGGATGAGCATTGACTAAGTATGGAAATGCGGATGAAGTATGGAAATTCGGATGAAGTAAGTCAATGCGGATGGGGTAAGTCAATGTGGATGAACATTGATTAAGTCTGAGAAATGCAGATGAATAAGGACTAAGTAAGGGGAAATGCGGATGAGTACTGGGAAGCAATGCGGATGAACAGTTAATGCGGATGGGGTCAATGCGGATGTGCATTTGACTAAGTAAGTTAATGCGGGGGTTCATCTAGGTTGACTTTTGAGGTCATAGATGGTATTATGGGCATGTATGATGTATTGATGCATATGCATAATGATGATGTATGATGTTGTATGATTATACATGATGTATGTTATGAATGTATGATGATGCCCTGTATGATGAGGATGACTGAATGTTATGTTCCTTATTATGATGTATGTTTATCTTTCCGTGGCTTTACGTGTTATGATAATGAATGAACCGAAAGTATTATGTAACGTAAAGTGAAAGATAATGAAAGAGGAACATGATGAATGAATGCATTCATTGATGAAGGAATGAATGTAACAAGGCTTGCAAGTAAATGTATGGAGGTGCACACCCAATGCAGGTGTTAGCTTAATGGTGTGCGGGTTAGCTACCCCGAAGGATGCACATTGGGGTCCAATCCTTGTGATTGACCATATGAATGGGATCCTTGCCGCTTGCTCTAGGTACTGGAGTCAGCTTCGTGCACAATGTTCGAGGTCTATGAAAGACCTCAGGCCCAGTTACCCGCTTCGTGATTAATGTTCGAGGTATAGCATATGGCACTGATCCGGAATGAAAGAGAAAAGATAAATGGTGAATGTACTTGCCCTAGGTACTAGAGTCAGCTTCATGCACAATGTTCAAGGTCTATGAAAGACCTCAGGCCCAGTTACCCGCTTCGTGCACAATGTTCGGGGTAATGTACATGTCACTGGAAGTAATGAATGACGAATGAAAGTAAGAACGTATGAAAGAATGAAAGCAATGAATGGATGAATGACGAAGATAATAATGATATTATTCGTGTATACGTATGATGTATGATCGCATGAAAGTAAAGAAAGGTTTTAATGAAAGAAAAGTATGTTTTATCTATAAAACTAGAACTCACTCAGCAACGCTGACTTTTATGCATTTTCTAGTTGGCAGGTGAGCATTGCTGAGGATGGCACAGAGCAGCTACTTGGCATTTTGAATGGCATTCTTTTGTTTCTGTTTTTGCATTGTAATGCGAACGAATGATGTTTTGAAATGAACGCTTGTCTTAACTTGCAAAAGCATTTGTAATGATATGAAAATTTAGTTTTATGTTTCCGCTGCAATGTTTTAATGAATGATTAAATGTAAAGTATATGTTTTATGTGCGATGATTTACCAGCTGTAAGTGTCCCGGAACGGAGCCTTACATGAGATCATGACATGTGTTCATTTAACTTTTTTAATAGAAAAGGACAATTTGGTCATTTCACCAACCCAAGAAAAGTCAGGTTGAATATGGTGGTGATAAGTGTTATCATCTAACTTTCTCTTTCCTCCTATATTTATTTTCTTTTTTATAAAAATAACTTTACACCCAACTTTTCTATACATTTATAACTTTTTAATACTATATTATCTTTTTATAATAATTATATCATTAAACTTGTATGATTTTTCTCTTTAATTCCCATATAGTTTCAATATTTTTTGGTGATTTAGTTTGGATGTCTATAGCTACATCACTGTAATTAGTATTTCCAACACTCAAAAACTATTCTACAACATATAAAAACATATGTTACACCAATATAATAAGAATATACTACTGTAATCAAACTAAAATAAAAAAAATACATCATCTAATATGTTACATCACTATAAACCTAGGCAAACCAAATCAACACTTACACTAACAAACAACCCATGTAACTATGTACATGTGAATTTTTTTGTAATACTATAATATAGTTAAAGAGAAAAACATGATAAGTTAATTAATGTAATATTTATAAAAATTTATAGGAAAAATCTGATGTAATTCACTTAAAGTATTATGATTTGCAGTCAAATAAACAGTGCTAAAACTTTCAAATAGTTGTAATGCGCATAATTTTTACGTTGGGTTACATTGGTTTACAATGATGTAACTAAAACGCCCAAACAGTCTTCAAGCTTCCAAATAGTGCTCAAGCGCTTAAATGGTTGTAATGCGCCTAATTTTTACGTTGGGATACATTAGTTTACAACGATGTAACTAAAACGCCCAAACAGTCTTCAAGCTTCCAAACAGTGCTCAAACGCCTAAACAGTTGTAATGCGCCTAATTTTTTCATTGGGTTACATTGGTTTACAGTGATTTAACTAAGTAAATGTGATATATCTTTAATATTTTACATTTGGTGTAAATTGGTTTAATGTCGTTTGGTGTAGTTACGTGGTTTAATTCCGTTTGGTTGTTATTATATTGAAATCACGTTGGTGTAGTTACATCGTTTAATGATGTATATTTTAAATTGGTTTGCATTGGTGTAGTTACATCGTTTTGCTACAGTTTTAGATGGTGTATTTTTGTTATTTTAGTTTGATTACAGTTATATATTCTTATTATATTGGTGTAACATATGTTTTTATATGTCGTAGAATAGTTTTTGAGCATTGAAAATACTAATTACAGTGATGTAACTACAGACATCCAAACTAAATCACCAAAAAATACTAAAACTACATGGGAATTAAAGAGAAAAATTATACGAGTTAATGATATAATAGATAATATAGTATTAAAAAGTTATAAATGTATAAAAAGTTGGGTGTAAAGTCATTTTTATAAAAAGAAAATAAATATGGGAGGAAAGAGAAAGTTAGGTGATGACACTTGTTATCAACATATTCAACCTGAATTTTCTTGGGTTGGTAAAATGATCAAATTGTCCTTTTCTATAAAAAATTCAAATGAACACATGTCATCATCTTATTATTTCTTGTAAAATAAATCAATGGACTATATTAAATTAAAAGGTTCTCACAATAAGATAGGGTTCTTATTAGAACGTTATCCTATATATATATGTGTGTGTGTGTGTGTGTGTGTGGTGTGTGTGTGTGTGTATGTATATGTGTATGTATATGTATATGTATATGTATATGTATATGTATATGTATATGTATATGTATATGTATATGTATATGTATATGTATATGTATATGTTATGTATATGTATATGTATACGTATATGTATACGTATATGTATACGTATATGTATACGTATATGTATACGTATATGTATACGTATATGTATACGTATAGTATACGTATATGTATACGTATATGTATACGTATATGTATACGTATATGTATACGTATATGTATACGTATATGTATACGTATATGTATACGTATATGTATACGTATATGTATACGTATATGTATACGTATATGTATACGTATATGTATACGTATATGTATACGTATATGTATACGTATATGTATACTATATGTATACGTATATGTATACGTATATGTATACGTATTGTATACGTATATGTATACGTATATGTATACGTATAGTATACGTATATGTATACGTATATGTATACGTATATGTATACGTATATGTATACGTATGTATACGTATATGTATACGTATATGTATACGTATATGTATACGTATATGTATACGTATATGTATACGTATATGTATACGTATATGTATACGTATATGTATACGTATATGTATAACGTATATGTATACGTATATGTATACGTATATGTATACGTAATGTATACGTATATGTATACGTATATGTATACGTATATGTATCGTATATGTATACGTATATGTATACGTTATATGTATACGTATATGTATACGTATATGTATACGTATATGTATACGTATAGTATACGTATATGTATACGTATATGTATACGTATATGTATACGTATATGTATACGTATATGTATACGTATATGTATACGTATATGTATACGTATATGTATACGTATATGTATACGTATATGTATACGTATATGTATACGTATATGTATACGTATATGTATACGTATATGTATACGTATATGTATATGTATATGTATGTATATGTATATGTATATGTATATATATTCTTTTCATACTTTGTAAATTGTCCAAAATATATATTATTTTTAGTCTTATATGGATGTGTTTTTATAAAGTCTTGGAGTCCTAATTGTCATCTTATTCGAGTTCTTTGGTCATAATATTCCTTTAGCCTTATGTACAGTCTTAATCACGGTTTCTAGTCCTCGAATTATTTTTCAACCAAACTTTTCATCTAAGTGAAATCTTATAAGGTGTCTATATATAAACTATATATTAACATTTTATCTGGCTTTTTTCTTTTTATGATAAATAACACCATACATTATTTCAACTTAATCACCTTCCTATGTCATCATATCCAACATTCCTACTTAATCATTTCTTATAAGACCATGATCCATCAATCCCTCAACTTACATATACATACATACATACAAGACATATACATATGTATACATACATCTACATAAACCCAAATCAAACTAGTGATTTCATCAAACTAATACTATTTCTAAGATACATTTCATATTATACACACATTTTAAAGCCCAAATTTATCAAACATCAATTTTTATAAAACATCAAAGCGAGTGAAACTAGCCTTCATCAAGATCTTTGTCTTGATAACCCATGAATGAATGAAGATGATCTAATCTAAAATGAGTATACCTTTAGGCTAATCCAACACTCTCTATTGTTGACACTTAGATTTCAAATTCATGATCACCCCTTTTAAGTTCTAATAATGTCTTAACTAAATACCCTTATGATGATTGGAAGAGAATGTGAATGATGGTTTCTAGTGGTACAGTGTGTAAGCTTCGGTGGTCGATGGGGGGGAGTGATGCTTCGCGAAACCGAATGGGAGGTGAGGGTCAGGTGACCGGTGGCAGTGAGGTGACGGGTGGGTGAAAGTGGTCGATGTTGCGGGGGTGGTAGGTGGCCGCAATGGTGGTGAAGTTGGAGGGTGGCAGCGGTCGATACCGGGGTGGTGGCTTTGGTGGTGGTCACGGTGAGGTGGCTTCGGTGGTGGTCACGGTGAGGTGGCTTCGGTGGTGGTGTGGGAGCCGATGGTGGTGGTGTGGGAGTGGAGAAGGTGAGAAGATGAAGAGTTATGTTAAGTGTGTGTGGAGTGTGGGGATTTGAAGACTTAGTTGCCATCCATGCAATCTCTACACCAAATCATCATCATTATTATTATTATATATTATTATTATTATTATTATTATATTATATTATTATTATTATTATATATTATTATTATTATTACATGCTATGAAAAAAGCAACTGCCATCAGCAGTTGCTTTTATGCCTTTTGAACATTTGTCACACAAGTTTGAAGGTTTTCCATCTTAACCCCTCAACACCACCCTTTTTTATATTTTGACATTTGTGCTACCCTAACCGCCACCATCATACCTCCTGCACTGCCACTGTCTTCGTTACACCGCCACTCCCCACCTCCGGCGGCCCTTCAAGTGGAGGATTTTCGATTTTAGCCGTGTGGATGATCGTTGTGTTTCCTGTTTTGGTTCAACTTTCCTGACTTTCGTGGTGGTGGTGCGTCCTGTTTTGAAAATCTCAACCCAATGGGTTTATGGTTGTGGTTGCTATGGCCTTGGTGCCAATATGATCGCCTGCAACGCTGCCGCCCTTTATTGGTTGAGATCCAGTTGTTTTCGTGACAGGGGCGACGGTTTCGCAACCGGTGTTGGTGATGGCGGCGGTGCCTTCTACCGTCACCACCTGTTGTCTAGTAGCATTTATGCCATCATTGATGGTGGCTATTTCACTTTGTTGTTCGCTGGCAGCAGAGAATATACAGGTGGTGGTTAAGTTGGTGTCAGTGTCGGTACCGATGTGGCATGCCGCCTTGTAAGGTTGGCTCCGTCGCCAATAAGTAATTACAATGGCCTTCTATTTCCGGTTACATCGTGGCGGTGGTTTGCCAGTTGTGTGTATATCGTTGCTCTTTGACATGGCCAACCGACTTGGAAACTGTTAGGGACCATGTACGAACGGAGTACTAACTGATTTACGTGTATACCAACTCAAATAGTGCGGAATCCTATTTGATTGGCGATCCAATCAGTGAGAATGTTAACCCGATCGATATAAGAGTAATTAATTGTTAATAACGAATAGGAATCCATCAAGAACGATCTATGAACTTGGACTGGCTTTCTTGGACGTTCTGGATGGCTAGGGTACGAGTAGGAGTTGAAATATTGAAAGTGTTACGCTTTTCCATGAATTAAGTGGTATTTATAGGTTAGGGTTAGTCAATCGTACGACTGGACCATTAGCATGGTTCAGTCGTGCGACTAAAGCATGCAACTGAGTCAATCACACGACCGAAGGTTCAGTCGTGGCACTGAGTCATCCGTATGTCTCAGCGTGTGACTGATCCAGTCTCCTGGTTCAGTCATGCGACTGGTCCATTACCACGAAGTATTCATGCGTATGAACCATTAGCATGGTCCATTCACATGAGAACTTCATACGACTAAGTTTGAATACGTTTCTCAATCATTACTTGACTAAGATCTATTCAAACCACCTCAAACCTATATAGTTGGTTCAATATACTTAATAAATGATAAACATTAAAACATACACTGAAACATTAAACATTAAGATCAACAACCACATATTATGTTTCATTCAACTCATTCGTTTCATTACAATTAGGACATGACAGACATATTACATTAAGATTGTAAACTAGGTACATATGGACCAACAGACATTGTTGTGGTTCCAATGGTTCAATGTTACCGGTAATTGTTTCTTAAACTTGGTTTCATTATGTTTCTTCTTTTGTTAGGGTTTCTGTCACATAACTCTAACTACCTTAGTTTATGTTGTTTTATGTGATTAGTTCTTGTCATATGAACCCCAGGTTGTTGCTCTGATGAATGTGTAAGTTTGCTTTGAAACCCTAGATCGCTTGAACTTCGATTCCCTTTTGTGTTCTTTGGCTATTATGACTGTAATATAGATTGTTGCTTGGCATGGCATAAACGAGGATGGTGAGTGACATGTTTTTCACTTGCAACTCGTATTGCAGCCACATCAATTTACTAATAAGATCCGTTTACTAATGAGATCTGAGCCATAGTTGGTTCAGATCTCGTTAATAAGATGACTGTAATATAGTTGGTTCAATATGTGTTAATAAATGATAAACATTATAACATACACTGAAACATTAAACATTAAGATCATCAACCACATATTATGTTTCATTCAACTCACTCATTTCATTACAATTAGGACATGACAAACATATTACATTAAGATTGTAAAATAGGTACATATGGATCAACAAACTCCCCCTTGGACCTAGTTTCCTTCATTGTCTGGCATCCTTCATTAGCTCGTCAAACTTATTATGCCTCTCCTCGACTATGACTCCAGCATGTATCTCAAATGCAAAACAGAGTCTTATCACGTTTTGAAATTGGAGAGCCTGTATAATATCTTGCGAATCATAGAATAATGGCCACCTGTATAAAGTATAAACATCACTAGCTGATAGGTTGGTTAGCCACATTGGGTTAAATACCCGGATGGTCTCCATTTGGCGCTCTTTCTGTAATACTATGACCGCTTCTCCTGTTCTCCAGTCATAATACCACCACTTGAAGTGGGGAGTGAAGTCCTGTGGCATTTCCCTCATGGGGATCTTTGACATAGTGCGTGGAGGACTCCACTTCAGCACCACTTTGGGTTTCCCAGTCCTTGGGTCCACCTCTGACCTTCGAATGTACCTCGTAGGTTGTTGAGGCTTGAAATTAACCCATCGAGTGTGGTATTCTTTCTTCAACGCAGCTTCAAACTAGCCTGACATCTTCCTGGGGTCAGCATACAGCAGGTTCAGGCGTGCCAACTGGTTGAGCTCAAAACCAAGGAGAGTCTTAAGATCATGTGGAGATTTGAAGTACTCGATTCCCTTCTCCCTTTTCACAGCATACACATTTAGATCCTCAAAGTAAGCCCATGCTATAATTTTGCCAGACACCTTTAGATGCTTCTTTACTTTGTAGAGCTTGGCATAGGCACTCGGCTTTGGTGTTGTGCGTTGGGCACGGATCTCTGCAAAACAAGCCGCCTATTCAGCCTTTTTGATCTCAACATTCGCGTCCGAGGCTTGGGCTTGGCTTTCGGATTTCTTGGTTTCCCTCTCTATCCTATCCAATTTAACATACATATCACTATCAAGTGTATCTCCAAAATCAGGAACCACATTTCCCTCTCGATTAGTATATTCCGGATAGTGCTGTGTTGTGATGTCTTCAATCTCTATCTCATAAACATCATTGAGCTCGTCATCACTAGCGACATCGACGATAGGGGCATCTTTAACCAGTTCATCCGGATTTAACCGGAACATCTCTGCCAGTTGCTCATCAGTGAGGTCATGAATGATTTCTCCTTCTTCGGGAGTATAACTCACTGACCTCCTGACAATCCCTTGCAGATCAAGTATCATTGTGAGTTGAGACTTGATCTGCTGAAGGGGAGCAACATCGTATTCATCTTTCTGATATTGTGGATCTGCTTGATTTAAAACATGTAATACATCATTCATCACTAAATAATCAAGACAGTAAACATTAAATATATACATAAACATTCATTACATAAGTTTTAATACATGATTCAATTACACAAAAGTTCAAAATAAAAAAACATCTAAGCATTACTTTGATCTTGAATCATGTGTTCTTCAGCTGGCGGGGCTGAGGACGAAGCACCTTGATCCTGTGCTTTCTTGGATCGTCACTCACTTGCTTGAGTAGCAGCCGATGCAGCAGCATCATCACCCTCCTCATCATCTTTGCTCTCATCCCGTCCCACAACATCATCTCCACCATCATTATCATAATCATCCTCATCATCTTCATCATCATCGGCATCCCCTTCTCTAATCTTTAGAGGCTCATCTTTGGATCCCTTGAGCCTCAACGTGAGCTTCTTGTTCTTGGCCTCCAGATCATGTATCCTTGTATAGAGGATGTCTGCATCTCTCATAGCTCTGTGATCTCATGACTCTGAGCTTCAATCCTCTGTATAGATGAGGCATGCATCTCATGCAACACCTCTATCTCTTGGCTTTGAGCCTCAATCCTCTGGGTTGAGCTCCATCAGTTGATTAAGTTGAGTGGCTCTCTATTCATCCGTCGCCAGCAGCTTCAGTACTAACCAGTTTAGGTTAGCCGGCTGCTCCTCCAACCTAACAGATGGGTAAGAGGATCCAAAAGCAGGTGGGACCTGTGATGAGGTCCCGGCTCCGTGAGTGGTGGTGGTGGCAGTGGATGTAGAGAAGATGGGTCGTGGCATAAGTGTGGATGGTGAGGGAGCGACAGTAGTAGTGACAGGTGGAGGTGTGGTAGTTATGATGGGTGGAGTGGTAGTAGTGGTGGTGGGTGGAATGGTGGTAGTGGTGATGGGTGGAATGGTGGTGGTGGTGATCGGTGGAATGGTAGTAGTGGTGATGGGTGGAATGGGGGTAGTGGTGGGTGGAATGGTGGTAGTGGTGGTTGTGGTGGTGATAGTGATGAATGTCATCCTCCTCCTCTTAGTCTTCATCCCATGGGGCTGAGCCATCCTTTTTCTCCTTATGCCCTTGAGGAGGATTCTCCCCCTGGGATGCTACTGGGTTGATCAGGGGAGTAACTGGGATCTACACTAGTCTCCCCAGACTCGCTAGGGCGTCTTCCAACCTCCCGAATACATCGGTCGGTGGCAACCACCCTGCTGCCCACCGTCCTGGTCAATGGCTCCTCATCACTCTCCTCCTCCTCATAGGAGGACAGAAATCCTGATGGAAACTGGCTGTGGTGGCATCTCCATGAGTGGGTGGTGGAGGTGTAACATGTGCAGTGGTGGCCCTAGAAGCAGCGGGGCCAGAGTCTCCACCAGTGCCATTGTCATCATCATCGGAGTCATCAGATGGAAGAGCAATCTGCTCAACATCTAAGTCACTCTCCTCGTGGCGCCACTTACACCTTGCCAGTGCCACGTAATCCTCCCGGGCCAAGTGCCCGAATAGTCTCCTCATAGGCGGTTTAACTTGCTTTCCCCTGTAGACCTTCATTCTCCCGAGAGTGGTGTCATGCATAATCTCAAGAGATCCTGCATCGTGGCTCTCCTTGGGTAGCGAAGGAAGCTTCTCATCTATAATCATCTGTAAAAGTCTTGGGTACATACAGAATCCTTCCTTGCCTTTGGCCTCAAGGTTCTCGATCAGGTATGCAATATCATGTTGCAGAAGCTGAAGGGGTGATTCAGCACCAGTGCCACGTAGGCGTTTTGGATTTGGTCAGATAAGTCCTCAAATCCACCCCTTCTTGATGAAATTCACTTGAGGATGACGTGTGCTAAGTACTTGAACTGGGGACACACGTTGCTTTTGTTTAGCATACCTGCATTGATGTCCTCTGAGTACTTCATCCTAAGAAAACATCCCTCACAGTCAGGGGGTGTAACCTGGTTGGGTGAGCAGCATCATCACCCAGGTCCAATACACATTGAAGATCTGTCGTTGTCACCTCTATCTCTTGCCCAAAGATGGTGCTTCGAATGCAGTAAGGCTCACTAGATCGGTCAACCGATGCACCCTCCCAGAAGGTGTTAGGATCAGTGATCTATGTTTGATTGATTGACGAGTATTGCAGTGGAATTCAAACGATGAATTAGTCGATTCACAAGAACAAAACGATATTCAATGAAGAACAAATACGGTTATAGAGAGAGAAAATATTTGCAAATATATTTCATTCAATATTCGCTTTCGTGGTAACAGAATGTCACAACTATGATTAGGTCGACACCTCTTATATAAGAGATGTGACGTCTGCTGATGTCACTTGATAGTGACATATAACAGATTTATTTCAACTGAAACACAACTACTGAAGATGTCAAAACAACTGACATCTTCTTACAAAATATGCTAAGTGTTATCAGTTGTTACAACTACTGAGAAATATAAAACTATTGAAACTACAACGACTGAAGAACAAGCTCTTCAGTCGTTTTACAAAACTACTGAAACTAAAAATATAAAACTACTGATATCACAACTACTGAAGAAGTACTCTTCAGCAGTTGTGACAAACTACTGACGCTTCAGTACTTGATCTTCAGACTTTGACCTTCAGATGTTTCATCAGCTGATGACTTCAGTAGATATCATTAGCTGATGTCTTCAGTCTTTGTCTTCAGCCTTTGTACATCAGTTGTTGATCTTCAGCACTTGTAAACTCTTCAGCTGTTGTACTTCAGTACTTTGGTATTTCAGCTTCAGCACTTGTATTCTTCAGCTGTTCAGCTTCAGTACTTGTGTTTCTTTAGCTGTTCAGCTTTAGTACTTGTGTTCTTCAGCTGTTGTACTTCAGCACTTTAGTTCTTCAGCTGTTGAAGTCTTCAGCACTTGATCTTCAGTTGTTGAAGTCTTCAGCACTTGTCAAACTGCTGATGAAGCTTTCAGCAGTTGTTGTGATACTATGTGGGACTTAGAGGTTTTCTGATCTTGGCTCATTGGTTCTTTTGGTCCAACAAACTCCCCCTGAACCAATGCAGCCAAAACCTCTAAATTATTTATTATCCCACTTATTGTTGGCAAAATATTGGTCTTTTTCCTTCTTGATCAGTAGAGAAGATGACCCATGTAAGCTCCGGCCTGGGAAGAAATCTCAAATATTTGTTTGGCAAGGTATGAATGGGAACTCTATTTTGGGGAACTGGACACAGAGTTGTTATCCCATTCATGAGATTTACTTCCCCATAATGAGTCTGTATGACTCTCGAACATAGGCCTCAAGGAGAACAACTTGTTCCTCCTTGGAGAGTTCTTCTACTCCTCCTTCGAAGAAGAACTCTGGACCATAGTACTCAGATAAGTACTTCATGGTCCTGCCATTTTTCAGCTCCATTATAGTTACCTCCCTATAGACAAATTCATCAGGATGGGTGCCTTCAAGGAGTAACTGGAGCTCATTCTTCTTGATGTCTTCAAGCTTTTTATATAACAACCCCTTTTTAATCATCTTGTTTTCTAGTAAGGCTTGAGGGGTCATCTTTGCTTGATGAGCTTTCTTGAATTCATCAATTATTTCCCAAGGTGAGACTACAATGGCCAACATGATGGTAGAATCTATTTTTTCTAACCTGGCCATTGTATCTGTGTGGAATAGTTCTTTTATGGATTCTAGAACTCACCCTGGGGTCTGGCCATACTCTCACTCTCTTCTTCTGATACTGAAATGTGTGCCTGAGAGTGTACAGCCTCTGAGCATGCCCTTTCATGGCTTGTATAGATGATGACTGAGAAAATTCCTTGTCAACCATCTTCAGTAGTTGCTCATCGTGCTGTTTTGCTGTTCTTCATCTTCTATCTTGACTCTAACCATTTCCCTTTGAGAGTCAGGTGGATCATGGGTTGACTTCTGGGTTTTGGTAGCTTAGAACAGCAGAGAGTGGCAGACTATCATCTTCATCCTCTTCTTCTTCTTCTTCTTCCATCCTCAGCACCCTTCTCCTCCTTCTAGGTGCATCACTGGATGATGGTTGGGTTGGTAAAGGAATTGGTTTTGAAGAGTGAGGATTTTGGTTTTGGGCTTAGAGATTGGTTTGGAGATTTGAGGGGTAGGCAGTGTTTGAGTGGGTGGAAGGGAAGGTTGATCCAGCATCTTTGTAGTAAGTTTCACCTTTGTAAGTTTGCCATTTCTAACCTTTTACCAGCCCCAGCCTCATCAAGGGCTTCAACATAATCCCTTGTGGAAATGCTCAGACAGACAGATTCTGGTGGCTATAGCCAGAATACTATCCCTGGTCCACGCGCGAATCTCATTAAAGATCTTCCTAAGTATTTTGCAATGAAGCGGATCATTATCTCCAATCTCTCTTTTTCAAGAGCATCATACCCAGCCCATCGGGTTTGAATCTCTTGCACTTCCAACCTTCTGATCTCACTATCCAATATGGCTGTATCAAACCCTTGCCTGAAGAGTTGTTCAAATTATTTATCCATGGATCGGCTGTGTGTAGTATCAGCATCTTTTACCAGCTCTTCCAAGGATTTGTCTTCAGCAGTAGGTTGATCCTCAGCACTTTTCTTTCGCTTGTAAGTGAGCAGTGGTTGCTTTTCTTTCTCCTCCTCTTGGGCTTGCTTCTCTTCCTTCTCTTCCTCTGTTCTTTTCCTCTTCTTTTCTTTCACTGCAGTACTCTCCCCTTTTTGGATGCATTGGTGGAAGGGGTTTGTACCGCAGAAACTGTCCTTTGCACAGCAGCATCAATCAAGGGTTGTAAAGTTGAGGAAAGCCTCTTATCAATGGCTTTAGTCACAATATCAATGATTATGGGTGTGATGAGAGGGAGGGATTTTGAAGTACAGCACCTATTTGCTCAGGAGGGTTCTGTTCCTGAGAAATAGGGCCTGAAGCAGAGGCAGGTGGTTGAGTTTGGAGTGGCTCAGTGTTTGGGGAACCTTCAACTGAAGGTGCCATCTGTGGGTTGGTGGAGGCAGATGGTCTTTCTCCTTGTGAGAGTTGGTCAAGTAGGTTTTGCAGCCTACTGACTTTCTCTTCAAGGATTGTGTTCTGGGCAAGAACATCGTAGAAAAAGCCCAGGTCATCATCAGCCGAAGCTGAATCATCTGACCTCCTGCTTGGAGCAGGATTTCCATGCACTGGGTGTAGACCAGTTGTTGCATGTGCCCCTTTTTCTTGGTACTGGGGACTTCCAGCCTCAGGACAATGTCCATCATCAGCTGTTGCCTCTAGTGAGGTCTTAGCAATGTTACCAGCCTCATTCTGATCATGTGCTGATTCAGAAGAGGTGGCAGCCTCACTAGATATTCTAATCTCCTATCTACACCAGGAGATAGAAGTGGTAAACCCCTGTGCTGTGGGTTCTCAATTGCACTGTGTTCCTCCCCCTCAATTGTAGAGGTGTTCCCAGTAGTAAGTGGTTTCTGGGGAGGGGTGAGGAGTGCAGTTGAGTCAGCACTTGTGCAACTATTAAAGTTGGGCTGTGAGGGGCGGTTGTATGGGGTGAAGGGATAGAAGCAGTGTGCACCTGGGGAGGTTGGTGCTCTTCAATGGCAATCCCCTCAAGTGAGGAAGATCCCAGATGTGTAGGTACCCCTTGTGTGGTTGCTACAGGCTCCTGTTGAGAGGAATCCTGAGCGGCTATGGCTGGAAGAGTCCTTGTATCCACTAGGGGGTTTGGACCAGTGGATATCTCCTGCGTTTGTGTTGCAGGGGCATCCTCAGGGGACTCAATTCCTGAGTAGCCGTTTTGGGTTTTTTTTGGGTGGGTTTGGTGGGGACTTTTGATGTGGAGGTGGTGGCTGTGGGTTCCAGCTGTGTGGGTTTGCGCAGCTTGGCAGCCAATTTAAGTGTCTGGTCAGAGTTGTGCCGGGAGTATACTTCCGGCAGAACAGCCGTAGCAGGGACTCCCAAGCCAACAAGTCCCTCAGCATGAAGCTGGTTTGTAATGATGGCCATTATGAACCGTGGATATAATATCCAACGGTTAGCAGTTAGTTTTTGAGCCATGTCCTTGAGCTCCAAAAATATTATTTCTGAAAAGTTTAACGGTTGTTGCTCAAGAATAGAATACATTACCTGCTGCCACTTTGACAACATTTGATCCCAAGACGAAGTCTTAGGAGCCAAACATACATTCACCATGTGAAAAATTAGGCGTTCGGCGTCATGGAAGTGTTTATTCATGATAGTGGAGGCACTTAGATTGCCTTGATATCCATGTTGGGCAAAGGATAGATCTGTGGTGCCCTTGGGATATCCAGCAGGAGAAATAGCATCATCCAGATAAAGAATTTGGCAGATTATTGCAGGAGTGATGACCACTTCTTTGTTGTTAACGACCGACTGGAGAGATGGTGTGTTGTTCTCCCCAGTGGTAATAGTAACGTTCATCCAAAACTGTTGGAGGGATTCGGCATGTAGAATGGGATTCAAACGAAATGCCGTTTTGTATTGGGACTGAACCATAAGATCGATAGCAGTATCGAACTTAGCCCAGACAGGCGATTTAGTAAGGTAGGCAACACAGTTGTGTCGCGGTTTATTTGCGTGGACGCCATTGAGAAGAGAGAAGTTTTGGAGAGGAACGTTAGGTTTGAAGATGAAGCATTAAGGATTAGGTCAGGGATATTTATAGGGTCTGGGTAAGAAAACGACTGAAGGATGTGGTGTTAGTCATCAGTAGTTTTAAACGACTGTTGACATGGTATTATCCTTTCAGACGTTGAAACAGCTGAAGTCGTGGTGTTAGGCATCAGAAGTTAGAAAACTACTGAAAACCGTGGTTTTGACATCAGATGAATGAAACAACTGAGGACTTGGTGTTTGTCATCAGTAGTTGTGAAACTACTGAAGACAGTGGTTTTTTCATCAGCTGTTGTAAACAACTGAAGACTTGGTATTAGTCATCAGTAGTTATAAAACTACTGAAGACATGGTTTTGCTTCAGTTGTTTAGAATGAAACAGCAGTTGTTGAAACAACTTAAGAGAAAGTTCTCTTCAGTAGTTGTCGTCAATTCATAGCCTTTCAGCTGTTTCATGCTGTCCTCAACACTTACTCATCAGACTTTGCATCGGATTTTCAGGTGTTCATAGGACATCAGTACTTATCTGTTTATACTGATTTCTAGTGTTAACTACATCAGTAGTTTTAACTACATCAGTAGTTTTAACTACATCAGTAGTTTGGAACAGATAAAGTACTTCAGTACTTGTGAGGCATTTAGCCATCAGTAGTTATGAAAAATACTGAAGGGAAAAGGACTCATCAGTACTTATATGTGACATGGGTACCAATGATCATCGGTAATTACTACTGAAATCATCAGTAGTTGTCACTTATTCTAGCTGCAGCATACCAAGCCTTAACACAAGGTTTTGGAAAGTAGAACTATCCAAAGGCTTAGTAAAAATATCTGCAAGCTCATCAGCACTAGGCACAAACTTAGGATCAATCAGACCTTTTTCAAAACAATCCCGAATAAAATGATGTCTGATCTCTATATGTTTGGTCCTAGAGTGCTGGACTGGATTTTTGACAATACACAGAGCTGAAGCACTATCCATTAACAATGGAGTCTTAGTCTCTGTAATGCCATAATCCAGAAGTTGGTTCTGAAGCCAGAGTACCTGAGAGGTGCAACTTGCAGCAGCAATGTACTCGGCCTCAGTAGTTGATGTAGCAACAGATGTTTGTTTCTTACTCTGCCAAGAAATCAAACAGTTGCCTAGGAATTGACAACCACCAGAAGTTGACTTTCTAGTTAACTTGCACCCTGCATAGTCACTATCTGAAAAAGCAACTAATTTGCAAGAGTGTCCAGTGGAATACCATAAACCCAGAGATTGTGTTCCTTGCAAATATCTAAAGATTCTCTTGACTGCAATCAAATGAGACTCTTTAGGAGCAGCCTGAAATCTAGCACAAACACATGTAGCAAACATAATATCTGGTCTAGAAGCTGTTAGATACATCAAGGACCCAATCATACATCTGTAAAGCGTTTCATCAACAGCTTTACCTTTCTGATCAGCATCCAGTTGTGTGGTGTTGCACATGGGAGTAGAACAGGGCTTACAGTTTTGTAAATCAAACTTATTCAAAAGATCTTTTGTATATTTGGACTGATGAATAAAGGTTCCATCAGCCTTTTGTTTGATTTGCAAGCCTAGAAAGAACTGTAATTCTCCCATTGCACTCATTTCAAACCCTTTTTCATCAATGTTGTAAAATCATCACACAACTGAGGATCAGAGGATGCAAAAATAATATCATCAACATAAATCTGAACAAGTAGCTTATGCTGATCCACCTTCTTAATAAACAAAGTTTTATCAATGGAGCCTCTAGTGAAATTATTCTTAAGAAGAAAAGTAGAGAGTGTCTCATACCAGGCTCTAGGAGCTTGTTTCAACCCATAAAGAGCCTTATCAAGTTTGTACACCCATTCAGGATGTTATTATCCTCAAAGCCTGGTGGTTGACACACATAAACTTCTTCCTTTATTTTACCATATAAAAATGCACTTTTAACATCCATTGAAAAACTTTAAGATTGTGGAATGCAGCATAGGCTAAGAACAATCTGATTGCCTCTAGTCTGGCTACAGGGGCAAAGGTTTCATCATAGTCAATACCTTCTTCTTGTGAAAACCCCTGTACAACTAGTCTAGCCTTGTTCTTAGCAATAAGCCCATTTTCATCGGTTTTATTCCTAAACACCCATTTAGTGCCTATTGCACACTTACCTGGGGGAAGAGGAACAAGTTCCCACACTTGCTGTTTCTTGAACTGAAGTAGCTCAAGCTGCATAGCTTCAACCCATCCATTGTCTCTCAAAGCAACATGATAGTTCTTTGGCTCTAGCTAACTGATGAAGAGAGCATAGAAGCAGAAGTTAGACAATTGACTTCTGGTTAAACACCAGCATTGATATCACCAATAATCTAAGACATGGGGTGATTCTTAGTTCTTGATAAACAATGAGATCTGTGCAAGTGTTTGTAGAACCTTCAGCAGCAGCAGATGTTGATGTAGACTCTTGAAACCAAGAATTTGATGGTAACTCAAAAGATGTAGAGGAAACAGAGATCTCATCAGCATTTGTTGTGGATGGAACTACTGAAGCTACAGGAACATCAAGTTTAGCAGACACAGGCAGTTGGTCACTAAACTTGAATAGGTGAGTATTGATATTATCATCATCATCATCAATACCACCAGGTGGAAGACATGCTGCAGAAGATGATTGAGCCACAGGACTGCAACAGCTGGAGGTGATAAGGAACATATTGCAGTATGTCCAAATCAAACAACTCCACAGGGTTTTGTGGAATCTTGTCCAAAGGAGATTCATTAAACTTCACATGCAGAGTCTCTTCAACTATCTTTGTTCTGCAGTTGAAGACTCTGTATGCCTTGCAAGTAGATGAATAACCAACAAAATACCCAGCATCCACCTTAGGATCAAATTATGGAGTTGATCCTTTGTGTTGAGAATAAAACAGGGACACCCAAATGCTTTGAAAAATGAATTAGAGGAGCCAAATGATGGAGAACTTCATTTGGAGTCTTCATCACCTCTGATTTACTAGAACTCTATTCTGCACATAGCAAGCTGTGTTGACAGCTTCAGCCCAAAAGGTCAGTGGCAAACCAGAGTCAGCCAACATGGACCTTGCAGCTTCAATGAGGGTCCTGTTCTTTCTCTCCACTACTCCATTTGTTCTGGAGTCCTTGGGATGCTAAACTGCCTTTTGATTCCTTTGAGAGATAGAATTCATCAAGTGTGTGATTCCTGAATTCAGTTCTATTATCACTCCTGATACACTTGACTGGAAGGGATACTGCTTCTCAATATACAACACAAAGTTAATAACTTTCTGAGCAACCTCATCCTTTGAATGTAGAAAGAAAGTCCATACAAATCTGGAGTAATCATCCACAAGTACCAGACAGTATTTCTTCTTTGCCATGCTCATCACTCTCACAGGACCAAATAGATCCATATGCAGTAATTGCAAGCAGGCAGTGGACTTAGGTTCTTCAATAGGAGGGAATGAGACTTTGTACTGTTTTCCTTTTAAACAAGCAGTGCAGGTTTCATCACAGTGGAACTTCTTTATTGGTAGCCTCTGACTAAACTATTGTGGATAAGCTGATTCATGTTTCTGAAATTAACATGACCCAGCCTTCTGTGCCACAGTTTAGATTCTTGAGAGAGGCTTTGGAAAATAGGCAAGGATTGCCTTTGAGATCTATTTTCTTGGAAGATCTAAGGCATACACTCTTCCTGTCCTGTTGGCTCTCAGGAGAGTGTGATCATCCAACACCTTGTCAATCAAATGCAAAACTTTGGATGACAGAATCCTACAGTTCTGACTGGTGAAAAGAGCAACATGGCCTTTATCACACATTTGACTGACACTCAAGAGATTGTACTTGAGATTTTCCACATGATTAACATCATCAAATTTGATTTCTCCATTGGAGACAAAGCCATTACCAATGATGTAACCCCTAGCATCATTGCCAAAAGAAACAAATCCTTTCTTTCCTTGAGAGTAGTCATGAAGAAGAGAGCTGTTCCCAGTCATGTGCATAGATCCCCCACTGTCTACATACCAGATGCTACTTTGGCATGTTGGAGAACCCTGCAAAAATAAACAATTAGTTAGTTTTGGAGACCCAAACCTTTTTGGTTTTGGGCCTGGTCTCATCAATAGATAGTAAACTAACAGGTTTATTTGAAACAACAGCCTGAGAGGAAGAAGATGGTGAAGAAGAGGAATCCTTTGGCTTGGATCTCCTTTTCTGTGGTTTCAACATAGGAGCATCTAGTTGGTTAACTCTACCCAACAGATGTTGAACCATCATGACCAGCTGTGTCTGATTTTGTGATAAAGCTTTCAGCTCATCAGACACATTGCCAGTGGAGTTTGATAAGTTCCTATGTTGCACCTTCTTCTTCTGAGCACTCTCAGCTGTCACCTGTTTAACCTCTTCCTTTTTTGATTTCTTTGAGGACTTAAGGGTTACAGGATTTGATGTTGCTGATACAAATGTGGTCTAAAACTCAGTTTTCATTTTTACCATTTTCTCTTTAATTTCTCTTTTTTGTTTGAGTTTGGAACCTCTTTTGTACCAGCAATCATCTGTAAGATGATTGAATAAACCACATACTTCACATGGTTGCTTCTTCATCTTAGGTTGATCATCAACTAAAGAGGGTGAAGCAACTGGAGACTTGCTCTTCGATGCTTTGGAAGCATTGTTTGCTTTCTTGACTGCCTCTTTAGTAGTCTTCAAACTCTTTCTACTGACAGTTTTCTTCTCTTCAGTACTGACAGCAGTTGGAGTTTGAACTTCAGGTGTTAAATTCTGCTCTCTAATCCTTTCAGGACTTTCAGAATTAACTCCTGAGTTGATCAACTCATTGATCATGTGAGTGTCAGCATTTGAACCATCAACATCAGCTGATAGGTTCAGAGAGGGCTTGATGCTGACTTCTATGATTGTGCTGTATCAGAAAGTAGATCACATGATGAGATGGATTGGTTATCACTCTCACCATCAGATTCTACCTCTGCTCTTGGAGTAAAATCTGGAGTAGTGTGGAGCGTGTGATTGTAACCAATGCCAAACTTCACATTGGAAGCAGATTGCTTACTAAGAAGCATTTCAAAACCTTTGCATGATTGTACCCATCTATCACACTCTACCTGGGTAACTGCAAGGTTTCTTTGAGATCTTTATACTTCTCTAGAAGTATCTCTTCCCTAGCCTTATTATCAGTTATTTGGCATTTCAGTTTGTAAATCTCTTCATTTTTATCATTAAGCACAGACTCAATTCAGCTTTGTTTTTGGAAATTATTTGTTCTAGCCCAATGTTCTTGTTGATTAAATCTACATTTGCTTCTCTAATAGATGCAAATGCTGCTATGCATGTGTCAGAACATAATTTGGCTTTGCCTTAGAGGATACCTGTGATACCTTTGGTGTAGAGGCATTAGGATGAAGTATCAGAAGAATCAAAGCATAAGAATCCAAAGGACTTTCACCACTAGATGTTACCACCAGTTTGAGACACCTGAGAACAGTTGTTCATGACCAGACATGTCATCTGGTAAACTGCTCCAGTCAACAACTCCTGGGGTGAAGAAGCTGTGTTGTTGAAGTTGAGTTTGTTGATGAGATTGGGAAGGCTGTGGTTCAGGCAATGCTTGTAGTTGTTGTGCAATTGGAGCTTGAACAGAATTTGGTTGAGGCACATAATAGCAGGGATAAGGATATGACATTTGACCCTGGGGAACAAAGTATGCAGGAGATCTAGGATGTGAATGATGACCAGAACCAGCAGGATGTTGCCCTCTGTTTTGTGGACTAGTATTAGGAAAAGTCACAAAGGTGTAGAAGAGTTAGATCCATTGATCTACATTCTTGCAAAGTGTCCTAGCCTTTGGCATTTGTGACACCTCAACTTACTCTTGTCAAACCAACTTTGGTTTTGCCAGAGAGTCCAGGAAATTCCTGCCAGTTCTCTTATAGAACTTCTGAGATCTGATATTGATCAGTGCCATTTGGCTCAGAATATCCATCTCTTCTAGATCATCATCAGCTATTCCTTTCAGATCATCCATGATGAAGCATAAATTGTCACTATTACTGCCAGAATGACTCTCAATACCAACAAATGCATGATCAGAACTATTTGAAGAGAAATCAATATGCTCATCATAATTGCTTTCAGATGCAGCATATTCTGACTCATGACCAATCAAGGCAGTGTTGCCTGGTACAAAGTCATCAGTGAGCTTTCCTGATGAGGACAGTTTCCTCTTCTGCTCTATCTCTCTTTCAAATGTAAGCAGTTTCCCATGAAGTTGGGTGAGAGATAGGCCTTCTAGATTTGCACTGGAGCGTAGGACAATAGTGTATGTGTCCCATCTCTCAGGCAGTGATCTGAGGAATCTGTTGTTCATCTGGCTATTGGTGTATTCCTGTTTCACCATTTTCAGCTCAGATATCAAGCAAGAAAAGCGCTCAAACTGTTGAGTCAGTGTCTCACCCTTTCTATGAGAGAATGTCTCATATTGTTGGGCAAGGATTTCTCGATTGTTTGCTAAGACCTCATCTGTGCCACCGAATTTTTCCTTCAGGGCATTCCAGAGATCATGAGTAGTTTCATGATGCATAAGCCCTGAATAGATTTCATTAGGCAGTGCCATGGCCAAAATTCTATGGGCTTTAGCATCAATCTCAAATAGTTTCCGATCTTCATCGGAGTATTGTTCCTTCTTCTTCGGAACCATTTGATTGGTTTCCGGATTGTTCACCATAGGCTTATGTGGTCCATGTACCACAGATGTCCAACAACCGAACTGTTAACAGACAGGTGATGAAGCATTCTTCGTTGCCATATGTTATACTCGGTCCTAACCAGCATCGGAGGCTTGGTTGAGGAACCGGTATTGTGAGGATCATTAGAAGGAGTTGTCATCTCGGATTCAATCAAATTCGGTTAAGCTAAAACAGATTTAGAACAAAAATGCAACAACCAATTGAACCAGAAGATCTCAAAATAAATGAACGAAAGCGGCAGAAATTCAATAATCTATAACCAGTTCTTGCAAATACGCTAATTCAATCAAACACAGATATCAATTAGCAGTTTCAATGATCAATTGTTAGATCGATCAATGATTACCAGCTTTGATACCACTTGTTAGGATCAGTGATCTATGTTTGATTGATTGACGAGTATTGCAGCGGAATTCAAACAATGAATTAGTCGATTCACAAGAACAAAACGATATTCAATGAAGAACAAAGACGGTTATAGAGAGAGAAAAATCTGCAAATATTTCATTCAATATTTGCTTTCGTGGTAACAGAATGTCACAATTATGATTAGGTCGACACCTCTTATATAAGAGATGTGACGTCTGCTGATGTCACTTGATAGTGACATCTAACAGATTTATTTCAACTGAAACACAACTACTGAAGATGTCAAAACAGCTGACATCTTCTTACAAAAATGCTAAGTGTTATCAGTTGTTACAACTACTAAGAATATAAAATTACTGAAACTACAACGACTGAAGAACAAGCTCTTCAGTCGTTTTACAAAACTACTGAAACTAAAAATATAAAACTACTGATATCACAACTACTGAAGAAGTACTCTTCAGTAGTTGTGACAAACTACTGAAGAAGTACTCTTCAGTAGTTGTGACAAACTACTGACGCTTCAGTACTTGATATTCAGACTTTGACCTTCAGATGTTTCATCAGCTGATGACTTCAGTAGATATCATCAGCTGATGTCTTCAGTCTTTGTCTTCAGACTTTGTACATCAGTTGTTGATCTTCAGCACTTGTAAACTCTTCAGCTGTTGTACTTCAGTACTTTGGTCTTTCAGCTTTAGCACTTGTATTCTTCAGCTGTTCAGCTTCAGTACTTGTGTTTCTTCAGCTGTTCAGCTTCAGTACTTGTGTTCTTCAGCTGTTGTACTTCAGCACTTTAGTTCTTCAGCTGTTGAAGTCTTCAGCACTTGTCAAACTGCTGATGAAGCTTTCAGCAGTTGTTATGATACTATGTGGGACTTAGAGGTTTTCTGATCTTGGCTCATTGGTTCTTTTGGTCCAACAGAAGGCCTGCTGTATTGACCTGTAGGGAGTGCATGGTGTAGATATCGCTCTGTATATCCTTGATCTCTTCAGGAAAGCAGCAATGATGCCAGCAAACTCGGCAGCATTCCGAGTTGTGGCGTCGAAGTGAGCACAGATATTGTGCTTGGTGTTAATGGTCCATCGATCTGCCATAGATCTGTAACACAAGACACATACATATTAGATCAGCACATAACAGAAAGCAATTCACTCTAAACTATTTGAGATCAGTCTGGTTCAATCGTGTGATTGAACCATACGATTGAGTTCATTCTGTTGACTTATCATGCGATTGAGTTCAATCAGGTGACTGATTCAGCGACTGAGTTCAGTCGGATGACTAATCCAGCGACTGAGTTCAGTCAGGTGACTAAGCCTGCGATTGGGTTCAGTCGGGCGACTGAGCTCATACGCCTCGTTTAATCGGCCAACTGAGTCATTTGCCCAGCTCAGTCGTGCAATTGAAGTTCATCAGGGTGACCAATCGCATGACAGACTGTCTGTTCGATTGAAATTCAAATTTTGAGCAAATCTTAATATTAGACATCGTGGTTTGGCTCATTAGACTTGCAATCACCCTACGTAGCACCTAATAACCTTGATTTCAACATTTTAGTTAGTTTTATTAGTTTATTAATCCTACTAAGTCTCGGTTCTATGTTAGGGCTGAATTCAATCATTTAGGGCATAAATTGACTGGGATTTGGGTAGATTGCAATGCATTGTACCTGTATAAACACTAGCAATCGTCAGAATACAACAATTTGAAGCCAAGCAAGGTCAGAGGAAAATCGGGCAGAGTTACAGCACTATAGGCGATTTTAGGGCGAATGAGGAGTAATGAGTATATGCGATCGACTATAGCCCTATTTATACTGAATCTGGCTTCAATCGGGCGACTGGGGCATTCACTCTTTTCATTCGCGCGATTGGATCTCAGTCGTGCTATTGGTTCAGTCGATCACATTCAGTCGGCCGACTGAGTTTTAGTCAGGTGACTAATTCATTCGGTCAACCCCATTCAGGCGACTGGCTCATTCTTGTAAGCAAGTCATGTGTATGGTTCATACTCATGTTCCATTCGATTGACTAGTTCATAAGTATGGTCCAATCGTACGACTGGTCCATACTCATGGTCCAGTCGTGCGAGTGGAACATACTCATGATGTTGACTTTATGACCATTTGACACTTATCTCCTTTTAAACTTTGATTAAACGTTTTGAGCATTCAATCATCTCAGACATGACCATATTAACTTAGACAACTTTTGATCACCTCAGACGTGATCCTTTTTAAACAACACACATTTTGTCACCTTAGTGTGACCCATTTAACATTTGAAAACATGTTTGGTCACCTCAGACGTGACCCTTTTAAGTGAGTAGATCCCAGACAGATTTCCAATATGTAGTCTGACTTTTAACAACTAAACTGGCAAACTTAAACAAATGAAACTACTAAAACTAAAGGATAGAATTTAAAACATAATTTTGTGATTTCGTGTAAGGTGGAGATCCTCAGATAGAAATCTAACAGATTTATTTCTTAAACTGGCAGCTTTAAGTTATTTTGACCATAAGTAGAATGATTCATTATGGAATCATACAGGTAAATCAATCATTCGGGACGTGTTACCAAAGTCTTTTGATGCTAGATTCTTGTTTTCATCGAGAGTCATTAGCAAGTTTAGGAAATCATACTAGTACTATAAGATGCACACATTGATTTGGACTTTCAAGAATTGCAGCCATGATGATTGTCAGTATACTTGTCCACTTAAATCCATACACAGACTTTTGACACAGATTGGTGATGGTTTAACGTTTAGTTATTTCAACAAGCATTTGTGGATCCCATGCTTATATGGTAATCAACATTCCTCAGGAGATTTGTGAGCGGTCTACGGGTATTTTGACAAGAAGAAACTATTCTTAGAGCTTTCAAAGAGAAGCCAAGCCTCAGGCCAGTGCCACCGCACAGCAAAGAGGCGGCAAACAATAATGAATTCTAGAATATATATAGGTTATGCTTATCCTCAAGTCAGTGCCACCGCATAGAAGAGAGGCACATAACCTATCTTCTTGTTTGAGCAATTTTATTCTTTTTGCACAAATCGCACCAACAACATAGGTTATTAGTTTGATTGATTTTGCATTTTTCATCATGTGCTTTGCTTATATTTTAGTCATCCACACACATTTGTGGCGTTTATTTTGCTCGTCACCCCTTATTGGAACTCTGTTGATTGTGTTAACCAGTGATAAGATGATAACCCACAGCTTGTTGAACAACTTAGTTTGATCTTGAGATCACCAACAAGGTCTACTTATCTATTGTGTTAAATCTACCGACACATCATCTAATAGTCTAGCAACCTCTAGGTCTACTTTCTCCGTGTTACCTTAGTAATAGCTAGTTTTACTATCATTTTTCCCTTTATTTGTGCTTAGACTTCTCAGACTTATACTTTGAATTTTGCATGTAATTCAACTTAAATCCTTTTAAAGTCTCGAATGCTTTGTTCCTGTGTACTATCATTTTCCATAATCTTTGAATCGATATCTCAGATACGATCTCATTTCTTCTAGCTAGCATGTCCTCCTCCCTCATTCATTTTTTTAATACTAACTTAACCTATTCTCCCCCTAAAATTCTAAAACCGTAAAAGATTAGCGTTTTTAGGATTTTAGTAGGCGAAGAAATAAGACCAATGAACTAATTAAATAAAATAAAATAAAATAAACGAAAATAAAAAAAATGGACTCGACGCATCGGACTAAACATGTTCATCTTCTGGAATAACATCACTTTTTTTAACGTCGTTGACCTCTAACAGACATAAAAAACGTGGTTTATCAAAGGCTTTTGTGTAGAGGTCAGCGCGTTGAAAATCTGTATTTATTAATATATATATATATATATATATATATATATATTATATATATATATATATATATATATATATATAAACATCGATTAGCATTTTTCAAAGCAATCACGTATAAAGTGATATTTAATTCCGATGTGTTTGGTTTTAGGATGTTGGACCGGATTTTTAGTTACGGCTATTGTAGCAGAATTATCAACAAATATAAGATTTTTAGAGAATTTCAAACCATAGTCCCGCATCTGTTGTTGAATCCATATGATTTGAGAACAGCGCTTGCCGTAGAACATATTCAGCTTCACAAGTTGACAACGCAACTGATGTTTGCTTCTTACACTGCCACATGACTAACCTTCTCCCAAAGAATTGACAACCTACTGAGGTTGATTTGTAGTTCATCTTACAGCCGCCATAATCCGAGTCACTATACGTGGTAAGCTCAAAATCATCATCATAAGGATACCACAACCTAAGTGTTGGTGTACCCTTCAGATAACGAAATATCCTCTTGACCCCTATAAGATGGTTAACTTTTGGTTTCGCCTGATATCTTGAACAAAGACATGTCGCGTACATGATATCAGGTCTTGAGGTAGTGAGGTACATGAGGGATCCAATCATTCCTCGGTACATTGTGGCATCAACCAGATCACCATTCTTGTTGGGTGCCACATCATGTTTTGTAGCAAGTGGAGTCCCAGTTGGGGAAGCATTCTCCATGTCAAACCAACTGAGAATATCCCCTACATACTTTTTCGGATGTAGAAATATCCCCTTTGGTGTTTGATCCACCTATAACCCGAGAAACAATTTCATCTCTCCCATGGCACTCATTTTACATTCTGCCTTCATTACTGCTTCAAATTCTTTACATAAGTCTTCGTTCTTGGAACCGAAGATTATGTCATCAACATAAATCTGAACAAGCAGCAGATCACCATCCTTTTCTTTGATGAACAGTGTATAGTCAATTACACCTCTACAAAATTTGTGTTTCACAAGATGTGTTGAGACTTTTTCATACCATGCTCTCGGGGCTTGATGAAGCTCGTAGAGAGCCTTATCCAGTTTGTAAACTCTGTCCCGATGATATGGATCCTCAAATCCTTCGGGTTGACTGACATACACTGTTTCCCGGATTTCACCATGAAGGGATGCACTTTTAACACGAGCTGATATACTTTAATCTTCATATACGATGCATAGGCTAGAAAGATACGAATGGCTTCCATTCTTGCCACTGGTGCAAATACTTCATTGTAATTAATTCCCTCGACTTATTGAAATCCTTGAACTACAATTCGATCCTTGTTCCTAATTATGACCCCTTGGTCATCTTTCTTGCATGTCAAGACCCATTTGGTGCCAATGACCTTAGCACCTTTAGGTCTATCCACCGATGTCCATACACCTAACTTCTTGAACTGAAGAAGTTCTTCTTGCATGGCACTCACCCATGCCTCGTCATTTAGGGCTTCACTGACGTATTTTGTCTCAAACTAAGACATAAAACAGCGGTATGCACCATCGTGAATATACCCTTTTTCCATTATCGAGGCATAATCAGCTGAATACAGCTGATTTCTTGTCTGAACTCCTGATCTGACATCCCCAATGACATTGTCCAGAGGATGATAGACATTTAGGCGTGATCCAGGAATGGTGGGAACAACTACCTCAGAATCAAGATTATGAACGTTTGGTTCCGTATGTGAGGCAGTAGGAGTGTGAGGTTCTGAACACTCAGAAGCATCAACGTCAGATGCTTGTGGAGTTGCAGTAGTCAGAACCAACTCCTCCTGATCGTTCTGATCATTCGCCATGGCTTCATCGTTAGAGGAGGAATCACTTACCTCGAGTGCTCCCCCTGATTGACTAGGCAACTCACCTTGGGAACCAGATGTTCTAGAGTCTTGTGTTGGTGTGTTTAAGACATCATACATCATTTTGGTTGCTAACTCATCATCAGAAGTGGAGAGTGGAATGTTGAAGGACTTGAAGAATCTATCATAGTCGAAAAAGAATGCGGGTCCTTTTCCGGCAGGAGGAGTGGTGTATCTCTAAACGTCGACGGTTCACCACACCTCTACTTGACCCGTTGAGTTGTTGTAAATTCTCTTATTTGGTATGTTGTATCCTAGAAAGATTCCCTCTTCAGCCTTCTCGATAAACTTGCCTTCTTGAGTTTTCTTCAGCAATGTACATGGTGCTCCAAATGGTTCGAGGTACTCTAGATTAGGTTTACATCGTTGTTGCAACTCGTAACATGTTTTTCCATGTCGTTTAACCACCAAGACTCGATTCAAAATGTAACATGCATATGCCACTGCCTCATTCCAGAATTGGATAGGCAGTTTCAAGTCTGCTAGCATCATCCTGGAAGTCTCTATCAAGCTTCTGTTCTTCCTTTCAGCAACCCCATTCATCTGTGGAGTGTAGGCAGATGTGAACTGATGTGCAATTCCCTTTTCTTTATAGAATGCCTCCATCCATTAGTTCTTGAACTCTGTTTCGTTGTTTGAGCGGACTTGTCTAACCTTTAGCTTGTAAAGAGATTCCAGTGTAGTTACTAACTTCTTGAATGACTCAAACGTTTCTGATTTGGATTTCAGAAACATCACCCAAGAGAATCTTGAGTAGTCATGTGTAACTACATAGCAGTACAAGTTGCCTGCGATGCTTCTATACTAACTAAACCAAACAGATTCATGTGAAGAAGCTTCAGAGGTAGTTCTATGGAATTAACTTTCTTTCCCTTATGAGACTTCTTAGTCTGTTTGCCTTTCTTGCAAGCGACACAAAAATCTAGGAGTTGGAAGTTTTTGACATTTACTCCTCGCACTAGATTATTCTGGATCAAGTGGTTCATCTTCCATGGATTGATGTGTCCCATTCTCCTATTCTAGGAGATAGAATCCTTCTCAGTAGCTTTTTGACAAAAAGCACTGAACTTGATGATCCGTTGTGGAGGCCTTTGATAGATCCAAGACATAAAGGTCATTATATCATGAAGCTGACATTATGACTTGGTCCTCCGAAATCACATAGTCCTTTTTCAGGACATAGCACTTCTTATTGTTGAAAACTACCTTAAATCCCTTGTCACATATTTAGGAAATAGAAAGAAAATTATTTTGAAGTTGTTGAACATAGTTTACCTTGTCAAACTTCACTTTCTGATTCCCCACTTCCCCTTGAGCTATGATATAACCTCCTTTGTTTCCAGCAAATGAAACATGGCCTCCTTTTATTTGTTTGACGTTTGATAGGAGTGCCCACTTCCCAGTCATGTGGTTGGATGCTCGGCTATCTACAATCAAGTATTTGTTTCAGCACTATAATGAACACCCTGCATATTCAATTGAAAACATTAGTTAAGGTGAGGGACCCAGGCCTTAACCGGCTTGGGTGTCCCAAAGACATCACACATCATAAATTCTACCCATTGTCCATTAGAGGGTGAGGGAAGATCATTTATCTTCTTGTTCTCATTACCAGACATTGAAATAGATTTTTCTTTCCATAGGCCAGCATTGTGTAAGGCCTGTTTGGGGTAAACAGACGACTGGCTAATGGGTTGAACTTTAGGTTCACTGACCCTTTTTGGTGGAGTCATGGATCTTCTTTTTGATGAGCTTGGTTTAGTGTCATGAAGTTCAACTCTTTTCCTTGGTGTCTGATAATAAGGACAGTAAGACACAATGTGTCCATACTTTCCATAGTTGTAGCAAGATTGTAACTGTTTCTATGGAGAAGTGTGTGACACACGTGTGACTTTATTCTGTTTGGGTTCTAACACTTTCTGTTTAGAGGTTTTACTTTGTTTAATCACATTGCTTGAACCCTTTCAACATCTTTACCCTTGTGTTTACCTGGACTTGGACAAGATGCACGTGTTTGGTTAACATGTATGGTCTTTTTAGGTTCAGATTTGGACATGGTTAAACCTGACTTTATATTAACCTTTTCAAATTGTTCATCCAGATTAACAATAGGTATTTTACCTTTTGATTTTGAAGTGGCCTCCTTTTGTTTAGTTCCAGATTCATTTGGTTTACATGTGGAATATGGATCATTTACAACAGGAGTGGACACCACATGATCTTTGATTAGGTTGTTATTTATTGGTTTACTTTTGGCATTTAACAAGGTCTCATGTGGTGGTGGAACCAATTTATAACTCAATCCCTCCCCATTATTACGTTCTCTCACTAAGTGCTGAACTATGTGAGAGGAACTGTCCAACTATGTAGTTTTTGTTTTAATGAATTTACTTCTACTTCCAAAACTGCTTTTTGTTTCTTTGTTTCTTTGTTTCTTCTAGGGAGTCTAGATAGAACTTAATATCATTAGCTTGGTTAAAAGCTATAACTTTAGTTTCCCTAAGTTGATTATTTTAAAAGTTCTATCTTTTCTTTATAGTTGTGCTCATTTTGTTTTAAAACTCTATTTGCTTTTGTGCACAGTTGCAAGTCCTTTACTAAGCTATCATTGTGATCTAATAACCTAGCAAATTTCAAATTAATGCTCCCTAAATTATTACATTCAACACAAGCATGATTATTAAATAATTGATCTATAGTACTTACCTGAGAGGGTGCGGTTGAATCAGCCATCAAAGCAGAGTCTGACTTTTTTGGTTCTGGTGATTCTGAACTAGTTGAACTTGTCTCTTCTTTAGGCAGGTGATAAACCACAGTTGAATTTTCTTCAACATTTGACATCGCGAGTTCCACTGCAATATCACCTTTATTTGCTGAGTCATCATCTAAATCCTCAACACTAGCGATGTTGGATTCTCCCGGGGACACAAACCGAAAGCTCCAATCTTGTCCTTCGTCATCCTGAGCGGCCAAGGCCTTAGGATCCTTGCTTGACGAAGTAAGACTACTTGTGGGTTTATCCTGACGGTTGAAAGATGAGAATGGATTCCCATTTCCTATCTTCTTGGGCTTCACACGTTCACGTTTGAAGTGCCCCTTTTCCCCACAGTTGAAGCAGGTAACTTTGGTCTTGTCAAAATCAAAAGTTGTGTCCTTAATGGCAATCAATTTCTGTCCGGTCTTTTTGACAAACTTCTTAGTTGTCCGTACAGCACTTGCTAAGGCCCACATGATGTCCATTCTCTCCAGCTCTGTCTCGTCTACCTGCTCGTAGTCCTCATCTGCCAGATGGCAGTTTCCAATCTTCCCAGCAACTAGTTCGTCATAGGAATGAATGATAGTTGCTAGGAAATACATATGCTCTTTATCTACCTCTACAGTCATATTCCCGAGATTCTCGGTCTTCAATTTTGTAGCATTGGCTTCAGGTGCTATGTATTGGGTACAAGACAACCTTGACGTGTCAGATCCTGAAGTGGTAGCTTGAGATTGACCAGCTGAACTCGACACAAATGACATTTGAAGTGGCGCTCCAGACGTTTTGGCTTGTGGAGTTGAGTTGTACAGTGTCGGATTCTGATCATATGAAGACTTTTGGGCCTGTACTTCATCCTCAACTCTTCCTCTCTCAACTTCAGAATGAAGTCATTGATATCTAACTTCGCCAGCATATCATTCTGTCTGAGGTTGGAGACAAAGAAATCCACTTCTCTGGCAACCCATCTGTAAAGTTCGACACCTTGTCTTCCATAGACGTTGTAACTCATGAGTGTGTAGCTCACTCATCAAGTGGTAGAACCGATCGATGACGTCATCCAAGCTCTCCTTACCCATTGACGAGAAGTTGTCAAACTTCTTCTTTAAAGATTTTGCCTTTAAGCTTTTAATAACACATTCCCGTCATACCGTTTTTCCAATGCATCCCACAGCTTCTTTGCTTACTTGTTCTCAGATATTTGATGGAAGATGTCCTAAGGAATGACTGAGTTAGCAATGCATATACTTTCTTCTCAGCATTGTATTCACCTTTTGTCCATCGGTCATGCCACCTAAGGTAAGTTTGACTCCATCTGCACCTACTGGCATGTTGTACCCTGTCTCTATAGACTCCCACAGATTTGGATCTACTCCATTTAAGTAGATCTCGAATCTTTGCTTCCATTATGGATAATCACCTAATGTTATTAGCTAAGGGGGCTTGTTATGATTTCCCACTTCATTTTCCAGAAGCAATAGATTCTGGATCCTTGAATCCCTTCCTGCGGTGAACGTTGAATATTGATCCTCCATTACTATCGACTTTGAACTTTAGAACAAACTGGTGTACTTGTGCGACTGAAGGAATGCGATTGAACACTTCGTGCGATTGAACAAGTGGTTGGCTCAGATGTGCGAATGAGAAAATGCGGATGGCTCACTCGTGCGAATGGGAAGGTGTGGATGAACAATGCGAATAGGTAGTTCAGTCGTACGAATGGATGAATGACCGAGTCCAATCGTGCGTATGAGGGATGCGTATGGATTCAATCGTGCGATTGAGTCAATCGTGCGACTGAAGCTGCTGAATTATGAGAATTCAAGGTTTAAGGAATTTTGACGCAAAAACACGAATTTCTCACTAACCCTAATTGCCGTATGCCGGAAAACATTAACTTTTTGACCTGGAGAGGTCCAAAACACTGTTTGACACAAAAAGATTGCGTTTTTGAGTGAAAAAAACACGATTTTTATATCAAAATCGATTGAATCACACGTAAATCAAGATCCAAGCTCTGATACCACTTGTTAGGGACCGTGTACGGACGGAGTACTAACTGATTTACGTGTATACCAACTCAAATATGCGGAATCCTGTTTGATTGGCGATCCAATCAGTGAGAATGTTAACCCGATCGATATAAGAATAAACTAAATGTTAAGAACGAATAGGAATCCATCAAGAACGATCTATGAACTTGGACTGGCTTTCTTGGACGTTCTGGATGGCTAGGGTACGACTAGAAGTCGAAATATTGAAAGTGTTACGTTTTTCCACGAATTAAGTGGTATTTATAGGTTAGGGTTAGTCAATCGTACAACTAGACCATTAGCATGGTTCAGTCGTGCGACTAAAGCATGCGACTGAGTCAATCACACGACCGAAGGTTCAGTCGTGGCACTGAGTCATCCGTATGTCTCAGCGTGTGACTGATCCAGTCTCCTGGTTTAGTCGTGCGCCTGGTCCATTAGCACGAAGTTTTCATGCGTATGAACCATTAGCATGGTCCATTCGCATGAGAACTTCATACGACTAAGTTTGAATATGTTTCTCAATCATTACTTGACTAAGATCTATTCAAACCACCTCAAACCTATATAGTTGGTTCAATATGCTTAATAAATGATAAACATTAAAACATACACTGAAACATTAAACATTAAGATCAACAACCACATATTATGTTTCATTCAACTCATTCGTTTCATTACAATTAGGACATGACAAATATATTACATTAAGATTGTAAACTCGGTACATATGGACCAACAGACACTGTTGTGGTTCCAATGGTTCAATGTTACCGGTAATTGTTTCTTAAACTCGGTTTCATTATGTTTCTTCTTTTGTTAGGGTTTCTGTTACATAACTCTAATACCTTAGTTTATATTGTTTTATGTGATTAGTTCTTGTCATATGAACCCCGGGTTGTTGCTCTGATGAATGTGTAAGTTTGCTTTGAAACCCTAGATCGCTCGAACTTCATTTCCCTTATGTGTTCTTTGGCTATGATGACTGTAATATAGATTGTTGCTTGGCATGGCATAAAAGAGGATGGTGAGTGACATGTTTTTCACTTTCAACTCATATTGCAGCCACATCAATTTACTAATAAGATCGGTTTACTAACGAGATCTGAGCCATATTGTGCATGTTTATTATGTTTTTTGTCTTTGTATTAGTCATTGTTGGTCTGATGCCGTTGATCTTAGTTATGATATGCATGAAAACTATTACTAGTTGCATTGGCCTTGCAACCATTTTCAGTGTACAACCACAACCTATCATTAGTTCTAAGCTGCACATTGAACATTCCAATTTTACGCACCGATTTGCGGCGTTCCCAAGACGCGGAACGCGCGTCTGGGTAATAAAACTAGTTGTTGTTGTTGTTATTATTATTATTACTATTACTATTATTATTATTATTATTATTATTAAACGTAACGGTTAACCGATTTCAAGGTTTGTTAGAAGCGTTAACTTAGGTTTTCTATAACGCCCGGAATAAAGTCGAAACGAGTCAATTAATAATAAGGGGTTTAGCCGAGATTATTTAAGGAAATAAGCGGGTAATGGAGTATGGACCGAGAAGACCTCACGAGCCATGTGTTTGGCGAGTTCAAAATCCCGGGAACGTCCGGTTTATATAAACAGATCAACTTGAGCAGCTCTCATTTGCAACTCAATACCTAATTTCTAAAGAGTGAGTATAGAGAGAGAAAGTGGAAAGAATTGAAGATTCAAGGCTCGATTGATCACGGGATTGAAGATCGATGTTTGTGGGCATCCAAACAACAAGAAAACACTAAGAATCCAAGTAAGAAACATCATTTAATCGTTCCTTTTGATGTAAGCCCGGATTCTAGGGCTTGGGTTTTTAAAAGTGGGAAAGATACGCCCAAAACTCACGTTTTTGTGTAAGAAAACATGTAAGAAGCTTAGATATATCTTATTAGGTGATAAACCAAGGTTTTGGATGTAAAAGATTGGAGTTTTGGGACAAAAATGGGTTCGTTCATAATTTTCAGCCCGTTCTACGAAATTAAGGGTTCATCCAGCGAAATTGTGTTAGTCGTCCAGCGAAACTATGAAGATTTCCTGCGAAACTATAGTTTCGCAAGTAGTTTCGCAGACATGGTTATCCAACAAAAGTTGGGCGAAAATGGCAGTGAAACTGGCAACGAAGAAGCCAGTGAAACTGTGAGCGAAATTAGCAGCGAAATTAGCAGCGAAATTAGCAGCGAAATTAGCAGCGAAACTGCTGATCTGGCAGTGAAATTAGGTTGAAATTAACTCCTTTGAGTGTTAACTTATCTACAGGCTGTGTAGTGCAACCCTTGCTTTGAAAGCTTGATTCAGAAGCTACTCATTGAGTCCAGGTAAGTTTTAGATCCCCTAATTTAAAGGTTTTAAACTAGTTTGGGGCTGGAAATGCATACTAAATATAGGATTTAAATAACCAAGAATTTAAGAGGTTTTAAGAGGAAGATAAATTTTTCTATAAAGAAATGCGTTATACAAATGTTCTAAAATAAAAAAAAATTCACGCTGACCTGGCAGGGCGACTCCAGCCAGGGGCGTTGCCCCTTGGACCCCACTAGGAGCTGCTGCCCCTAGGACCTCGCTGTCAGGGGCTGCCGCCCCCGAACCCCCATTGTCCCGCGAAGGATCAGCCATGTTTTATGATGATTATGCTTGTGGTGCATATGTATATGTATGTGAATGTACGATGCATGATGTTTATGATGATGTGTGATGGTATATGTTATGTATGATGATGCGTGATGATGTTATGCTTATGTATGATGTGTTTCCTTATGTTAATTATTACGTATGATGACATGACTTTACGTGGTGTGATTATGATAATGAACATAAAGTATTATCTTAACGAAGTGAAAGATTTAAGATAATGAAAGTTAAACATAATGAATGAACGAATGAAAGTCTTGTAAGCAAATGAAAGGAGGTTCATAACTCATTGAGAGTTTTTAGCTCAACTATGTGTTACAGCGTGCGATTCTGGCTAACTCATAAGGTTTCATACACACAGTAGGAGTTAGTCTTGGTAACTGCTCCAATACGTGCGATTTGGTCATTACTGTGTGTTATGTAGCATGTGATTTTGGCTAACCCATAAGAGTTCACACACACAAGGGAGTCAGTCTTAGTGACTACTCTATACGTGCGATATGTGTGATATGTGCGAAAGGGGGTCCTTGTCGCTTAACCCTAGATAATATAGCTTTGTGCTCAAGAGGGGGGTTAAGCATATGACAGGACCTAGATAGAAGTGAAAGATAATAAATGTACGAAAAGTGCGATAAGTATGAAATGTGCAAAACTTGCGAAATGTATGAAACGAACGATGATGAAGATAATAATTATTACTTTGATGTACGTATGATGTGTGATCACGTGCGATAGTAAAGAAAATGTTTTAACGAATGAAAGATAATATAATGTTTTTGTAAAACTAGAACTCACTCAACAACGCTGACTTTTTATGCGTTTTCCAGTTGGCAGGTAAATGTTGCTGAGGATGGCACGAGGTGGCTACTTGGCTTGTTTTGGATGCATCCATTTTATGTGGCGATAACATTTTTGCATTGTAATGCGAACGAACGATATTTTGTAATGAACGTTGTATTATTTTGCAAAAAGTGTTTATTTAAAGGAAATGAAATGGTTGTTTAAATTGTTTCCACTGCATGGTTTTAGTAAAGTTAATGTAAATATATATTTTATGTGCGATAATTGATCAGCTTTGAGCGTCCTGGGAACGGGGCCTTACATTTTCGATTAATCAAACACAATAAATCATAAACATAAAATTATTACTAAGATAGCCTCATATGAACGTTGACCTAATTTGATCGGGTGTCACATTACATGTTCATGAAACTATTTGTTTACATTTGTTTTCTTTCGAGCATGTTTGCCCATGTTTTGTCCTAAGATATGGGACATGAAAATGTTTTAACTGTTGGATATGTTTGTTTTGGAAATGACAAACCATGACACAAGTCTTCTTTTGTGTCGGTGACATCATGACACATAGAATTCATATCATTTATTACATCTCTGTTGTCAATCAAGGTGTTATGATGATCTTGTCCATTACGTTCTCATTATTTTGCTATAAACGAGGTTATGACAGATTGGTATAAGACTCACTGGTTATAAAGAATTAGGTGGAATACTCAACCTAGACTATAACCTTAGAATGTACATGTAGAATGCATAGAAGGATAAGTTTGCATGGATTATATGTGTATGTTTGGCATGTTTGTATATAATTTGTATGCTTGCTATTTGATTGTTATCTGCTAGAGAAAAGTAATTATACTGTTTCTTTTAGGTTATGTCTTTCGACATGCTTCCAGTTCCTTCACATACACGTGTGATCACCTCTAATTTCGAATGAGATCCTGAGGAAGTACCAACCAGTAGTGAATTGTAATCGTTTACTAACACAGATTCCAAAATAGAGGAGGTGATGTCCAATTCGTCAGATTTACTGATGCTAGCAGATCAAGTGACTTCAGTTGTGCTTACGATTCTGGTAGCTCCCATAGCGCCAATCGCCTGCATCACCACTGTTGATACATATGTACCTAGATTCGGATCTTAATGTAATATGTCTTGAATGTCTTACACTTATGTAATGCTTGGGTACTTAATGAAATGAAAATGTTTGGTTCTGATTTATAATGTTTAATATTTCATTAATGAGTTGTGTAACGCATATTGACTAGATTATATAGGTTTGTGATTGTTTGAATTGATATACATAATGTTATAATAATGAATACATTCAAACTTGGTTAAGTGAAGTTCTCATACGTCTGACTGGACCATGGGCCCCAACAGTGGTCATGCGTCCGATTGCCCATACGACTGAGTGTCTATGCGCCTAAATAGTCCATACGCCTGAACAACCTCATGCGACTGACTCAGTCGCACGACTGAACACTCAGTCGTGCGAATGGATCAACCGCATGGCTCAATCGCGTGGATGAACCATGCAAATGGTTCAGTCGCACAAATGAGTAACCCTAACCTATAAATACCACCTAATTCGTGGAAAAACGTAAGAATCATACACATTTCAACTCCAGACGTACCCTAGCCGTCTAGAGACCTCTAAGATCATACTCCAAGTTCATAGATCGCAGTAGATTGATTCCTAATCTATTCTTAACGTTAGATTCAATACATAATTGTTTCTATGTGCGTTCTCACTGATTGGATCGCCAATCAAATAGGATTCCGCACTATTTGATTCAGTTTACACGTTAATCAGTTAGTACATCATCCAGTACACAATCCTCCTAACAAGTGGTATCAGAGCCAAGGCTCTTGATTACGTGTTGATTCAATCATTTTTTATACAAAAATTGTGTTTTTTCACTAAAAACGCAATCCTTTTGTGTCAAACGGTGTCTTAGACGTCTCCTGACCATAAAGTTTAGTTTTTCCTGCATACGGCAATTACAAATTTTCAAACTTTAGCAGGTTCAGTTGCACGATTCGCTCAATCGCACGACTGAGTTCATTCGCATTCCCCAAACGCACGATTGGACTCATTCGTACCCTCACTCGTACAACTGAGAACTCTATTCGGACTGTTCAACCGCATTAGTTCATTCGGCCGACTGACTCATCTGCATTACTTCAGGCGCACGATTGAACCATTCGTCTAGTTCAATCGCCCGAATAAGTAGTTTTTTTATTGTTAAGTTAAGTGAAATGGAGGATCAGTTTTGAGCATACACAGCAAGTAGAGACACTCGTATTCAAAATCTACTGCTATTGGAGAACGAAGTGGGAATTCATAATAAACCCCAAAGCTTATCATGTTAGATGACTACCCACAATGGAAGCAATGTTTCGAAATCTACTTAAATGGAGTAGATACAAATTTGTGGGAGGCTATAGAGTCGGGGTACATCATGCCAGTAGGAGTTGACGGTGTCAAACTTAAGTTAAGTGGCATGTCTAATGCACAAAAGGTGAAACACAACGCTGAGAAGAAAGTCTACGCTTTGCTTACCTAGTCTATTCCGAAGGATATTTTCCATCAGTACTCGGAGTATACTCAAGCAAAGAAATTATGGGATGTGTTGGAGAAGAGGTATGACTGAAATGCCTCACTCAAGGCCATTAAGGCCAAAGCTTTGAAGAAGGAGTTTGAGAACTTCTCTTCAATGGGAAAGTAAAGCCTAGACGACGTGATCGACAGATTCTACCACTTGATGAGTGAGATGCACACTCATGGAGTAAGTAGGTCGATAGAGGATAAGGTATCCAACTTTGCAGATGGATTACCAGACTAATGGGCTTCCTTCGTTTCAAATCTCAGATAGAATGGGATGCTCTCGAAGTTAGATATAAATGACTTCATTCTGAAACTGATAGAGGAGGAGCTTAGGATGAAGTATAGAGCCCAAAAGGCCAACTATGATCAGAATCTGGCGCTTTACAAAGCGACTCCTCAGGCCAACACATCTGGAGCACCACTGCAGACTGCCTTCGTCTCAAGCTCAACAAGTCCAGCACAATCATCTACTTCAGGGCCCGAAACGCCAGGGTCGTCTGGTACCCAGTATATTATACCTGAAGCCAATGCAGCAAAATTGAAAACCGATAAATTCAGTAACGTAATTATTGAGGGGGCCAGAGAACACATGGACCTCTTAGCTGCATAGTCCACTCCTATGATGGACTAATTGTTGGGAAGATAGGAAATTGCCACCTGGCAGATGAGGATTATGAACAGGTGGATGAGATGGAATTGGAACGGATGGATATAATGTTGGCCTTGGCAAGTGCTGTCCGACGAGCTAAAAAGTTTGTCAAGAAGACCGGACAGAACTTGGTTGCAACCAAGGACACAACCTTTGGCTTCGACAAGTCAAAGGTAACCTATTTCAACTGTGGTGAGAAGGGGCACTTCAAACGGGAGTGTGTGAAGCCAAAGAAGACTTGTAATGGCAATCCTTTCTCGTCCTTTAATCGTCAGGACAAAGCCACATCTAGAAGTTCTACTTCATCAAGCAAGGACCTTAAAGCCTTGACTGCTAACGAGGATGAAGGACAGGACTGGAGCTTTCGGTTCATCTCACCAGGAGAGTCCAACATAGCTAGTGTGGAGGACATAGATGACGATTCCACAAGTGAGGGAGACATAGCAGTAGAGCTCGCGATGTCCAATTCTGAAGACACTACACCTGTAGTTGTTAGGATCAGTGATCTACGTTTGATTGATTAGAAAGTATAGTAGCGGAATTCTAACAATGAATTAGCCAATTCACAAGAACGAAAAGATATTCAATGAAGAACAAAAACGGTTATAGATAGAGAGAATTCTGCAGATATATTTCATTCAATATTCGCTTTCGTGGTAACGGAATGTCACCCTTACAATTAGGTCGACACCTCTTATATAAGAGATGTGACGTCTGCTGATGTCACTTGATAGTGACATCTAACAGAATTATTCCAACTGAAACACAACTACTGAAGATGTCAAAACAGCTGACATCTTCTTACAAAAATACTAAGTGTTATCAGTTACTACAACTACTGAAAAAACATAAAACTATTGACACTACAACGACTGAAGAACAAGCTCTTCAGTCGTTTTACAAAACTACTGAAAGTAAAAACATAAAACTACTGATATCACAACTACTGAAGAAGTACTCTTCAGCTGTTGTGACAAACTACTGAAACTTCAGTACTTGGTCTTCAGACTTGAACTTCAGATGTTTCATCAGCTGATGACTTCAGTAGATATCATCAGCTGATGTCTTCAGTCTTTGTCTTCAGACTTTGTACACCAGTTGTTGATCTTCAGCACTTGTAGACTCTTTAGCTGTTGTACTTCAGTACTTGGTCTTCAGCTTCAGCACTTTTGTTCTTCAGCTGTTCAGCTTCAGCACTTGTGTTCTTCAGCTGTTGAGCTTCAGCACTTTAGTCTTCAGCTGTTGAAGTCTTCAGTACTTGATCTTCAGCTGTTGAAGTCTTCAGCACTTGTCGAACTGCTGATGAGGCCTTCAGCAGTTGTTGTGATATCATGTGGGACTTAGAGGTTTTCTGATCTTGGCTCATTGGTTCTTTTGGTCCAACAGTAGTCAACCACCTGCCTGAAGAAGAAAAATCTACATCAACGTCAGAATCACTAAAACAAGAGACAATAGATTCTGCACACATGGCTGATTCCTCATCAACATCTCAGGTAAGTATTACTGACTAGTTGTTTAATAATCATGCTTGTTCTGATTGTAATAAATTTAAAGAAAGCATAGATTTAAAATTTGCTAGGTTATTAGATTATAATGATAGCCTAGTAAAGGATTTGGAACTGTGCACCGAAGCTAATAGAGTTTTAAAACAAAATGAGCACAGTTACAAGAAAAAGATAGACCTTTTGAACAAACAGCATAGGGAAACAGAAGTAGTTGCCTTTAACCAAGCTAATGACATTAGGTACTATCTTAACTCCCTAGAGAACACTAAGAAGCAGAAAGCAGTTTTAGAAGTAGAAGTCAACTCCTTAAAACAAAAACTGCACAGTTGGATAAGCTTATCACATATTGTCCAACACATAGTGAGAGAAAGAAACAACGGGGAGGGATTGGGATACTAAGCGGTTCTGCCACCACCTGAGATCTTGATGAACACCAAAAGTAAACCAATTAATAATAACACCATCAAGGATCATGTGGTGACCACTCCTCTTGTTAGTGACCCAGATTCTACAAGTAAACCAATTGAATCTGGCACTAAACAAAAGGAGTCCACTTTAAAGGCAAAAGGAAAGATGCCTTGTGTTAACCTGGAAAAAGAGTTTGAAAAGGTTAATTTAAAGTCAAGTTCAAACAAAGTCAAATCAGAACCCAAAAAGACTATTAAACCTAATCAATCACGAGTATCATGTTAAAGTCCAGGTAAACAAGAAATAAAAGATGTAAAACCAGGTAAAGCAATTAAGTTTGTAAAACCCAACCATACATCTAACAAAGAAGTGTCTCAATCTAAACAAAATAAGGTCATCCGTGTGACACCCACATCTCCACAAAAACAAATCAACCGTAAAGTTGAAAGCAAATCTTGCTACAATTGTGGAGAGTACGGTCACATTGCGTCTAATTGTCCTTATTATCAGACACCGGGGAGGAAAGTTGAACTTCCTTCATCTAAAACTAGATCTTTTAAGAGGAACTCAGTGATGCCTCCTAAAAGGGATAGTGAATCCAAAGTTCAACCCATCAGCCAGTCGTCTGTTTATCACAAACAGGCCTTACACAAAGCTGGCCTATGGAAAGAAAAATCCACCTCAGCGTCTAAAAATGAGAAAAAATAGACATCTGAGCTTCCCTCGACCTCAAATGGCCAATGGGTTGAGTTTATGTTGTGTGATGCCTCGGGGAACCCAAGCCAGTGAAGGCTTGGGTTCCTAACTTGAACTAATGTTTTCATTGAATGTGCAGGGTGTTCGCTATAGTGCTGAGACTAACACGTGGATTGTAGATAGCGGAGCATCCAGGCACATGACGGGGAACAGAGCTCTCTTATCAAACGTCACACAAATCAAAGGGGGCATGTTTCATTTGCTGGAAACAAAGGCGGGTACATCACAGCCCAAGGGGAAATGGGAAATCAGAAAGTTAAGTTTGACAAGGTAAACTATGTCCAATAGTTACAAAATAACTTACTTTCTGTTTCTCAAATATGTGATAAAGGCTTCAAAGTAGTCTTTGACAACAAGAAGTGCTACGTTTTGAAGAAGGACTACGTGATCCCAGAGGACCAAGTCCTAATGTCAGCTTCAAGATATAATGATCTTTATGTCTTGGATCTTTCAAAGGCCTCCACAACGGATCGTGAAGTTCAGTGCTTCTTGTCCAAAGCTACTGAGAAGGACTCCATCTCCTGGCATAGGAGAATGGGACACATAAATCCAAGGAAGATGAATCACTTGATCCAGAATGATCTAGTGAGGGGAGTGAACGTCAAAAACTTCCAACTCTTGGATTTCTGTGTTGCGTGCAAGAAGGGCAAAAAGATGAAGAAGTCTCATAAGGAAAAGAAAGTTCATTCCATAGAACTACCTCTTGAGCTTCTTCACATGGATCTGTTTGGTCCAGTCAGTACAAGAAGCATCGCAGGCGACTTGTACTACTACGAAGTTATTGATGACTACTCAAGATTCTCTTGGTAATGTTTCTGAAGTCCAAATTAGAAACATTTGAATCCTTCAAGGAATTAGTAACTACACTGGAATCCCTATACAAGCTGAAAGTACGACAAGTGCACTCAGACAACAGAACCGAGTTCAAGAATCAGTGGATGGAGGCCTACTGCAAGGAAAAGGGAATTGTGCATCAATTTACCTCTGCCTACACTCCTCAGATGAACGGTGTTGCTGAACGGAAGAATCACAGCTTGATAGAGACCGTACAGACTATGCTAGCAGACTCGAAACTGCCTATTCAATTCTAAAATGAGGCAGTTGCAAATGCATGTTATACACTCAATCGAGTTCTGGTAGTTAAACGCCATGGAAAAACATGCTACGAGTTACTACAACGACGTAAACCTAACTTAGAGTATCTCGAGCCGTTTGGCGCTCTGTGCACCCTGCTGAAGAAGACTCAGGAGGGAAAATTCAGCAAGAAGGTTGATGAAGGGATCTTTCTAGGATACAACATACCGAACAAGAGAGTTTACAACAACTCAACGGGTCAAGTAGAGGTGTGGTGTAATGTTGATATTCAGAGATACACCACACCACCTGCTGGAAAAGGGCCTGCTTACCTCTTTGGCTATGATGGATTCTTCAAGTCCTTCAACATACCTCTCTCCACTTCCGAAGACGAGTTGGCAAACAAGATGATGTACGATGTCTTGAACACACCGTCTCAAGATTCAACACCATCCGGTTCACAAAGTCAATCATCTACCAACTCAGGGGGAGCACTTGATGTGAGTGACTCTTCCTCTGATGAAGAAAACGTGGAGAATGATCAGAACAACCAGGATGAGCAAGTTCCGACTACCACAAGTCCACAAGCATCTGACAGTGATGCTTCTGAGCCTTCTCAACCTCAGACTCCTATTGCCTCAAATCCAAAACCAAATGTTCACAATCTTGATTCTGAGGTGGTTGTTCCAACAACTCCTGGCTCACGTCTAAACGTCTATCATCCTTTGGATAATGTCATAGGAGATGTGAGATCGGGAGTTCAGACCAGAAACCAGTTGTACTCAGCTGATTATGCCTCTGTGATGGAAAAGGGATACTTTCATGATGGTGCCTATAGTTGCTTTGTGTCTCAAGTTGAGCCAAAGTATGTTAGTGAAGCCCTGAATGATGAGGCATGGGTGAGTGCCATGTAAGAAGAACTTCTTCAGTTCAAGAAGTTAGGTGTATGGACTCTAGTGGATAGATCTAAAGGTGTATGGGTCTTGAAATTCATGAAAGATGATCAAGGAGTGATCATCAGAAACAAGGCTCGGCTTGTTGTTTAGGGATTTCGACAAGTTGAAGGTATTGACTACAATGAAGTGTTTGCACCCGTGGCAAGAATGGAAGCAATCCGCATATTCCTTGCCTATGCATCGTATATGAAGATCAAAGTTTATCAACTAGATGTGAAGAGTGCGTTCCTTCATGGTGAGATCCGAGAGATAGTGTATGTCAGTCAACCCGAGGGATTTGAGGATCCATATCATCGGGACAGAGTTTACAAACTCGACAAAGCGCTATACGGGCTTCATCAAGCTCCGAGGGCCTGGTATGAGAAACTCTCGACTCATCTTGTGAAACACAATTTTCGCAGGGGAGTCGTTGACTGTACATTGTTTATCAAGGAAAAAGATGGGGATTTACTGCTGGTACAAAACTATGTTGATGACATAATCTTCGATTCCAAGAATGAAGAACTATGAAAAGAGTTTGAAGCAATAATGAAGGCGGAGTTTGAGATGAGTGCAATGGGAGAGATGAAGTTCTTTCTTGGGTTATAGGTGGATCAGACACCAAATAGGATTTTCCTACATCAGACCAAGTATGTAGGTGATATTCTCAGTCGGTTTGACATGGAGAATGCTTCTACAGCTGGAACTCCACTTGCTACAAACCATGATGTAGCACCCGACGAGAATGGTGATCTGGTTGATGCCACTATGTACCGAGGGATGAATAGATCTCTCATGTATCTCATTACCTCACGACCTGATATCATGTATGCTACATGTTTATGTTCACGATATCAGGCAAAGCCTAAGGTGAACCATCTTATTGGGGTCAAAAGGATTTTTCGTTATCTGAAGGGTACACCCACACTTGGATTGTGGTATGCTCATGATGATGACTTTGAGCTTACGGTGTATAGCGACTCGGATTACGGTGGCTGCAAGATGAACTACAAGTCTACATCAGCAGAGTGTCAGTTCTTTGGGAGAAGATTAGTAACCTGGCAGTGTAAGAAGCAGACCTCGGTTGCATTGTCAACCTTTGAAGCCGAATACGTTGCTGCTGCAAGTTGCTGTTCACAAATCATATGGATTCAACAGCAAATGCGGGATTACGGTTTGAAATTCTCTTCTACTCCTATCTTTGTTGATAACTCTGCTGCAATTGCAGTCACTAAAAACCCAGTCCAACATCCTAAGACCAAACACATCGGAATTAAATATCACTTTATCTATGATTGCTTTGAAAAGAACTTAATCGATGTGGCAAAAATAAATACAGATTTTCAACGCGCTGACCTCTATACAAAGGCTTTTGACAAACCACGTTTTCTATATTTGTTAGAGGTCAACGGCGTTAAAAAGAAAAGTGAGGTCATTCCTGAAGATGACCATGTGTAGTCCGATGCGTCTTATGCATTTTCTTTTATTTTTCAATTTTTTATTTTTTATTTTATTTTCTTAATTTTAAGCTGCTTAATTAGAATTGGTCTTATTTCTTTGCCTAATAAAATCCTAAAACGCTAATCCATTACGGTTTTAAAATTTTAGGGGGATAATAGGTTTAGACAGTATAACAAAAAAAATAAAAAAATAAAAAAACGAGGGAGGAGGAGAGGTAGCTGATAAAAATAAGATCGTACGTGTGATACCGATTAAATCTTTGGAATATGATAGTACACAGGAGCAAACCATTTGGGAATTTAAAATTTTAAATTGAAAAAGATGCAAAGCTCAAGTATATGTCTGTAGTCTGAGCAATATAAAAGGAAATATGATAGACAAACTAGCTATTACTAAGGTAACACAAAGAAAGTAGACCTAGAGGTTGCTAGACCACAGATGATATGTCGGTAGATTCAACACAATAGATGACTAGACCTTTTTGGTGATCTCAAGATTAAACTAAAATGTTTGACTAGCTGTGGGTAACACCGTATCCCTGGTTAACACAATCAACAAGATTCCAATAAGGGGTGACGAGCAAAATAAACGCCATGAATATGTGCGTAAGACAAAAGCATGAGCAAAAGCACATAAAAATGCAAATACAATCAAACTAATAACCTATGTTGTTGGTGAGATCTATGCAAAAAAATGAAATTGCCCAAACAAGAAGATAGGTTTGTGCCTCTCTGCTGTGTGATGGTACTAACCTGAGGATAAGCATAACCTATATATTCTAGAATTCATTGTTGTTTGCCCCCTCTCTATTGTGCGGTGGCACTGACCTGAGGCTTGGCTTCTCTTTGAAAGTTCTAAGAATAGTTTCTTCTTGAAACTACCCTGAGACCACTCAAAAATCTCCTGAGGAATGTTGATTACCATATAAGTGTGGGATCCACAAATGCTTGTTGAAATAAACAAACCTTAAACCATCATCAATCTGTGTTGAAAGTCTGTGTATGGATTTAAGAGGACAAGTATACTGACAATCAGTGTGGCTACAATTCTTGAAAGTTCAAATCAGTGTGGGAGCCTAATAGTACTAGTATGATTTCCTAAATTTGCTAAATGACTCTAGATGAAAAACAAGAATAGACCATCAAAGGTTTTAGATAACTTGTCCCGAATGATTTGAATATCCTGTATGATTCCAAAGTGAATTGGTCCATGTATGGTTTAAATGAATTGAAGCTGCCTTTTCAGACAAATAATTCTTTAGATTTACATCTTAGGATTTAACCCTCACAAAAACACAAAAACATGTCTTAGTTTTGAGTTTCAGTTTTATTTCTTTTATTTCTGTATAAAGTTTGTCAATTTCAGTTTGTTTAATATCGGACTATGTCATGGAAGTTGATAGGGAACCTTATCATCTAAACGGTCACGGCTGAGGTGACCACACGTGCTTTCAAATAAATATGGGTCACGTCTGAGGTGACAAAGTATTTTTAAAAGGATCACGTCTGAGGTGATCAAAGGTTTTTCAAGCTTAAAATGATCATGTCTGAGATGGTCAAATGCTCATAAAGTATATTCAAAAGGTAAAAGGGTATTAATTGTCGAATGGTCATAAAGTCAAACAACCTTGAGTATGACTCATTCACACGATTGGACAATGAGTATATATCAGTCGTACGATTGGTGTACACGAATGTGTCTAGTCGCATGAATGAAGGTGACCGAATGACTCAGTCGCACAATGGATGTCTAGTCGCACGACTGAAGTCAAACAACCTTGACTGACTGTGCTAGTCGCACGACTGATCTTCAGTCTCATGAATCAACTATGCGACTGGGCCCAGTCGTACGACTAAAAGTAAACCCTAGTATAAATAGAGGGTGAGTCGGTCGCAGTTGGTCATCACTCCCAAATCGCCCCTACATCGCACGAACATACCGTTACTCTGCCCGATTCTTATTTGAGCACTCTAGATCTTTGATTATTGCTTACTTATGGTCTATAGTGATTATACAGGTATAATGCGTGCTATCCATGCGAATGTCCATCGATTCATGCCCTAAATTCGCTTGATATGAACACTAAAAGAAACCGAGACTTAGATTAACTAATAAACAACTAAACTAAGTCCTTTGTGCTATTAAAGGTTATAATGTGTTTTGTTCGTAAAAAGCAAGTCTAATGAGCCTAACCACGACATCTAACATTAAAGATTGCTCAAAAATTGATTTTGAACTGAACAGTCAGTCTGTCATGCGAAGGGACAATCTGATGATTTTCAGTCACACGACTGAAAGGAGCGAATGGCCAGATCGCATAGCTAAATCATGCGTATGATTTCAGTCACAAGACTGGTGTAATCACATGAGATAGCATACGTATGAGCTTAGTCACATGTTAAGTCATACGTATGAGGTCATTCGCACGACTAGATCTCAGTCGCACATTGTCATTCGCACAAAAAAATAGAGAATTTCATGTTCAAATGATTAAGTTCGTTACTTATTGACTGACACTAACGTTTATATTCATTGTGTAAGAGATGGTTAGTCGTTGGACTATGAGCATCAAGCACAACATCTGTGCTCATCTGGATCTGACATTCAGGAACACAACTGACTTCTCGAGCATTATTACTCTCCTATGGAGATAGAGGATCTTCTGAGCCATCTTGACTCCGTGCATACCTCATCGCTCGATTCAGCATGCCTTCTGGGAAGGCGCAGTTGTTGACAGGACCTCAGAGCCCCACCAGATCAGGAGTTCCATTTTTGGTCAGCCCATAGAGATCACTGAGGATGATCTCAGGACAGTATTAGAGCTCGGGGATGATGTTGATTGCCCTACCCGTCTACATCCATTGATAGTACGAGGTTCTTTTCTGCGGGCCAAGTACTCTAGGGACATCAACTCAGGTGTGCTCAACAAGAGCAACCTATGTCCTCAGTTTAAGTACTTAGCCCATGTGCTGCTCAAGTGCATTGCCTCACGGAAGGGGGGGTTCGATGAGCTGTCTGATCAGATACAGAACGCCTATGTGGTGTTGGTGCTAACCATCCGTTCAGCTTCTCTAGGATGATCTTCACCTACCTGGTGGAGAACATAGAGGCCAAGGGCAAGGAGGGATTTTGCATGTACCCTCAATTCATGCAGATGATCATTGACCAAAAGCTCCCTTCGTTGCCAAAGGAGGAGGATGTCGTAGCACTCGAGGTGATGGATGATACCACCTTGGGTCGGATGAAGGTATACAGGAGGAAACAGGTGAAACCCCCTGTGAGGCGACTATTTGGGCATCTTGCCTGTGAAGACTATGTGGCGCCGTCACGAAGAAAGTGGCGCCACGACGACAGTGACTCAGATACTGAGCAAATCGAGCTCCCAGATGATGATTTAGATGACGACAACAGCGGTGCTGGTTGAGATGCAGGGCCACTCAACCGAGGGCCCCCACTACTGATATAGCATCTCCAGCACCCACCCACATAGAGACTGAGGATGTTGGATTCCATCAGGAGTTCAACTTGATGAGGAGGAGGATAGGATGAGGAGCCGCTCACTCGGACTATTCACAGCAAGGTGGTTGCCACAGAGCGAGGGCTTCGGGCGGTTGGTGAATGCCCTGGCAGGTCGGGAGAGACTGCCACTGATCCTACCTTTGCTCCCAATTAGCCAAGCCGTGTTCCAGGGGGAGCATCCTCCTCAAAAGGCTCAAGGAAGAAAAGGATGCTCAGCCCCACGGCTTGATGAAGAAGAAGAGAAAACTGACCTTCATCACCACCACCACTACTACCACCACTACCACCACTCCACCTACCACCACCACTCCATCCACTACCACCACTCCACCTACTACTATTACTACTACCCCGTCTACCACCATATCTACCACCCCACTCCACCACCACCTTCATCTCTATTACCCCCATCTTCACCACTGCCACCACCACCACTAGCCATCCAGCTGCACCATCATCCTTCTCTCCATATACATCTGGATCACCTCTACCTCCCTTTGGGGTAGAGGAACAGTTGTCAGCGCTGAACCGTATGGTGATGCGTCTGTTAGCAGCAGATGATGAGAAAACTGCACAGATTCGTCAGTTAGTAGAACTTACTACTGCACAATCTCAGTAGATTTCTCAGCAGGCTCGATTGATTGATTAGCAGGCTCAGCAGATGTCTCAGCTCCAGGAGCAACATGCCAAGAAGATTGAGGAGCTGGAGGCTGCAAACAAGACTATCATGCTAAAGCTCAAAGGATCCAAAGAAGATCCCTTAAAGATCGGAGAAGGAGACGGAGACGATGATGTTGATGATGATGAGAGTGATGATGATGATGATGGTGATGATCACGAGGGTGATACGGATGCAGATGATGATGAGGATTCTTCTGCTGCAGGTGCCACATCTACAAGCGAACGAGGACAAAAAGGACTCAAGATCAGAGTGCCTCCACATCCGCCTCGGTAGCAGAAGAGCAGAGGATACAGGATAAGACTAATATTTAGTTATTTACTTTATTTAAATCATATGTATTCGAATCTTGTATCTCCTTAATGTAATGAATTTTTATATTTAATGTTGGTGTTTTTGTCTTGATTATTAACTAATGATTGTTGTGTTACATGTATAAATCAAGCAGATCCAAACATTCAGAGGGATGAACATGATGCTGCTCCCCTCCAACAGATCAAGACTCAGCTCACGATGGTTCTTGATCTGCAGGGTATAGTTAGGAGATCGGTGATGTACACTCCTGAAGAAGGAGAGATCATTCACAATCTGTTGGACCAAAAGAACCAATGAGCCTGATCAGAAAAACCTCTAAGTCCCACAGACATTACAACTACTGAATAAGATTACAACACTGAAGACATCAGCTGATTACAAAGGCTGAAAGTAAAGTACTGAAGACAAAGTCTGAAGACAAAGACTGAAGACCAGAGTGATCAGTAGTTGTCACAACAGCTGAAGTTATTAACTTCAGTAGTTGTGATGGTTTTCCTTTCAGTACTTGTATTTACATTTCAATAGTTTATAGTTTCAGTAGTTTTAGTTCAGTAGTAGTTTATGTTTTTGTACTTAGCATTCTCTAAGATATGATCAGTTGTGTGAGAACATTCTCAGTAGTTTGCATAGTTTCAGTTGTTTGTATAATTCTGTTAGATGTCACTATCAAGTGACATCAGCAGACGTCACATCCTTATATAAGGAATGTTGACCTAATGTATGTGTGACTTTAAGCCACCACGAAAGTATTTGAATGAAATATTCTTTTGCAGAATTCTCTCTTTTTCTATAACGTGCCTATTCCATTGATATCAATTGTGTTCTTGCAAATTGTTTAATTCATTGATCGAATTTTGCTGCAATCTACTCTAATCAATCAACTTAGATCTCTGATCCTAACAATGGTATCAGAGCAGGTTAATCATTGATCGATCTAACAATTGATCATTGAAACTGCTATTTCGATATCTAATTTGATCGAATTAGCATATTTGCAAGAATTGGTTATAGAGATTGAATTTCTGTTGCTCTCGGTTATTGCTTTGAGACTTCTCTTGGTTCGTATTGAGTTTGTTGTGTTTTGCACTAAATTGGTTAAAACTAAGTGAATTTGATTGAATCTCAGAATGACTACTCCTTCTAATGACCCTCACAATACTGGCTCCTCAACCAAGCCTCCGTGCTGGTTAGGACTGAGTATAACATATGGCAACGAAGAATGCTCCATCACCTGTTTGTTAACAGTTCAAGTTGTTGGACATCTGTGGTACATGGTCCACACAAGCCTATGGTGAACAATCCGGAAACCAACCAAATGGTTCCGAAGAAGAAGGAACAATACTAAGATGAGGATCGAAAACTGTTTGAGATTGATGCTAAAGCTCATGGAATTCTGGCCATGGCACTGCCAAATGAAATCTATTTTGGGCTTATGCATCATGAAACTGCTCATGACCTCTGGAATGCATGAAAGAACAATTGGTGGAACAGACGAGGTCTTAGCAAACAACAGAGAAATCCTTGCCCAACAATATGAGACATTCTCTCATAGGAAGGGTGAGACACTGACTCAACAGTTTGAGTGTTTCTCCTGTTTGATCTCTGAGCTAAAAATGGTCAAACATGAATACATTAATAGCCAGATGAACAACAGATTCCTCAGATCACTGCCTGAGAGATGGGACACATATACCATTGTCCTACGCTCCAGTGAAAATCTGGATAGCCTATCGCTCACCCAACTCCATGGGAAGCTGCTTACATTTGAAAAAGATATAGAGCAGAAAAGGAAACTGGCATCATCAGGAAAGCTCACTGATGACTTTGTACCAGGGAACACTGCCTTGATTGGTCATGAGTCAGAATATGCTGCATCAAAAAGCCATTATGATGAGCATATAGATTTCTCTTCAAACAGTTCTGATAATGCATTTGTTAGTGTTGATAGTCAGTCAGGCTGTAATAGTGACAATTTGTGCTTCATGATGGATGATTTGAAAGGTATTGCTGATGATGACTTAGAAGAGATGGATATTCTGAGCCAAATGGCCTTGATTAATATCAGATCTCAAAAGTTCTACAAGAGAACTGGTAGAAAATTTCCAGGACTCTCTAGCAAAACCAAAGTTGGTTTTGACAAGAGTAAGTTGAGGTGTCACAAATGCCACAGGCTTGGGCACTTTGCAAGAGAGTGTCGATCAACTGGATCTAACTCCTCTGCACCCTTTGTGACTTTTCCAAGTATAGTTCACAAAACAGAGGGCAACATCCTGCTAGTTCTCATCACTCACAACCATATCTCCTGCATATTTTGTCCCTCAGGGTCCAATGCCATATCCATATCCCTGCTATTACATGCCACAGCCAAATCAAGTTCAAGTTCCTATTGCACAACAACCTCAAGCCTTATCTGAGCCTCAACCATCTCAATCATCTCAATCACAACCTCATCACAGCTTCTTCACCCCTGGTACTGTTGACTGGAGCAGTCTACCAGATGATCTTTCTGGTAATGAGCAATTATTTGCTAGTGATGGTCAACATGGTGGTGAACACTTTTGGGAATCTTGCTCTCATGGCCCTGGAGTCTACTGAGGGTTCATGCTCCAATGCATCTTCATCACAGGTAACCCAGGTATCCTTGAGGCTAAGGCCAAGCTATGTTCTGAATCTTGCATAGCTGCATTTATCTCTATTAGAGAGGCAAATGTAGCTTTAATAAATCAAAATCTTGAGCTTGAGCAAACCCTTTCTAAAAGAAAAGCTGAGTATGAGTCTGTCCTTAAAGATAAAGATGATGAGATTATAAGCTTAAATGCCAATTAATGATGAAAAGGCTAAGCTAGAGGTCATTCTTGAGAACCACAGAGATCTTAAAGAAACACTTGCAGCTACCCAAGTTGAGTGTGACCGCTGGGTATCATCCTGCAAGGGATTTGAAATGCTTCTCAGCAAGCAAACAGCTTCAAATGTGAAGTTTGGAATTGGTTACAACCACATTGCACCACCTACAAATTTTACTCCAAATCAATAGTAAAACCTGAAGGTGAAGTAATTTCCAAACCACATCATCATGTGTTCATCCTCAAGTGATCAGCAAAGACAGAAGATGAAATCAGTGTTGATACCTCAGCAAATCAATTGCCTGATGGGTTAACTACTGATAAGCACATGAAGCTGAGTACTTCAGATGTTGTCCCTCAAAGTACCTCAAGTACTAAAGGGCAAGTCACAACATCTGAAAAGCATTTCAAATCAACTAAAATAAAAGGATTAACAACTGCTGAGGAATCTATCATACGGTCTTTTAGGACGGATAGAGAACAGCTGAAGAACAAGTCTTCAGTTGTACAGATCCTTCAGTACTTAAACAAGTACTGAAAGGAGGAAAGTACTGAAGATCACACAGCAGTTTCCACTCAGCAGTTTCCACTTCAGCAGTTCCACTCAGCAGTTGATCATCCAAGATAAAGAACAAGCCATGTGACATATGTGGTAAGTTCAATCATCTTTCTAATGAATGTTGTACAAAAAGGGTTCCAAACACAACAAAGATAAGCTCATTAAAAAGCAGATGGAAAAAATGAAAAATGAGTTTGAGACCAAGTTTGTACCACAGTCATTCCAAAGTGATAAACCCAAGACTTCATCCAAATCCAAAAAGAAGGAGGGTGTATCATAAAACGTGATAGTGTTCCTCATGATAAACATCAGACTAAGTCTGTAAATTTCAAGGAGGAAATGGTGGGCCACAAGAACTCATCAAAAACAAGTACTGATGTGTCAAGAGCTGAAAGCTTTAGCTACAAAGCACAACTTGTTATGATGGTTCAGCATTTGTTGGGGAGAGTTAACCAACTTGATGCACCTGTGATCAAACAACTGAAAGGTATTCCAAGCCCAAATCCAAGGAATCCATTTCAGCACCATCTCACCTCATCAGTTGTTAATCATAAGAAACAAGTTATGGTTAATCTGTTGATGAAAACAGACCAAAACCAAAAAGGTTTGGGTCTCAAAACCTAACTAGTTCCTTGTGATGAATGCGGGTTCTTCAGCATCCAAGTAGCATCTGGTATGTAGACAGTGGAGGATCTATGCATATGACTGGAAGCAGTTCTCTTCTTAATGACTACTCTCAAGGAAAGAAGGGATTTGTTCATTTGGAAATGATGCTAAGGGTTACATCATTGGGAAAGGATATGTGTCAAATGGAGAAATCAGATTTGATGATGTTAACCATGTGGAGAATCTAAAGTATAATCTACTGAGTGTCAGTCAGATGTGTGATAAAGGGCATGTTGCACTTTTCACAAGCCAGAACTGCAGAATTCTGTCTTCCACAGTTCTGAGGCTGATTGACAAGGTATTGGATGAACATACTCTCCTGAAAGCCAACAGGATTGGAAGAGTTTATGCCCTGGATTTGTCAATAAGATTGATTTGAAGGGTCATCCTTGCTTGTTCTCCAAAGCCTCTCCTCAGGAATCTAAACTGGGCACAGAAGGCTAGGTCATGTAAATCTCAAAAACATGATCAGCTGGTCCACAATAGTTTAGTGAGAGGTTTACCAATAAAGGAGTTCCAATGTGATGAAACCTGTACTGCTTGTTTGAAAGGAAAACAGCACAAAGTCTCATTCCCTCCTATTGAAGAACCTAAATCCACTCCTGCTTGCAGTTACTGCACATGGATCTATTTGGTCCTGTGAGAGTGATGAGCATGGCCAAGAAGAAATACTGTCTGGTAATTGTGGATGATTACTCCAGATTGTATGGACTTTCTTCTTGCATTCAAAGGATGAGGTTGCTCAGATGATTATAAACTTTGTGTTGTATGTTGAGAAGCAGTATTCCTATCAGTCAAGTGTATAAGAAGTGATAATGGAACAGAATTCAAAACCATACACTTGATGATTTTTATCTCTCAAAGGGAATCAAGAGGCAGTTTAGCATCCCAAGGACTCTAGAACAAAATGGAGTAGTGGAAGAAAGAATAGGACCCTAATTGAAGCTGCAAGGTCCATGTTGCTTGACTCTGGTTTGCCATTGACCTTTGGGTTGAAGCTGTCTACACAGCTTGCTATGTGCAAAATAGAGTATTAGTAAATCAGAGGTTGATGAAGACTCCATATGAAGTTCTAATCATTTGGCTCCTCTAATTTCATTCTTCAAAGCATTTGGGTGTCCTTGTTTCATTCTCAACACAAAGGATCAACTCCACAAATTTGATCCTAAGGTGGATGCAGGGTATTTTGTAGGATATTCATCCACATGCAAGGTTACAGAGTCTTCAACTGCAGAACAAAGATAGTTGAAGAAACCTTGCATGTTAATTCAATGAATCTCCTAAGGATAAATTCCACAAACCCTATGGAATTGTTTGATCTGGATATACTGCAATATGTTCCTTATCAACCTCCAGCTGTTGCAAATCATGTGAATAAATCATCTTCTGCAGCAAGTCTTCCACCTGGTGGTACTGAAGATGATGATGATATCAGTACTCACCTTTTCAAGTTTAGTGATCAACTGCCTGATTCCACTAAACCTGATGTTCCTGTAGCTTCAGTAGCTCCATCCACAACAAATGCTGATGAGATTTCTGACTCCTCACATCATTTGAATTACCATCTCATACTTGGTTTCAAGAGTCTGGATCACACATATGTTGCTGGAACCTGCTACAAACACTTGCACTGATCTTATAGTGTACCAAGAGCTAAAGAATCACCCCATGTCTCAAATCATTGGTGATATCAATGCTGGTGTCTCAACCAGAACTCAATTGTCAATTTTGGCTTCTATGCTCTCTTCATCAGTCAGCTAGAGCCAAAGAACTATCATGTTGCTTTAAGAGACAATGGATGGATTGAAGCCATGCGGCTTGAGATACTTCAGTTCAAAAAAGCAGCAAGTGTGGGAACTGGTTCCTCTACCCCCAGGTAAGTGTGCAATAGGCACTAAGTGGGTGTTTAGGAATAAAACTGATGAAAATGGGCTTATCGTCAAGAACAAGGCTAGACTGGTTGTACAAGGGTTTTCACAAGAAGAAGGTATGATTATGATGAAACCTTTGCCCCTTGTAGCCAGACTGGGGCAATTAGATTGTTCTAGCCTATGCTGCATTCCACAATCTTAAAGTTTTTCAAATGGATGTCAAAAGTGCTTTTTTTATGGGAAAATAAAAGAAGAGGTTTATGTGTGTCAACCACCAAGTTTTGAGGATAATAAACATCCTGATTGGGGTAAACTTGATAAGGCTCTTTATGGGTTCAAACAAGCTCCTAGGCGCTGGTATGAAACACTTTCAAATTTTCTTCTTCAAAATAATTTCACTAGAGGCTCCATAGATAAAACTTTGTTTATTAAGAAAGTGGATCAGCATAAGCTACTTGTTCAAATTTATGTTGATGATATAATTTTTGCATCCTCTGATCCCCAGTTGTGTGATGAGTTTACAAGTTTAATGAAGCAAACGTTTGAAATGAGTGCAATAGGCGAATTACCGTTCTTTCTAGGCTTGCAAATCAAACAAAAGGCTGATGGAACCTCATTCATTAGACAAAATATACAAAAAATATTTGGAATAAGTTGATTTACAAAAATGTGTAGCCCTGTTCTACTCCCATGTGCAACACCACATAACTGGATGCAGATCAGAAAGGTAAAGCTGTGATGAAACACTTTACAGATGTATGATTGGGTCCTTGATGTACTTAACAGCTTCTAGACAGATATTATGTTTGCAACGTGTGTTTGTCTAGATTTCAGGCTGCTCCTAAAGAGTCTCATTTGATTGCAGTCAAGAGGATCTTTAGATATCTGCAAGGTACACAATCTCTAGGTCTTTGGTATCCACAGGACACTCTTGCAAATTAGTTGCTTTTTTTGATAGTGACTATGCAGGGTGTAAGTTAACCAGAAAGTCAACTTCTGGGATGTCAATTCCTAGGCAACTGTTTGATTTCTTGGCAGAGTAAGAAACAAACATATGTGCTACATCCACTGCTGAAGCAGAGTACATTGTTGCTGCAAGTTGTACATCTAGGTACTCTGGCTTCAGAACCAATTATTGGATTATGGCATTATAGAGACTAAGACTCCATTGTTAATGGATAGTGCTTCAGTCTGTGTATTGTCAAGAATCCAGTCCAGCATTCTAGGAACCAAACATATAGAGATCAGACACCATTTTATTAGGGATGTTTTGAAAAAGGTCTAATTGATCCAAAGTTTGTGCCAAGTGCTGATGAGCTTGCAGATATATTTACTAAGCCTTTGGATAGTTCAATTCCAAAAACTTGTGTTAAGGCTTGGTATGCTGCAGCTAGAATAAGTGACAACTACTGATGTTTTCAGTAAACAAGTATTGATGATCATTAGTACACATGTCACAAATAAGTACTGATAAGTTTTATTTTAGTTGATTTAATAACTACTGAAGAATAAATACCTTAAAAAGTATTTACTTTCTGTTAAAAGAAACTGATGCAACTACAACTACTGATGTAGTTATAACTACTGATGTCAGGTAAAAACAGATAAGTACTGATGTCCTATGAAACAACTGAAAACAGCTAAAAAGTCTGATGAGTAAGTGTTGAGGATAGTATGAAACAGCTGAAAGGCTAAGAATGACAAAAATACTGATGTGAATTTTCTCTTCAGTCGTTTCCACAAACTGCTGTTTCACCTTAAACAGCTGATGACAAAACCTTGTCTTCAGTAGTTTCACAACTACTGATGACTAACACCAAGTCTTCAGTTGTTTCTTACACCTAAAGACAAAACCAAGGTTTTCAGTAGTTTAATAACTATTGATGACTAAAACCAAGTCTTCAGTTGTTTTCAAATGTCTGATAGTTAAAACCAAGTCTTCGGTTGTTTTAAAACAACTGATGACAACACCAAAACGTTCAGTCGTTTTCTTTTCACCTTTTCTTACCCTATAAATACCTGCACTTATAGTCGAATGTTTCATTAGCCATTTTCTATCCTTTCTCTCTCTCAACAATGGTGACCATGAAACTTAAACCTAGACATAACTGTGTTGCCTGCCTCTCGAAATCGGCCTTCTGGAACAAATTTGATAATGCCATCAATCTTATGGTGGATTCCCAATACCGAACCGCTTTTCTTTTGAATCCTACCATATACCCTGAATCCTTAACCCAATTCTGGTCCAACGTCTCTGTAACAACTGGTGACAATGATAGCCAAATCACTCTCCAGTCGTTGGTTAACCAGAAACAGGTGGTAATCACCCCTGACATCATTCGCAAAACCCTAAACTTGCATGATGCCACCTGTGTTGTAGAATACCCGAAAGGCACCATCGATATGTCTTTCATCAACAACGGGTATGAAGGAGACTTAAGTGCTACAACATTCTCAAAAAGCACTTCCATGATGCTGAAAGACTTATCTTCCACATGGTAAATGTATGCCTTGCTCCAAAGACATCTTCATGGGATCAGATGTCCTCACGATGGCAACAGGTATTGTACTCTATCTTTGAATGACAAAATCTAAATTTTTCTGAGATAGTGTTTCTGGAACTAAGGATCTGGCTCAGAAACCTATGTCAAACAGATGGCTATTATATCCCAGGTTTCTAATGGCCATATTTTAGATCAATTAAATTCTGACGGCCTTGTTGGTCTTGGAGTCCCTGCTCCAGCTGTCTTAGCTGAGGTATACTCCAGACATAACTCTGACCCCACTCTCAAAGGGGCTGCCCGCCTGTTCAAACCCAAGCAGAGGGAACCCACAGCCTCCACCTCTAGATCCAAAGTCCCCACCAAACCCAAACCCCAAAAGCCCAAAAAGGCTACTCAGGGAGATGAGTCCCCTGAGGATGCTCCTGTACCACCAATACAGGAAACATATACTGGCTTTAACCCCCCAGTTATGTTAGAGACTCCACCTGCTGAAACCGCACAAGTATCCTCTCTACAGGATCCTGTTGCAACCACACTAGGGGAACCCACACTACTGGAACCTCTCTAGTTGAGAAGGTTACCATTGAAGAGAACCTCTCACCCCGGGTGCAATCTGCTTCTGACCAATCTCCCACTGCAACCGCCCCTCAAAGCCCAACTCTTATCATTGCTAAAGTGCTGAGTCAGCTGCATTCCTCACCCCCTCCCCAGAAACCAATTCACACTGGGCATACCTCAACAATTGAGGGGGAGGACCAAAGTGCTGCTGATAACCCACAGCACAGGGGTTATAATGTTCAATCTCCAAGTGTAGAAAAGGAGGTTAGAACTTCTGGTCAGGCTGCCACTTCTACTGATTCAGAAAATAAACAGGATGAAGTTGGTACCATATATAAGACCTCACCAGAGGCAACTGCCAATGAAGGACAAAGTCCTGAGGCAGGAAGTCCCCAGAACCAAGAATAAGGGGCACATGCATATACTGATCTACACTCAGGGCATGTACATCCTGATTTAATCAGGAGGTCAGATGATTCAACAAAGATTGATGATGACCTGGGCTTTTTCTTTGATGTCTTAGCCCATAACACCATCCTAGAGACTAAGGTGAGCAGACTCAAAGAACTGCTAGCCAAAATGTCTCAGGATAAAAGTCCATCTGCCCCAATAAACCCCCAGATGGCACCTTCATTTGAAGGTTCACCAAACACTCAGCCACCACACTTAACTAAGCCACCAGCCCCTGTTTTTAGCACCAACTCTCAGGGACAGAACCCCTCTGAGCAGATGGTTGCAACCTTTCAAAAATCCTTACCTCTCATCACTCCCATCATCACTGAGATTGTACATAAAGCCATTGATGAGAGGATCTCCTCAAATCTCCAAACACTGTTGATGATGTTGTGCAAAAGTCACTTTCTGCCATTCAAACCCCTGAACCCAATGCACCCAAAAAGGGGGAGTCTAAGGCAGTAAAAGAAAGAAAGAGAAAGAGAGTGGTTGATGAGAACCAACAAGAAAAAGAAAAGGAGAAAGAGAAAGAGAAACAACTGATCACTTATAAAAGGAAGAAAAGTGTTGAAACACAAGAGCCTGTTGAAGAGAAATCCTTAGAAGATCTGGTTAAAGAAGCTGATGAAGCTCACAGCAGATCTATGGACAAAATAATAGACCAACTCTTTAGACAGGGCTTTGATACAGCCACTTTAGACACTGAGATCAGAAGGCTAGAAGTTAAGGAAATACAAGAAAGATGGGCTAGTTACAGTTTCATGGATAGGGAAAGGTTGGAGATAATGATCAGATTTATTGCAAAATACTTGGGAAGATCATTGATTGAGATCAAATCATGGACCAGAGACAGTATTCTGGCAATAACCACCAGAATCTGTTCTTCTGAAGCATTTAATAAAGGGTTAATTATAGAAGCATTAGATGAGGCAGGTGTTGGGAAAAGAATTGATATGGCCAAGCTCTCCAAAGCAAAACTTACCACAAAATGCTAGATCAGCCTTCCCTAACTCCAACTCATAAACAACCAACTCCAAAACCTGCCAACCCTATCCCTAAACCGAAACCACTCACAACTCAACCCACAAAACCAACTCCATTACCTCAAAAACCACCTCAAACCACACCCAGTGATGCACCAAGAAGGAGGAGAAAGGTGTTGAGGGTAGAAGAAGAAGAAGAAGAGGATGATAATGAAGATAGTCTGCCAATCTCTGCTGTTCTCAAACTTAAAACACCTGAGCTCAGAAGTCAGCAAATGATTACACCTGACTTGCAAATGCAAATGGTGAAAGTAAAGATTGAAGAAACAGAACAACAGAAGCAGCATGATGAGCAATTTCTCAAAATGGTTGACAAGGACTTCCCTCAGTCCTCATCTATTCAAGAAATGAAGAAACAAGCTCTGAGGTTGTACACTCTTAGGCATACATTCCAACATCAAAGAGAAAGAGTGAGGATTTGGCCAGACCCCAGGGTAAGTTCCAGAATTCATAAGAAAAACATACCAAGTAGATATCATGGCCAAGTGAAAAAGACTTTGAATGCTACAATTAGTTTGGCTATGGTAGTCTCACCCTGGGAAATTATTGAAGAATTCAAGAGAGCACATAACTCAAAGACAACCCCTCAATCTATACTTGAGAACAAAATGATCAAGAAGGGGTTGTTATACAAGAAACTTGAAGATCTTCAAAAGAGTGAACTCCAGTTGCTGCTAGAAGGCTCTCACCCAAATGAATTCGCATACAGAGAGATCACAACTGTGAGTTGAAGAATGGGAAGACAGTTAGATATTTGTCTGAATATTATGGGCCTGAGTTCTTCTTTGAGGGAGAAGCAGAAGAACTCACCAAGGAGGAACAAGTTGTTCTCATTGAGGCCTATGCAAGAGAGTCTTACAGACTCATCAATGGGAATTAGGTTTCATGGTTGGGACAAGGCTCTGTGTCCAGTTTCCCCAAGACAGAGTTCCCTTCCATACTTAGCCAATCAAATATTCAGAAACCTTTTCCCGGCATGTGCTTACATGATTACCTCTGAAGCTAATCAAGAGGGTGTTTCTGCCAAAGAATAAATGGGATCTTTAATAAACTTCGAGGTTTTGGCTACATTGGTTTAGGGGGAGTTTGTTGGACCAAAAGAACCAATGAGCTGATCAGAAAAACCTCTAAGTCCCACAGACATTACAACTGCTGAAGAAGATTACAACAGCTGAAGACATCAGCTGATTATAAAGTCTGAAAGTAAAGTACTGAAGACTCTGAAGACAAAGACTGAAGACCAGAGTGATCAGTACAGCTGAAGTTATTAACTTCAGTAGTTGTGATGGTTTTCCTTTCAGTACTTGTAATTTACATTTCAGTAGTTTATAGTTATAGTAGTTTTAGTTCAGTAGTTTTATGTTTTTGTACTTAGCATTCTCTGAGATGTGATCAGTTGTTGAGAACATTCTCAGTAGTTTGCATAGTTTCAGTTGTTTGTATAATTCTGTTAGATGTCACTATCAAGTGACATCAGCAGACGTCACATTCCTTATATAAGGAATGTTGACCTAATTGTAATGTATGACTTTAAGCCACCACGAAAGTATTTGAATGAAATATTCCTTTTGCAGAATTCTCTCTTTTTCTATAACCGTGCACTATTCCATTGAATATCAATTGTGTTCTTGCAAAATTGTTTAATTCATTGATCGAATTCCGCTGCAATCTACTCTAATCAATCAAACTTAGATCTCTGATCCTAACACAATCTCACTGACGAGAAAATTGTAGAAATGTTCAAGCTCAATCCCGATGAGATTGTCAAGTACGCTCCAACTTTTGTAGAAACCAGTGACGACGAGCTGAACGACATTAATGAGATAGAGATCGAGGACGTCACTGCAGAGCACTATCCCGAGTACGCTGACAAAGAGGGAAATATGGTCCCCAATTTGGGTGACTCCCTGGTTGGTGATACATTTGAGATATTAGATAAGATGGAGCAAGAGTCCAAGAAGGTTGAAGAACAAGCCCAAGCCTCAAACACCAATGTTGATATCAGAAAGGCTGAATGGGCTGCTTGTTTTGAGGAGATCCGAGCCCAACGCGCTGCTCCTAAACAGAATGTCTACACCAAGCTCTACAATGTGAAGAAACATCATAAGGTGTCAGGCAAGATTATCGCGTGGGCCTATTCTGATTATCTTAATGTATACGCGGTGAAGAGAGAGAAAGTTATTGAGTACTTTAGATTCGCGCATGATCTAAAGTCTCTACCTGGTTTTGAGCTCAACCAGCTGGCTAAACTGAAGTTGTTATATGCTGACCCGAGAAAGATGTCAAGCTGGTTTGAGGCTGCTTTTGGAGAAAGATTACCACACCAGGTGGGTCAACTTCGAACCTCAACAACCTACGAGGTATATCAGATGGTCTGAAGTTGATCCCATAACTGGAAAGCCAAAGATAGTGCTAAAGTGGAGTCCTCCATGCACAATGTCAAGAATCCCTCTCAGGGAAATGCCATAGGACTTCACTCCATACTTTAAGTGGTGGTACTATGATTAGAGAATAAGGGAAGTTGTCATAGTTCTGAAAAAAGAGGGCAGAATGGATACTATCAAGGTATTCGACCCGATGTGGCTTACCAACTTGTCAGCTGACGACGTCTACACTCTATACAAGTGGCCACTGTTCTATGACAAGCAGGATATTATACAAGCCCTCCAATTCCAAAATGTGATACGGCTCTGCTTTGCATTTGAATATATGCAGGACTCACAAGAGAGAAGAAGTACAAGAAGTATGAGGAGGTTATGAAGAAGGTAAGACGATAGATAGATCTAGGTCCAAGGGGGAGTTTGTTGATACATATGTACCTAGATTCGGATCTTAATGTAATATGTCTTGAATGTCTTACACTTATGTAATGCCTGGGTACTTAATGAAGTGAGAATGTTTGGTTCTGATTTATAATGTTTAATATTTCATTAATGAGTTGTGTAACGCATATTGACTAGATTATATAGGTTTGTGATTGTTTGAATTGATATACATAATGTTATAATAAAGAATACATTCAAACTTGGTTGAGTGAAGTTCTCATACGTCCGACTGGACCATGCGCCCCAACAGTGGTCATGCGTCCGAATGGCCATACGACTGAGTGTCTATGCGCCTAAATAGTCCATACGCCTGAACAACTTCATGCGACTGACTCAGTCGCACGACTGAACACTCAGTCGTGCGAATGGATCAACCGCATGGCTCAATCGCACGAATGAACCATGCAAATGGTTCAGTCGCACAAATGAGTAACCCTAACCTATAAATACCACCTAATTTGTGAAAAAACGTAAGCATCATACACACTTCGACTCCAGACGTACCCTAGCCGTCCAGAGACCTCTAAGATCATACTCCAAGTTCATAGATCGCAGTAGATCGATTCCTAATCTATTCTTAATGTTAGATTCAATACATAATTGTTTCTACGTGCGTTCTCACTGATTGGATCGCCAATCAAATAGGATTCCGCCCTATTTGATTCGGTTTACATGTTAATCAGTTAGTACATCGTCCAGTACACGATCCTCCTAACAACCACTACCTTTTATTGCACCGGCATCTCCCATAGCTAGGTACGCCTCTCAAGATGGGCCATGGGAGCCAGATACCCCTGAGGATCATTTAGAATGAAATGGAGTTGGGCCATTATGATTGATGACTACATGGAAGAAACTTTTCTATGCCAATAGAATCATTATCCGCCTCCAGCACAAGTAGATGAGCAGAGTCTCTTGGGTGATCATCAAGATCATACGACCGCATATAGTTTTAACCTAGTTTCTATCTTCTATATGAAGATATTATTCAAATCTAACAGCTAAGTCTCCTTGGCCTAACTAGTTTGTTCCAACATTTTCTTCACAACCAACATTACAAGCTAAAACGTGTCAACAAACACATTGTTAATTAGTCATAACCATTGACTTTATTAAAGATAGCCAACATAACATAACGATGTGGATAAGTAATTTTTTATCTAACAAAATCTAACTAAGCACCTACACATCACTATATAGTGTTAGCATAACATATATGTCACTCTATGTTTCATAACAATCATGGTGGGTAGTTTAAAGGTATACCGACTAGCCGAAACCTAACACTTCAACAAACACAAGGTCAGGTGCATCAACAATCCTTTTGGACTCATCGACTGATCTACCTAGTCACATAGGATCACAACGGTTGGCATCACAACACAACCATAACCTATAAGTGAAGCCTTCCTACATATATCTAATCCGACTAAGCACACAAATGTCGCGAGGTGATCAACAGTTCTAAGTGAACCTATCCACTCACCTTAATGATTTGCCTATGGGCATATGGCTAACAATGACCCACGTTGGACGTACCTAACCTATGGTATGCTAACTCGCCATGGAGAATTTAACTTACAACCACAATTAAAACATTTTACATAAACCACCTACATAACTGAGATATAGCCACAAAACATTAAGTAAATTAAGGAAACAATTAGATTCACCTTGATAAGTTCCATGCAACACACTAATTGCCCATGAGCTTGTTAAAATTAGTGTAACCATGAAACATATTGTAGAGATTAATGAAGACTCTAATGCAACCTAAACATCTTTAGTCTAGCCTGCATGCTGCACAAGTGCATTAAAGAAGACTGCTTCGGAAGTTTCACATGTGCAACAGAAATAGTCCAAGTGTGAAATCTTTCGAAGCCAAGACCAATATCTTTCGAAGCCAAAGATGAAGTCTTCCGAAGCCTCAGAGACAAACGCTTCCGAAGCTTCAAGATCATGAAGACAAATTTCTTCCAAAGACTTTTAGTAACATGCTTTATCTGATGTACTATTCCATAAAGCTAGACACCTTTCCGCTGCAACTCTGCAAGTCACCAACTAACATGGTTTGGTGAAAAGGTCCATGCTTTTGGTAACTGTACATTGAGGTCTTGAGTCTGTAACTTTCTACTTTATGTGCGTTATCCTTTTTGTAATAGATAAGGATGTGAGCTATGGCATGTCATAGTCACAAGTCAAAAGGCAATCTGCCTTTTGACTCTACAATTGATTTTATGTGTGTCTAGTCAATTGTATCCAGCTGACTTTCAAAGTATAGCCGGCTGTAGGATGTTGTATAAGTATCTCATGTTCTTGTATCTTTCGAATATGCTTTGTAACACTTGTAATAAAACATAGAGAAAGCAATATACTGCATTATTGAAAACCAACACTTGTGTTGTTTGTGTTCTGTCTCATATATTACTTGTGTTTTTAGTGTCACAACTTGGTTAATCCAGTTTACTGTTTGATCAAAGTTTAGTTTATCTCCTCTTTGTGTTGTTGTGTTGTAACTAACCCTTCAACGATCCTACATTTGGTATCAGAGCTTTCCAGGCTCTTGATATAAGATCTCACCATCTTAAGATCCCTCACACACACAAATACTAAAACTTTTCAAATGGTAGCCATTTCCAAAACTGATATGGAAACTGGAACCATGAAAAAGTCCCCACTGATCACTCTTGATGAGTTCGATACCTGGTGTTTAAGAATGGAAGGTTTCATCAGGTCTCTTGATTCAAGAATATGGGAGTCTATTGAGAATGGACCTTTCATACCCAGCACATCTTCTGCTACTGGTGCTGGTATGATCCCCAAAGATGTGGCTAACTACTCTGATGAAGATAGGAAGAGAGTAGAGATAGACAGAAAAGCCATGACAGCTCTTCAAACTGCCCTTCCAAACTCTGTGTATAGAGGTTTCAAGAAGTGCAAAATAGCCAAGCAGCTGTGGGATGCACTGAAACTGATGTATGAGGGTTCTTCTGAAGCCAAGGAGAACAAGAAGGATCTCCTGAAGCAGCAGTTTGTAAACTTCACCTTCAAAACAGGTGAGACCATGACTCAGCAGTACTTCAGGTATGTTGAGATTGTGGATACCCTAGTGGATGGAGGAGTTTCTCTTGAAACAGAGATATTGTAAGGAAGTTCATGTCCTCACTTCCTAGGCAATGGACACACTACTGTGTGGTGATCAAGAGAACTGAAAATCTCAAAACTCTTACTCTGACAGAGTTATATGGGATTCTCAGTGGCTACCAGATGGAGATGAACATGCAAGGTTCATCTGGCAACTCCAACAATCAGATGGGTTCTGCCCTACATGTGGTTGAAAGGGATAGCATAGACCCAAACATCATCTCTTATACTACCCTGACAACTCACCAAAGGGTCCTTTCATTACCTTCCCAGAGACACCAAAGGAAAACTACACTCAAGGAAGCCCATTCTAAGAGACAAGCTCTTCTCAAGCTTTTGGGTCTTCTGATGAAAGCTGTGGTAACTCTCTTTTCACTCTTGAAGACCTGGATTGTATCCATCCAGATGATCTGGAATATATGGAAATAGTCCAGCAGATGGCTCTTCTCACTCACAGAGCCAAGAAGTTCTACAAGAGGACTGGAAGGAAGTTTCCAAGCAATGCAACTAGTGGAAAGTTTGGACTGGACAAAGGCAAAGTCAAGTGTTACAACTGTAACTTGATGGTCCACTTTGCCAGAGAATGTAGGGCACCTAGAACAAATGGTGGCCAAACACAATCCAGACTAAACTACACTGACAAAGCTCTCCATAATGAGAAGTCAAAGTAGCAAGCTGTTGTTGCTATTGAAGAAGGAGGCTTTGACTGGAGCTTTCAGGTGGAAGATGCCTCTACAAACCAAGCACTGATGGCTGATCATGATGAAGCCAGGTATTGGAACATCTCTGTACTCCTGAATGCATTGCTAAAGTTTACAGGTACAGGTCCTACAACTTGGAACTAAAGATCTGATGTTGAGTCCTTAAACATTTTAAAATCTGGTTTTAGAAAGTCTGAAAATGATTATAAGCTGAAAATAAAGGACTTAGAGAAAATCATTTCAGTTCTAAAACATGAACACACAGATTTTAGGACTCAAATCAAAGATCTCATAACCAAGTTAACTGAGTGACAGGCTGAGCTTGTGATCAGCAAAGCCAGGGCAGAAAAGAGTGTTCTTGAAGAGGAGACCTTCAAGAACATGATATCCTCATCCCTGCACAACAAAGTGTGCTATCCAAACAGGCAGGGACTGGGATCAAATGAGATAGCTCCTCCACACACAATCTTGTCAGTAAGATCTCCTAGGTGTGGAACTTGTAAAGATGAGCTTCCTCTCATAGATCCTATGAGTGAAGAGGATGAAGAAGAGATAGTGAAGAATTCCTCTACAAAGAGTGAAGAGGAGGATTCCAAGAAGGGCCACTATCCTTCTGAGGAGAGAGTGAAGACTGTGATGACCAAGTCCATGAGAAAGAACTTGATCAGGAAGAGCAAAAGAAAGGCAAGGAAGGCTCAAGAGATCAAGGCTACTTTTGACTCTAAACAGAAACAAGTTTTTATTTCTGCAGGGTTTAAAGTAGTAGGGACTGAAGACATCAACCAAAACTCCTCTGCTAAGAGTTCTGGTTCGTGTTTAACTCATCTCGGTAGCAAGAAGAACACTGATCTGCTGTGTACCATTGCTGCACAGCCTGGACCATCAAACTCCAAGCACAGTCCTCAACCTAAGAGGATTGTCTCATCATCTACAAAGATGGAGGTGGAGAAGGGATGTGACCAAAGACAGTCCTATTCCAAAGACAAGGCTCTTGTGAAAAAGAAAATGAAGTGTGTCATGTGTGACAGCACCACTCATAATGCCAAGGATTGTCCCTTCAATCCTAAAGGTACTGTCCATATGGCCAAAAAAAAGGCTTCAAAGAGTTCTAAGAAGATTCAAGCTTCGGAAGGAAAACCAGTTTCCTTCGGAAGCTCCAAATCTAACAAGAAGGGAAGTGGAAAATTCTCTTCGGAAGAATATTTGGTCTCGGAAGAAAGGAGTTCTTCCGAAGCACCGAAGTCTGCTGCAGTGTCTGCAGAATCTTCCGAAGGTTCAGTCATCAAAACTTCTGAAGTTCCAAAAGCTTCTAAAGTTTTGAAGGTCAAGTCCAAGATTCCAAAGGTGGTGTGGATGTTTAAGAAAGACCAAGTGACTGAGATTTCTTCATCAACAACAGCTCATGATCCTCTTAGTACAACCATAGGATCTATTACTATTGAATTACATTCTGCAAATAAGCCCAAGACAAGCAAGGCTTGGGTTTCCAAACTTTAGATTCAAAATCAGATGCTGGACTATGGGTTAAACTTCAAGGAGACTCCCATTCACATAGATAACAACAGTGTTATCTCAATCATAGAGAACCCTGTGCAGCACTCAAGGACAAAGCACATCAATATCAGGTATCATTTAATAAGAGATAACTATGAAAAGGGATTAATTAAACTAGTCAACGTTCACACAGATGAACAATATGCTGATCTGTTTACAAAAGCCTTTGATAAACAGAGATTTAAATATCTAATATCAGCTATTGGGATGATAAACTTTGAGTAAGCTTTTCTTAAAACTAATTCTTATTATTTCTTTAAAGTTTATGTGTGTCCTAAGTTGTCTAGTTCATGACTTTCATAAGCTCATCTTTTATCTGGATAAAAATTTCTTTTTGAAGACTTTCCTTAGATTTTTGAAAATTTCTGATACTTCGAAAGTTATGTTTTTAACTTCGGAAGTAAATCATGCCTTTAAAATAAATAACTGTCCGAGAAATTTACCTTCGGAAGAGTTTTCAAATTTATCTTCCGAAGCTTAAATACTTGTCTCAGACACTTACTCATTTTCAAGGACCATTTACTTCCGAAGCAAAATTAACTCTCGGAAGCTTTGTTGGTTTATACACAAAGCACTCAAATTTTAATTTTTCTTCCGAAGCAAAATTTTCAAACCCCTCAGGAAATTATTCCGAAGTCATTTTAGCTTCGGAAGCTTTTTAATTAAAACTTCTGAAGATAATTAACCTTCGGAAGCTTTTTGACTTCCAAGAAAACTACTTTTTGAGCAAAAGTAAACTACTTTTTCAGAGGTGGGAACGACATCCGGATTTCAAAGTTTATCCTCTCTCATTAAACTTTATCTGAAATCCTTCTCACATATAAACCCAACGGTTTCCCCCCTCTTTCTATCATCTGTTCTTCCTCCAAACCTAAAACCCCAAATTTCTCTCTAAACTTTCTTTCTTTATTCTTTCTTCGTCCTTAAGCTACTTCAAAATGGCCAACCTTGCTCACAGAAATGATCCAAACTTTACCATGCAGCTACACAGACAACACAATCAGGTTGCTCTGTTACGCTCTGAGAAAGATCCTCATTTCTTAGAGGTTTGTCATTTCTTATCTATGTCCAACTACTTCACCTCCCTAACCATTTATCCTCCACTTTATGAGGATCAGTTGCTTGAATTCTGGAAGACCTACCAAGAGGTCATTATGGGTGGGGAGAAGGCATTGTCTGCCACAGTGCAGGGGAGAACAATCTTCATCACTCCGGCCATCATCAACCGACATCTTCAGCTGGATGATGAAGAAGGTGAGGTGTTTTTTCCCAAAGGAAGCTGTCAATCATTCCTTTGATCAAATGGGGTATGAGGGAGATTTCTCTATAAAGACCTTCAGGAAAGGAAAGGTCTCATCCCAATGGAGATTCCTGCTCCATGTGGTCATCCACAACTTATCGGTGGATGGGACCAGATTCCTGAGGATCTCTCCTTCATAGTCTATGGAATGGTTTAGGGAGTCAAATTCAGGTATTCTCAATTTTTATACCAATTTACTTGCTAATTTAGACTCCTTAGAGTATTACATGTTTCCTAGATATGCCCAGTACATTCTTAACTGTGAACTGGGCTCACAGTTAAAGGAAACAGGTAATATTCTTAAATTGAGACAGATGAAGCCCGTCATCTTTAAAATACTGAGAAAGTCCACTGTTGGATTCTTGGGGTAGAAACAGCCCTAGTCCCAAAAATGTTAGAGCTCATTGCTCAAGGTGACAACCTAGCAGCACAAGCTAGTGTTGAACCCACACCTGTTACTTCCCAACCACCCACACAGCCTCAAATCTCCATCACCTACCAAAGAAAATCCAAACGAAACCCTGCTCAGACTATTCAGTCTGTGGAGGCCCCCATATACTCACCCATACAGGAAGAAGTGGACACTGGAGCTCCCACTTCTCCTAAGGAGCAAACCACTCCCATCTCTTCAAGAATCAGTGCTGAGGTTCCTCATGCTCAGCCTGATGAGCTCATTAGCCCTACTGCCTTAAGCCATCACTCTGAGTCTCAACACTCAAGTGATCAACCTTCAGGGGACAGTTACCATCCCCAGTCTATAGATCTCAACCAACCAATTTCCAACCTTGATTTCTACACTGATGAAGATATAGGTTTCAGTGAGTATAATGAATCTCTCTTATTTCCCTCTACTCAAAGAGAGATGAGTACTCCTGAGTCTCCTATATCTATCCCACATCAATCACCTACAACTGAGGTGGACACTGCTGAACCTGTTCAGGATGTCCATATGGAAGAGGCTCTCACTTCTGAAAGTGATTACATCATTCGAATATTAAACACCCCTAGTCCTGAGAGCTATAGGCAGAATAGTTCATAGAATTGTTTCCGCGCAACTTCCAATGTCGCTAGGAATAGATCTTGGAAAGGTTTTCGCTAGGCCTCTATCTACATCGGTATCATCTCTTGAATTGTTTACATCCCCTCACAATCCCTCTCCGTCACCTTTAATTCTTGTTATAAGCAATGTTTTCAGAACCGGATCGAACGTCGAACCGGACGCCTTATTGGTTTGGTGGTCGTTATATTTATATATGTAATCAAATATAAGTAATTTATATATATATATATTTTATACTTATATATAAAACTTAACTATATATGTATATCTGATGTACTAATTTATGGTTTAACACCCTGATTTTATCCATTAAAATCAAAAAAAAAAAACCAAAACCGGTCTGGTTTCCTGATCCGAACAACGGTTCGACCACTAAAAAACGTATCATACCAGACCGTACTGATTCCCGGTCGGACCGGCCGGTCCGATCCGGTCTCAAAAACACCGGTTATAAAATGGTAATCTAGATACCTAATAAGCATTTATTAGTTTGTTTACAATAAAATATATAAAAAATTGCATTAAAAATAATAGCATACCTTTGTAGAAGTACGAGGAGAGTAAGATCTCTTAGTGCTTGAAGTATCGGTATCACTGGTAATGATATAGTATGGATCATGAGTGTTCTAGAGCCAAAGGGGATGTCATTCTTCTAACCCTTAGCACTATGCTTTCAAAATTGTGGGTTATGTTGGCTTTGTGTTCGTATACTTCTCACTACATAATTGACCATATGTATCCTATAATCTAACAAAATAGAAAAAAAGAAAGACAAATGAATTAGTCATGGTAATGTTAAAAGCCTAACTATTATAAATCTAACATTTACATCACGTATTTAAAACAAATATCTTAAATTTTCTTTAGCATGGTCACCACACTAACATAATACCATATATAATGTATTGATAAATATTATTAACATCTACATACATAGTAAACATGATTTGGTAAAAAAAAATATATACATTTACATTAATTTTCCTTGGATAAACAATCTTAGTTACGGATGAAAACTCCTCTCCCAAGACCTTCTTTTATAATTCATCATCTCAATAAATGACACTGGAGGGGTCACGTTGCAACTCCTTGATTTACAACAAAGTTTAGGTTGTTAGTTATTAAAAGCCAAATCTAAAAAATAAACTAAAATAAATTAGCAACTCTCATGGACATCATGTAGTAATGATTGTCACCTCGTGTGCTGGTATGACATTTGTCAAAAAGGCTAACTCAATTGGTCTTACCGGCCCTAAACTTAGACTTTAAGTTCTTCATGTTCACCATTTTTCATTGAAAGACTTTATATATCGGTATAAAAAGTTAAAATACAAATCAGGTTAAAACAAATGTACATATGGTCAATCATCATGTAGTGTTAAATATCACCAGTATACGTCTAGGATGGTGCGGCTTTATGATGTTGAGGTCCTCAATTTAAAACTCTTGCTACTTAAGCTATATTTTTTTCATAGAATTTGCACATCTTCTAACATATGACAAATAGTGCAAATTCATTTCTCATGATGTGGTCGTACATGTAGATGTTGGCACCATCATAGATCGATGGCTTAGCAAGAAACACAAATGAAGGATTAATGGTCATATGTGAGAACTCAATCAACATATTCTCCTTCTTTGGGGGACGTAAGGTCTATTTAATCCTAATGCCTTCCAGTAAATAGTAGAATACATTTGAAATTCATAACATTTTCTTAATATTATAAACAATGTTTCGGATGGATTACCAAAGTTATAGCCTTTATAAATGTAATCCCATCAAAAATATGTGAGTTGCTAAATACTTGTCTTTAGAACTTCCATAGGTAATACGTCAAAAAATTACCCTCCATTAGTGTCTTTTTGTTAAATGTTCTTTGATGAAAGTCTTTTTTTTTTCTTTTAGTTTAGATCATGTGTTGTTATTTGTTAGTCATCTGCCTTGGATTACCGACAAATGTTTGTTAAATTTTTTCTAGTTTCTTTTTTTGGATTTTATGGGGTTCTTTATCGCTAATACTTCATGAACAATAGGTCATTAACATCACTAATCGTCGATCTATGATAGTCAGTTTTGTAGTATTGTATATTATATGTAGTGTCGTGATGAGAATGTCACTAACATAGTATGGGTTGACTGTTGGTGGCATGCATTAATCCTTACATGCATCTACACTTTTGATTAAGAAAAATGATGATGGTTGTTCAATTTTTAAACATTCTATAACTAATATGAAAATAGTAATAGCTCTATACTAATAAACAAATATCATATTTGAGACATGTCACTCTTCTATGCATTCATAAAAAATTTCTCGTTACTCTTTACTATTAATTATACAAATTTCTTTATTTTATTTTTAATTTTTTTGTTTCGTACCTCTCTCTCGTATTAAAGTAATAACGATTTCTGTAATTATTTTATAAAAATATTGTCTATTCTAACTAAAGTTAGATTTGTTCATACAACATTTATATCAATTGAAATTTTGTCATTCTTTTTTATATATTTTTTACAAATAACTGTATAATGATTTCAATATTTAAATTTAAAAACTATGTAATATGTAATCTGTAAATTCTTACTAACAGAACTCGTGTAATACATGGTGCTTTAACTTAAGGTTTTATATAATCAAGAATATACGGTTATTATTGATTATATATTGTCTTTTGTAATTTGTCATGTTTAGTTTCGCCGTGGCTGTTACAATTTAGTAACTTGATGGTTATTTTGTACATGATACTTGGTGTTGTAAAATATATAAAAATGAAAAATAACACATTTATAAGTGTAAATACATATAATATTGTATTGTTTTGTCATCTATTTATCATGCTTAACATAATAACTCGGATGCTATTTGTCTTGATTTTTGATCATCAGAATTTAAATTTTTTGGAGAAATGTGTGAAACTAAGTTGCAGTGTTATTTCATGTATATAAACAACAGTACTTGATCGTTTTGAAACAATTCATTTTATTACTAGTGAGCTAAGTGAACATAAATACACAAACGCAAAAGTTTTCGAACTAATAACGTAAACACTGTTTTTTGTGTTTATTTCTCACTAATCCGAAAAGTACGTACTACACTACATTTTTTGCCGCACGTTCAATGGTCAAAAATTTTAATGATTTAAAATAGAAATAGAGGTATAGATATGAAAAAACAAATGGTGATCCTAATCAGTGATGACAAAGAGTACAATCAAAAGGGTTCAAAACTAAAGACATCTTTATGTAATGGAATGCTCCATTACACTTTTCACCAATGCTAGTTCTCTCACTGCACACAACAATTTATAGTTGTCTCATTTAAAATAGCAAATTATTTGAATTACTTTTCTGTTTATAACTTATGTATTCAATTTTTGTTAAAATAACTGGTATTAACGCGCGATTGATTAGTGTTAATTTTTAGTTTAATTTTCTTATTGATATTTTGCTTCACATTGATGCCAAAAATTAAATGAACACTAACAGTTCGTAAACATTTAATTTATATAAGATCTTAATTTATATGCTTACTTGTTATTTATTTGAATATTACAGTATTTGAACACTCAAACTTTTAATTGTACAGTACATCAATTAAATTATTAGAATTTTGTTTGTCTTTTAGTTTATTTTATATCTGAAGTATTAGTTTTTTTAACATTAATTATGTAATAGAGCTTAACTATTATTTATTTAAATATTATAGTATCTGAACGCTCGAACTTTCAATTGTACGGTACACCAATTAATCGTCATGGTGTCTCTTGGGACGCTTAGAGCATTCACAGTAGCTTCTTTATCTTTATTCATATAATTACACTAAAAATCACTACATTTTATCTCTACTTTTTAATTAAATAATACTTTTTATACCATTATCATTACTTTTTTATCTCTCCTTCACTCACAACCACTTAAAAAATATTAAAAAATTTATAAGGATTGAACAGTGATTTTTCAAATGTACCAATCCATAATAATATTTTCTCTCTCCTTCACTCACAACCACCCAAAACCATTTCATATAATATACCAAACACACTCACATACTTTTAAAGAATCCACTGTGAGTGCTCTTATTTGTCGAGATATTAGAGTTTTGTTAATCTTTTAGTTTATTTTCATAATAATTTTTTTTGGAATTATTAGTTGTATAAAGCAATATTTTTTATTATTATTAGTTGCATAATGCAACCAGACTGGACCGATAGGTGGGATTAGTTGATCGAGGACAGGTTAAAATGTCGATCTAGTTATGCCTATTTAGATAGTTTTTATTTGAACATGCTATATACAAGTCAATCTGTTAACTGGATTAAATAGATCAGATGGTTATGGTTAGACTATATTTCAAATCTTTTTATTTTTTATATATTTTTTCTTTCAAACCTATGTACATCAAACAATATGATATTTTCATATTTCGTTATAAATTAGATAAATAAATAGTTTTATCATTTATCTTATTTAAAACATCATCCAGTTTTTAAATATAATTTTATTGAACCAGCCAGTTCGACACAGATGGTTCACTTTCTAGTTTAATTATGAAAGCATTGATTTTGAACCATAATTAGTAATCGCTTCAAAAACTAATGAATTACAAGATAAAAAGATTTTATGTAATGATTATTGTTCTTTTAATACTAAACAAACTAAAACAAAATATCAAATTCATTTTCTAAGCGGTACGGAAAATAAAGCAAATATATGTCTTAAAGAGACATAAAAGGCATCCTCATGGGTAAGTGAGTAGCCTCACAACCAAAAATTAAGGTTTAAATTCTATTAGTTAAAACTTTTCATGTATTTAATCTAAAAACAATGTTAAAAGAAAAAACAAAGCAAAGATCTAAGTATCAAATCACAGTCACATGCCTTTTTACTTATTTACAAAACTCATTTATCTAATGTTATTGTCTTTAAACATATATAATAGGATGGGTTTAAGGTAAAAGAATTATATTTATTCTAAAAAGTCTCAAACACATTCTCTACGTAACATATGTGATTCTATTATATTTATACTCACCAATCTCATTTTGTCACAAGCACTTTTTTTCTGATCTAAAATGTCTCTAAAATATCTAAGTTTCTTACATAAATATAATTTTGAGAAATATTAGCATTAACTTTCTTTAACTTGATAGCAGTGGGTGAAACTTGCATATTTTGACGGGAAGTTTAAATTTATAATGTTTCATTTCGATGAAATATTAGTATTAACTTTCTTGATATGAAAATCTCACAAATTGACAGTTAATTTGGTTATGAATGTTTATAACATTTGTGTATTTGTATTCTGGTTAGTATTATGATTTGTAATATGGTATTATTGATTTTGCACATAAATTGTGTTTATATGTGTATATTTGATCATCTTATATATATACTTATAAAACAAAATAAAATTTTAACACATGTAATCTTTTCACACTATCGTTATCACATGTCATCTTTTCATACCCTTCATACCACATGTTATTAACATAAAAATATAACCATTTATTGATAATATTAAATACTAAAGATCTTATTTATATTATTTCTAAATTATAAAACATATTTTTATTAAAAAAATATCATTTCTTTACAAACAAATAAATATGATTTTTTTAATGCAAAGAATTCTTTTAATGACATTTAAAATAAATTTAAAAATGGAATTTATAAAAATCATTTTTAACAAAACTTTTTTGAAAACGAAAGCTTAAAAAATATTGTTAGTACATAAGTAGTTAAGGTAGTTGATTATGCGTATACGAATCATATTTATCTAAAATTATATAATATAATTTCTAAATATTAATCATAAGTATTAATTTTATATTTTAATTTAAATAGTGTAAAACACGAGTTATAAAGTAATAACTCATTAAGACATAATCATTGTCAATTAAGACGCCTCACCCATTATAATATATTAACCCACTATATGACCTTAACATTCATAAGGCATATTCAAAGTTAATAAAGTAATTTAACACCTAAAGTCACTCATTAAGGCTTATAAAGGCCTGTTATGGTCAATAAGTTTATGTATAACAATAGATGACTCCTTAGGTCAGTGACGGGAAATTTTGTTAATGGAGTTCGGATATTTTTCGGTACGTGTGTATGTTGTTGAATTATTAATTTTTTATTTCGGTTTGGTTTAATTTTGATTGGGTTACATAATAAAAAGATAAAATCAAATTAAATTTTATCCACGTAATATAAATTCATCAATCTTTTAAAGGGGCGTGTAGTGGTATGTAAATTCAATAGCAAGGTTATGGTAAAAAGTTTTTCAGTTGAGAGCATAGGGCGACGCCATTCAAGCTATATATAATCAAATGTGTAATCGAACTAATCACTTTTCCAATTAATGCTAATATTATAATATTATAACTTTTATTGAATTATATATTAATCATTAGGTTAATTTTTTATTGGTTTAGATAATAGAATAATGAGTTTAGTTTTTAAATAAAATGATTATTAGACATTGGTAATTAATTGGATTTAGAAGAATAAACATACCAATGAGCTTAATTATCTATGTAGTTAATATGTTTATAAAATTTTCTTATTAAATGTTTAAATTATAACAGGTTTGTATTTGTAAAAGTAATTGGGGTTCAGTGTCAAAATTTTATTGCTTTTGTTGTTGTGAAAAATTCTTTGACATCAGTTTTAAATTTTCATAGCGGTCGATAACAAGGTTTCTTGAGGGTCGTTCGGATTAGATCGTATATATAGAAACAAAATAAAATTTTAATGAGGTGCGGGTGAACCCTATGGGGTTCACTTGGGTCCACCTATACCTTAGGTCCTTCATGTTAGATTAGGAAATGTATTACCTGGTATAACTTATTACGGTCCATCATTGTCAATTAGGTAATGCAATACCTGTAATAAAAACTTATCGAAGCACATCACAGTCAAATAGGTAATGTAACCTAATACAACTTCTTAAACGCATCAAAATTGATTAGGTAATGTGTCACCTAACATGACTTACCATGTCCAATCGTGGTTAATTAAGTTATTTATCACCTAATATAACTATTGGGTTTCGAACAACTATCTTCAAAGAATTTTACAGTGGAAGAAAAGATGTAAGAACATCAATTGATTAAATCGTGTCCACCAGGAGTCAGACAATAAAAAAACCATAGCAAATTTTTATAAAAAATTATGTTCAACCTTGTTGATCAAATAGATGATATTACTAGAGGTTATGCACGATGAAAAATGAATGAAAAGCACTTTTCGCTGCTAAAACACTAAAAATTGAAACCCATTTATTTATACTTTGCACCAACCGAACCATAACAATCGAGATTTTAGTTTCAGCATGTTCCTCTTGTTTGATAGTCAAACAAGGAAGTAAAGGTGAGGGGAGTGACAACTTAGTGGCGTGGTAGGGTTTCTTTCTTTTAAAGCTGGAGGGAAAAATAAAACTTTTATTGGTTCAGCACTTAATCATTCAGAAGTTGTCAAACAGTCCCTTAATGTTTTATTTTTAACCTCTTTAAATTGGGCATTATGTTTTCTTTACCAAATCTTAAACATTATATTTTCTCTCTCTTTTCTTTTTTCTTATCTTTATTCTTACTTTTACATTTTTCCATATATCATAAACGGTTATTAATTTTTACAAATATGTTAAACATAAAAAACGATCTTAAATACGAATGTTAATTATTTTCATAGATAAATGTTTACAATAACTATTACATATATGTAAATTAGCTTTAAAGATGAATGTTTCTATATAGATACAAATATTTATATTGGTCATATATTTTTCAGACTTATGATTATTTAAATTTGTATGAATTTCATGCTAATGGTTTAGTTTTCAATCGCATGCTATTTATATATACCTAAAACCTCAACCCACAATTTATTTGTGTGTGTGTTATATATGTATATGCATATATGCATAAAATATATGTATTGAGTTGCTCATATTTTTATATATGTAACATTGACATTATACATATGTGTAATTGGCAATATGCATATATGTAAATTTTTTTGCCATGTTTGAATCGCTCTTTTTCACGCACATAGCATCTTTTGTACAAAAGGACATATGCTTGTATAAAACATTAACCACGTATAATTTCCTCAAACTGAACATCTACTTAATTCTATAGGAGAATGCAATCTCATATCCGTTAATTATATAACTCATATATGAATATAGCTATGTGTCAAGAGTTCTTAATAATCATTTTCAACTAACTTTTTAACAGAAATTATGAATGTTAACAGTAATAATAAGACAAATGTTTGTTTATTGTTTTTTAGCATCATGATAATAGAAATACATAGGCATACATAAGACAAATGTTAACAGTAATATAAGTTTACTAAAGAGAAATTATATTGATGAAAAAGAAAGAAAAAAAAAAAGTTCCCATGTATTGTGGCGGCTGATTACAACCAAGAAGTTGGTCGAACCAGAATGCAAGAGATTGGGCATGTCTACACGAGACAACATGAACCATTGATTGGTCAAAGGGTTGCAACTCTCTTTTATGCTTTATTCTCTATGTACATCCCAAAAAAGATATAGTTTTGAGGAACACGACACGTGATTAATCGAGCATTTGATCCATTGTTTTTAAAGTGTTAGGCTAGTTGTGATATTTCCTTTAGATATACAAGCTGCCAAAGGTTGCATGTGTTAGCCTCTCATATTTCTTTCTAAAATCATATACAAGGTTCAAGATTTAGATATGCATAACTAGTTGGAAATATATACAAAATAACATATAATTGTAGTAATAATAATTAATTAAATAAATAAAAGTATGTAAATTAGTGATTTCTTAAGCAAGTCCACTGAATGTAGGTGGTTGGGTCCTAATGGTAAGAGATGCGTCCTATAATAAAGCTATGAGTTATATCTAGAAATAAGGAATTTATTCTATAAAAATTCTAAATAGTTGTTTATAAAAATGAAATGAATTCGTACTCCTCTTGATTTTTGACGAGTAGGGTAACTCGAGTTTGATTCTTAAGTCTTTTTAACCACAAAATTTAGTTTATATAAAATCATTTAATATTTAATAAAAGAGTATTAGTTTGAACATTAAGCAAGTGCTCTAACAAACCAGATGATATGAGGTGACTTTGATGGAATTGATTTGAGGAACAACTTGCTGAAAACATCATACGACAAAAAGGATGATCAAGTTGAAGAAACATCAAGTCAAACAGCTATCACAAAATATCTTTAAACTTGTACGTAAATAAATTTTAAGGATAAATGACCCAAACGAAATAAAATAACCATTTTAAGGTGATTAAAATATTTTGAATGATTAAATGTTGAACCAATAAAAGGTCTAAACCATTAAGAGTTAGTATATCGTTTAACTATTCCAAAGCAAATATCTGACAAATTCAGATAAAAGGTCTTAATCATTCATCATTAGACCTCTTAACAATTTAACATTAGTATAATACTTGACCATTCAGATGTAAATGTCTGAACCATTCAAACATTTGTCCGCGAAACAAACAATCTGAACCATTAAATACTGAATCATTCAAACATTTGAATTTTTAAAAGATTAATTCTAAGATATTTTTTAGTGACTAGAGTAGAGGAAAATGTAAATAAAAATAATTGCCATGTCATCATGACTTGAGTGGAAAAAAGTTAATTTCTTAACAAAAAAAAAGAGTTAATATTTTAATAACAAACTCAATGTCCCTGTTTTAACTCTTTAAGTTTCACACATTTGTCTCAGGTGAGACTTAACCTTGAAGTTAACAAATTAACACAAACTATGATACTGTTAAGGGATAAAGACTCCTCTATGGAGAGTAATTTTGTTAGTAGAGTGGCCAATGCAAGATAAATGAAAAAAGTATTTTGTTATTTTATGTAAATGGTCTATGAAAAAAATTTATTACTTTATAATATAAATTTGATTTTGTAAACATTGTGATGTCATGTTATAGGATCCTTTCACCTTATGATATTTGTGTTATTAAACAAATTAAAATTTTGAACGGCCTAGTAGGACAATGTTGTAGCTTATATGTATGCTTTTACCTTTTCTAGGTATTTTAATAATGAAAATAGTTATTTGCTTATAATTTTAATTATAACTTACAATTGTTATTCGATTTAATATAAGCATAAATCACAAAGAAACTCATCACATTGAAGTCATTATATTACGTTTGCGTGGACAAATAAAAAAAATATTTGTGTGGACAAATTAAAACAAGATCTAACACCTGAGATTGATGTTTATAGATATCTGTTGTACAAACTCAAAAGGATATTTCTTTATGTTTATCAAAATTTAATAAATCCAATGGAACCTTAGAAAACTAAAAACCAAATCAAGTTATATGAGTTTAAAGTTCAAACAATCACAAATTATCAATCCCACCGGCATAACATACGCAAATATAATGATTTTCAAGAATCAAAATCAATGAAACTGTGATCAAATAGGTCATTGCTATACTTTTAACAACCAAACTATAAAGTGTTAATGCATCATGTATAACTTTTCAATACATATATACAACATGTACAACCTTTGCTATTTAGAGTCGAGTTGTTATGAAGCATTTTTAAATTTTCTTGCTTTTTGTTTTTCAATTGTGTACCATTTCTCAGTCCCCTTCCATCTCTCTCCTCTCTCACTTGTTTTAATGATTAAACTTGAAACATGTAAACAAATTTATTATTCTTATTATATTAAAATCTAATAGTTTCTATTTTTTATTTCATTAAAAAATATTATTTTAATGTTTTAATTAGTTCCAGTCGTATTTTTTTTTTCTCTTATAACTTTTGATGAATAATGTATAAGTTACTGAAGACCAAATATACAATCATTGTTACTATTTAAAAGTTTATTTTTCATGGTTTTTTTTATGTATAACTTTTAAAATATTATATTTCATGAGATTTCATATATTTTGTTGAGTCGTGTTTATTTTTTTCACTATTTCAACTCCAACTTTTTACAAAACTAAGTTGTGTATGATAATTCTTTTTTTTTAATTTGTCTATCGTTTTGTTTTTGTATGCACGGACATTTTATTTTATTTCTAACACTTTTATTGTATAAACATTTTCAAAATATAAAACAACGAGGTGATACTAGTTTCACCATAAAACTCGAAGTGTATGTTTATTCTAAACAAACCAATCTAAAATGCAAAGAAATAAAATGGACTTAATTTAGTTGAAACTTAAACCATTGACAAGTGGCCGGCAAACCCATCATCATTAGTTATATAATTTTATAATGAATAATCAAAGAAGATAATATAATGATGATCTTTTTCCAAACTGAAGTTAATTAGCAAACTCTCAAGAGGATGATCAGAGAGGTAAGATATCTTGTATTTATACTAGGTTAAATGTTTAAATCCTACAAGTATTATGTAGTAAAGTATATTAAAACTTGTTAAAAATTAACATAACAATTAACAACACTTAATATTTTTTACAGTGATCGTCATTGATACTCACGCCTATTTTTACAGATTTTAAAGTCCTAAAGCGAGTTTGTTTGTTATAAAAAAAAGAGAAAGAGAGACATTCTTTTTTAATGTTTTATGTCAATAAGCAAAATATTATACTTAAAAATTAACAGATATATAAATGTACGTACTATTTACAGGAAAATTTATTAACCTATTTCCATCATCACATCTAGGCATTGAGAATGGACGGACGAGGTTTAAATGGAGTTTGAATTTATGGTTAAAAAGAAATTAAAAAAAAAAAAGAAAAAAGAAGTTTCTTGATTTTTCACCGTCGATCTAGAAGCCATATATATACATGGCTTACTTAAAGAAATCTAAATCATTGGATAGTGGAAATGTTGAGGCATCTTCCACTCAATAATATAACCCTTTAAAACTAATAAGAAAACAATTCTAAGATAAAATCCCCAAATATAAAGGTGAACACAATCAAACCTGGAGAGCATTTCAACTTAAAATATGAAAACCTAATGCTCATACTACGTGACTCACCTCCACATAAACACAAACTCCTAAACCACAGGTTTTATGGGATTCTTTATCAATCAGAAACCATAAGTTTTATTTTCCCTTTCTTTTAAAACTACTTAATTTTTATTTTTCGTCCTTAAACTAAAAAAATTAACAAAAACCTACATTTATCTTTGTATTTTGTCACACTTTAAATACGTTTCACTAAAACAAAGGACTTTTTTTCTTGACCTTCAAGGTAAATTAAAAGACGAAAAATATGAGAACAGATTAAACCAAGACAAAATACAAACATCTAAGAGGTTTTTTTTATCATTTTTTTTTAGATTATGGTTGAAAAATGAAATTTAGAGTAAAGACAAAGAGCGAAAAATAAATTTTGATTAATAATTATTATTATTATCATTATTTCCTTGTAGCATATAGTTTATTTTCTATTTAGTGAAAGGGTGGCTGAATCATATATCATTTAATGAAAACAAAGCAAATAGGTTAGAACATTCACAACTCGTTCTCTATTTTTATGTGAGTGAGTATCTTATATTATAAAGGATGATTATAAATGATTGTGAATGAATAAAATATGAAATTTATGGAGGGTTGTATAATTTTTTTCTCATATTTAGGAAAACACGACACAATCCTCATAATTTTTTAAATATTTTTTAAAACATGTGAATGGATGAGAGGAAAAGGTTATGATAAAGGTATGAAAATATATTATTTAGTTAAAAAGAAAAACGAAAAAATAATAGTTTTAATGTGATTATAAGGATGAGGATGGAAAATGGATTGTGAATGCTATTAAAAATATAATTCAAGCAAATTTATGTTTCTTCCGTTTGAGGTTATGAGCCCATAAAAATATAGAAGAAATCAATGTAAGAGGTCAAACGTAACCATAGGTGGTTTGCCAAACTCTTGAATCCATATTTCTTGATCTGGAACCCTAATTTTGAGGTTTTATTTTATTTTTCTTTCTCTTTTTCTATTATAAGAAAACAATAATTGTGATTTTAATTGATTCACGTGTTTATATAGCTTTTAAGTTTGAATTTATTCGTGTCAATTTTAATTTACAAGATTTGGTCTTATATTCCAGCATATAAAAGAAGTATATGATATACATACTTTTTTTCATTAAGAGATATTTCTTTTCTTACAAGGTGTTCTCTATGTGTTGTTTCTTCATTCTTCATGAGTTAATGGATTTGGTCAATTAAGGATATTAGAAGCGTTTTATATAAGGACACCCACTTAGATAAATCGACACCCTCCTATACGCTACGTATGAGTCAATATGTTACGTATAGGGTCGAAAACACTAAATACGAAGAAATTTTAGGGGGCTGTCAGAGGGCTATACGCCCCATATAACCTTATACGACCCTTTATACAACACGTGTGAGGCTATACGACGCGTATAGCAAATTTCAACACTGACTACGAGGAAAAATTTAGGGGGCTGTCAGAGGGGTTATGTGTATGGGACTATACGACAAATATAAAAATTTAAGATGTTAATTTATAATTTTGAGATATCCCAACATCCAAACCAATTAAAATTTAAGACTCTAAATGTAATAGTGATTAGTAGTGACAACACAAATTTCTGCAACAATCATTAAAAGCATGCATAAAATAGTTGTACAACATAAAACAGTGTCTTGCAATAGGTACTTCCTATTGAAAGTGACCACTTATCATCTTTTTTACCCCTAGAATAACAACCTCTAAAAATTGAAAACTCAAAAATGGTACCAACATAAAGTTCCTTCCCATGAGTAGTATATATAGCCCTCCAAATGAATGCTACATTCTCCAAGCACAAACACTTGTATTCTTCTCTTATTGACATCATTTGTTATCTGCAATAACACCAACAAGAAAACATGCTTGTCATATTGCGAATGGTCGTAGGATTAATGGGTATTTTCCTTTTTTCCTAAAAGAATATATATTTTTAGAATTTTCTTCGTTTATCTCTGTCGTTTGGAAGAACATACAAGTCTGAAATATGTTGGTTCTGCAGGGAATGCTGCTTCGTTTTTACTCTATGCCGCCCCCATGTAAGATACAATTCCAATGTTAATAAACTTTATTTGATCAAAATTTTAAGAATTTCTTTTAAATTATGACTAACATGAAACCTGTGGTTGTTTTCTGTTGCAAGATGCACTTTTGCTAGGGTGATAAAGAAGAAAAGTACTGAAGAATTCTCATTTGTACCTTACTCCATTTCCCTGTTAAATTGTTTGTTTTATACTTGGTATGGTCTGCCTGTTGTAAGCTACAAATGGGAGAACTTCCCTATGATCACCATTAATGGCGTTGGTATCCTTCTTGAGTTTTCCTTCATCATCATCTTCATATGGTTCACTTCACCAAAACAAAAGGTAAGTGCAAATTTATGTATGTATGTATGTATGCATCATGCATATGAGACGTCAATTACTCGCATGCATAAAAATTGCGTAATGAGTAAAAAATTTTACCATGTTTGGCGACGTGGGATTGCAGTGGAAGGCTGGGATCATGACAACTGGAGTTGTAATCTTCTTCTCCGTAGTTGCACTGATATCAACTTTTGTATTCCATGATCACAAAACAAGAAAGCAACTGGTTGGAGGTGTGGGACTTATAGCATCAGTAGCTATGTATGCTTCTCCTCTTGTGGTCATGGTGAGTAAAATACTAAAATAGATTAATAAATTTCAAGGTAATGATTGCATTGTTTAATTTTTTGATTACCATGAATATTTTGTTTTGGTTGCAGAAAAAAGTTATTCAAACAAAGAGTGTGGAGTATATGCCATTTAGCTTGTCTTTGTTCTCATTTCTTGCTAGTGCACTATGGATGGCTTATGGACTTCTAGGACAGGATCTTCTAATCGCGGTTAATACCATGCAAACCTGTGATTTAATAGGCTTTTGTTAACTTAAAAGTGGGTTTGTTTGGAAATTTAGTGAATTATTATGGAATTTCAGGCTCCGAATCTGGTGGGGGCACCTCTAGGGGCACTGCAACTGGTGTTGTATTGCAAATACAAAAACAGAGTAATGGAGGAACCAAAACCTGTGCAAGAATGGGATGTAGAAAAAGATGACCAGAAAACAAGCAAACAACATCTGCAGATTGCCGTGATTACGACGGATGATAATATTAGTGAAAAAAACTCCCAGATAATGAACTCTTGACGGATTATATTATCACAGACATCATATTTCATGAGCAGAGAAGAATCGTATAAGAGAACAAATTAGCTGCGGAAGTAGAATTAAGTCATGGTGCTATTGATTTCGAAGAATGTGATGACATAAATAGCTATATGCATATTTAATTGTTGTTCAATTTAAGTAGAATTAAGTCATGGTACTATTAGTTTAAAGAATGTGTTTTATGTATTTTTAATTGTTCAATTTAGTGTAATATTATGTTATCATGTCTTACTTATAGATATGGTATTTAACTATCAGTAATCATTGCGTTGAACCATGTCAGGTAATTAACCACTGTTCTATCTTAAACTACAGTTTATTACAATGCACTAGTTCAAGCTGCAACTGTACCTAGAGAATTATAATATTTGTGTATGATTCTGTGTGCACTAAATTAGGGACTGAATAAACCAAAACTAGGAACCTTAAAAAATCCTAAATACATATCTAACACATCTTAAGTCTTTATTTTATAAATGGATCCCTTGAATAGTTTCGGTTTTATATCCACTTCCATAAAAACTCCACCAAGAAAAGATCAAATTCTTTCCTGTTTTCACTGAACACAAGATAAAGAGAAACCCCTACCGAATGTCAAGTGTCACAAATTTTGGTGCACAAAGCATCAACTATAAGATCATGTCTTTGGCTTTTAAGCAGAATCAAACAGATAATCAAAAGAAGAATAAAACAGCATAGCAAAAATGGTGTCATGGACAAGAGTGAAAGAATAAAGAAAATTCAAGCAAAAAACATTAGTGGTCAATTTGGGTCAGTAATAAAAGATTACCAGTAATATACATGTTAGGTGCTGTTATAGTTGTAGGAAACACCATCCAATTGCATGTTTGAGTAGATATTACTGTTAGGTGCCTGAGAGTTGAAAAAACCATGCTATAACATGGATGTGATTTATCTTCTACAGAGAACACAAAAACTTCATTCTTGACTTCAATCCAACTACATCCCGGATCCTTCTTCACTTCCAAATCGGTGAAAATTCGTCTAATTTCCATTTTCTCCTTCCATCGCTCCATACCAGAATATATATTAGACATAATTACATATGCAGATATAAGTTTAGGGTCCATGTTGACCATCTTTTGAGCAACCCTTTGACCAACTTCCAGATCAAACCATAACCAACATGCTTTAAGTAAAGCGCCCAACACAATGCCATCCGGCTCAAACGGCATTTTAGTCATTAGTTCTTTGGCTTCTTGTATTCTCCCTGATTGACCAAGAAGGTCAACTGCATATGTGAAGTGTTCTATTGTTGGTGTTATGTTAAAATTTTCAATCATTTGATGAAGGTATTTCATTCCCTCGTTGACCCAACCTGCATGAGCACAAGCAGACAGAACCCCGACAAAAGTTACCCCATTTGGTTTGACTCCACTGTTGACCATGTTTCTCAAAAGTAAAATTGCCTCAGAACACATCCCATGAAGTGCATATCCATTAATCAAAGCAGTGTATGCAGCCACATTGGGATTCACAATGCTGATAAAAGATAACTGGGCATCAATTACACTCCCACATTTGGAGTACATATCCACCAATGAAGTTCCTACATAAACATTAGATGTTAATGGTGTTTTAGCCAACTGGGCATGCAGTAATCGTCCCGTTTGAAGAGACCCAAGGCATGCACATGCACGAAACAAGCTAGAGAAAGTTGATCTAGATCTTTTATACTTGATGCGTGCATTGTTTTATATAAATTCAACGCATTTTCATGTTGATTGTTGTGGATGTAACCTGAGATCATTGAATTCCATGTTACAGAATTTCTTTCTTCTTTCATTACTTCAAAGATTCCAAAAGCTTTATCTAAATCTCCCTTTCTGGAATACACTGATATCATTGCATTATAGGAAGCTAAAACTTTTTCAGGCATTTTGAGGAAGAGCTCAACTGAATCCTCATATCGATTAACCAACGAATAGGCTTTGATCATCAAATTATACGTACTTGGGTACTTTTCAACTAGGGAGTTAAAAACCGACTCAGCTTCTTCAATCCTACCCATGTCTATGAGCCCTTCTATTAGAGAATTTGAATCAGAAATGCCCGGGTTTGATACTCCATGGTAACACCTTTTCCCATCATCAATTGCGTGGCATGCACAATAAAACTCAATTAGTGCACAAGTAATTGAGTGTTCAAACTCAAATCCACATTTAATCACAAGACCATGTACAGTCATTCCCTCAAGCAAAGCAGCTAAGCGCCCACACGTCCTTATCACACAATCAAAAGTAAACTCATTGGGCTCCGCTTCACCCCGTCTTCTCATCAATCTAAAAAACTCCAAAGCCTTCTCTAAACCACCATCACTCTTCGACAACCCAGAGATCATTGCAGTCCAAGCCACAACATCTCGGGTTGGCATCTTATCAAACAAATCCACTGCATCATCTAACAAGTTACACTGAACATAACACACTAGCATCAAGCTCCACAGCAATCCATTCCCTTCATGCAGAACATCAAACACGCGCCTAGCTTCTTGAATATCATCACAATTCGCATAAAAGTACAATAACGCGCTCCCCACAAGTTGAAACTCCTCCAAACCACATTTCAAAACCAACCCATGAAGCTGCTTGCCAGCATAATACGAAGGCAAACGCGCACTCGCACTTAACCCTGAACATAAAGTTGCCTCATTTAGCTTCACATTGTTATAATGCATCGACGAAAGTACGTTTAAAGCATCCCCATATCGCCCCCATTTGGAGTACGCTGATATCATGGTGTTCCAAGATACCACTGTTCGTTGAGGCATTTCATCAAACACCTTGCGCGCGATGTCAAGTTGACCGTTTCTTAAATGGCTTTTGATGGTCATGTTGGTCGAGATTACATCGTATTTTGAATGATAGTTTGTTACTAAGTTTCTTAATGTTGTATACAGATGTTTTGGCTGTTGTTTCCATTGTTGGTGCTTCAGTGTCCCTCGTATACAAGACTTCAAAGACATGGGAATTGAATTCGAAGGGGACTAAAGAATATTATGTTTGTTGATAGTAATTTATAAGTTCGTCCTTGAACTATTACCCGGTGTACACGGTCAACACTAAAAAATAATTTCTTACGGATCTCACTTCAATAAAAATAAAATCTGTTTGGTATGTGGTAATGAAATAGACAAATGAATAAGAGAATGAAACGAATCATTACATTCTATTGTCATATTTGTTTGTTCTTTAGTAATAAATAAATAATACATTTGTTTTATTTGTTAGGTATAAAAAAACAAAACAATGAAATGTAAAAGTATTTATGACGGTGATGACGAGCGGGGGTGGTGACCGACGGTGGTTTCCGGTGGCGGCGGTGGCCGGCGGTGGTTTCTGGCGGTGGCCGGCGGTGGTTTTTAGCGCCGGTCGTGGCCAATGGTGGTGGCCTTCGGTGGTTTTCGTATGAACATGTTAAAATTTTAGCAAAAGTAATAAATCAAAATGAATACATACGTAAATAAACAAACCCTACACCCACATGTGATTAGAAATGAAATAGCCTTGTATGTTCATGATTTGATCTTTAAAACTTTATTGGATTCTATGCTATAATGATGAATTAGAGCTTTTTGATCACCAAAAGTTTCCTAAAATCAACCTCCTGCTCACGTTGTTATACGGTTGCTTTGGGTCTAGATTTCAGTAGTATTACGCATTCTCCCCTCCTTCAAAGAATCTCTTACTTGAGATTTATATGAACAGATGGGGATGTTTCTTCTTCATTTAAGATTCTAACTCTCAAGTATATTAAGGTCCTCTCGTGGAGTTCCATTTAACCTTAATTAGTTTTAGTTTCTTATGCTTGAGCTTTTTGACTTGCCTAACTTAAATTTGAAATGGTTATTCCACAAACTTAGGGTTTTCATTAAACTTAACATCTTGTAAAGGTACGTATAGGGTTTCATCAGCTAAGCACTTACGAAAGTTAAATACATGAAATATGTCGTCCACGCTGTTCATTTCAAGTATTGTGAACGATCCAACAAATCTTGGGCTTAATTTTCCTTTCTTTCTAAACCTAATTTTTGCAGGACCCTTCTTTGTTCAATCTCTTGAGGCCGAAGAAAAGATTGACGACCTATTGATCAAGGAAAGCCAAATGAAGTCTTACTTCTCTAGCTTGGGTTGTCTTCCCGGATCGAAGAAGTAAGGCAAATACGTATGGGACTTAACCTGGATCGAAGAAGAAAGGATTGCATGTCACAAAATCTGACCAACTTTACTAATCTTAAGCCTTTACGACTTGTATAAGCCTATATAGGTTGTAAAGAAAAGTTAAAAGGTGTACCTATGACACTGGCAGAGTGTACGCGTAACATTGGCCAAGTATAATTACAATTTGATTATGTTTATTATATGTAAGTTTTATACAACAACAACTCACACACCCATCTACGTAGTGTTAAACTACGTTAAATTTTTATATATCATATGTTGAAATTCGAACTTTGAGGGTCTATATAGTATAGGTTAATGGGACAGATAAAAGAATAAACGAATGATGGAATATAGTGGATGAGGGAATAGAATGGACGAGGAAATAGAATGGATAGTGGAAGAAAACGAGTCATTATCATTCCATTGTCATGTTTGGTTAACTTGTGGGAATAGAATCGATCATCACTTTGCGTTGTTGAGTAGAATGAAAAGACAAAAGAATAGAATACGAGGGTTGTTGATGATGTTGTTGTTGTTGGTGGTGGTGGTGTTGATGGTGGTGGTGGTGTTGATGGTGGTGGTGGTGTGTTGATGGTGGTGGTGGTGGTGTTGATGGTGGTGTGGTGTTGATGGTGGTGGTGGTGTTGATGGTGGTGGTGGTGGTGTTGATGGTGGTGGTGGTGGTGTTGATGGTGGTGGTGGTGGGTGATGGTTGGTGGTGGTAGTGGCAGGTGATGGTGGTGTTAATGGTGGTGGAAGTGGAGGTTGTTGGTGGTGATGGTAGTGGTTACTGTGGTGGTATTGATGGTGGTGGTTGGTGGTGTTGGTGGTGACATTTGTGTGGTGTTGGCGGTCGGTGATGGTGGCAATGGTGGTTGTCGAGTGTTAATGGTAGTGATTGGTGGTGGTGGAGGTTAGTAGTGGTGATAGTGGTCGTTGGTGGTGGTGTTGGAGGTGTTGATGGTAGTGGCAATGGTTGTTGTTGTTGTTGGTTGGTAGTGGTGATGGTGGTCATTGGTGGTGGTGATAGAGGTGTTGATGGTAATAGGAATGGTTGGTTGGTGTTGGTGGTGGTGGGTGCGATAATGGTTGGGTGGTGTTGGTGGTGGTTGGTTGTTGTTGGTGGTGATGGTAGTCGTGGTGTTAATGGTGGTGGTGGTGATAATAGTGGCGGTGGTGGTTGGTGGTGAGGGTGATGGTGTTGTTGTAGGTGGTGGGTCAGATCATGGATGCATAAGAACATATGTCGAGTCATAAATGAATAAAAAGTGTTTTTATTTCTTAAAAAGAATGAAAAAAACAACATCTAACTCACTAAAAAAGAAGTACTAACATTTCTTATATAATAATTCATTGCATTACTATATTGTTAACAAACATGTTTGTTTGTTTGTATTGTTTTTATTTAAAATTTCAATGAAATCTCATTTTATTTTTATTAAACAAAAACGAAGGGTGAAAGTTGTAAGTTGAGGCCCGGTTATTTTCATAATCCATTGGCTACTCATGACGCTGTGGTTTGCTCTGCCGACTCCCACTTAACCTCCATTTCTCCCCTTTCAAACCCTAATTTTCGACGCTAAACAACAGTTTCATCGTCTCTATCAGGTACCATCTTTCTCTCAATCTAACTTACCTCTGCCCTAATTCATGTTTCTATACATCCGAAACGCATATGGATCTCACTGAAGATGTATATCCACCACTTGCTTCCCCAATTTCTCAAATTGATTTCGGTTTCCTAAAGTACTGAACACGTTCGTTTGCTTTTTTTGTTGTTGTTTAATACATATTAAGGTTTATTCTCATCGCATGCATCGATTTTCGTTGGCGCTTGATTTGGATTTCCACATTCACTGTTGAAATTCTGATGATATTATGTTTTCCTTACTAATTTGTTGAAGAGTGACATTGGAATCAGACGTAAATCGTTTGCTTAACTGTAATGCTGTTAGGTTAACATGTTGAGTAAGAAACTGTTGTATTGCACATGAACTTGAGTTTGAGGGTATTTAGTTATTCTGACAAGCTTTATGGTGTCATCTGTATTTCTTGAGTTGGATGGAAATTGCTTATTGATTAACAATTTTTTTCTTTCTACAGAATTGTGTTTGGTAGTGGGAATGGCATCTGTATCTAGTCAGCCTCAGTTTCGGTACACACAGACCCCATCAAAGGTTCTTCACCTGAGGAACTTGCCTTGGGAGTGCACTGAAGAAGAGCTAATTGAACTCGGGAAGCCGTTTGGTAAAGTCGTGAACACAAAGTGTAATGTGGGAGCAAACAGAAATCAAGCCTTTATTGAATTTGTGAGTGTTAATCAGAAACTGTCATGAACCGAATAGTACCTGTTGATTTATTTCTTTGTCTGTTATACTGTTTGTAGGCTGACCAAAATCAAGCAATCGCAATGATCTCATATTATGCTTCATCATCGGAACCGGCTCAGGTACGAGGAAAAACTGTCTATCTTCAGTACTCGAACAGGCAAGAAATTGTGAACAATAAAACATCCGCAGATGTTGCTGGCAATGTACTCTTGGTAACCATTGAGGGCAATGATGCCCGCCTTGTCAGCATTGATGTTTTACACCTGGTAAGTAATTTCAGTTTATGTCCTGCATGATCTAATAAGGTAAAGAATAAGTAGATAGATGTTGCCAATAACATTTGGTTGGTAGGTTGTAGCACATGCTTGTTAAGCTTAATTGTTTGACATAAGTGTAAATGGATCAGCAGGCATATTTCAAGGATTTATCTTCAATGGCAGCTTATTGCTTGGGGAGAAAGAGCGCATGTGTGTTTGTCTCTTTTCTCCTTTCCCCTTCCTTCCTTAACACTGGCTCTTTCATCCTCTTCATCTCTTCCTATCCCTAAAATTATTAGAGTTTAGGATAGTTTATACTGTTATATCGATCCAGATTTTCTTGTTTTTTTAACTTTTTTTGCATGATTATCTGTATGTGGCTTAGTTTTTCATAATGTTATGTTAAAATATGTAATCCGGTTGTTTACAGAGAGATGCCAAGTTTAGTTTTGCCTAACTATGGGGTCGTGGTATTGAGATGAAGGAAAGCTACTAGTAACTAATAACTTTAATGCATCACAGGATTAAAATAACATAACAGTTCATAAAGCTAGCTTGAGAGGGACACCGCCCAAAATTTGACGCTATTGGGTTCTTTTTGGAGTGAACTTGGAGGATTCTTTTTAAACATTCTTGTTTTTTAATCATGATTTGAGTTGGTGGGTATGAATATAAAAGAGCAGTTATATTGCTGGCATGTAAAAGGGTACACTTCTGCACATGAATGTATATATATTGACAATAGGACGAAACCCTTTTGATGGTTATAAAACAAGATTGAGTTTGGTGACATGACTGGCATACATTAGGTTAAAAGGACTTATAAATTCATATTAGTGAGTCTTGGCATTGATGAAATGGGTTGGGTTTCACATATGAGACTTAGGCTGTTACATTCCTGTGAACAGTAATAGGTGGAATATTATCTGAGTAGGTAATAGAGTAGAAAAGATATTGTAACCACATATATGGTCGGATGGTCGGTACCGGCACCTGAATTAATTAACATCGATGGGTCATAGCCTAGCACTGAGTAACACTAGCAAAAGGATTATCTATTGCAGTAGGGATATTACGCTAAGCTGTGTGCTATGTCAAATAAGCATCATACTCAGCAACTGTCATATGCACTACTTGAGACTATGGTGCTGACTCAGTAGAGTTCAATCAGATCTGCAAGCATGTATAGACCAAGAAGAAGGCCTTGTAGGAGGCCAGCTAGGAGTAAAAGGTTGACCTTGTTTCTTCCAAGTTTCCAATACTTATGTTGTATTACCAGCCACAAATGCAAGAATTGCTATTGAGCTAATGTGACTAATGCTGTTCAGTCATATCCAATGGACCAATACTCGTTTGAAGGTCTTTGATAGTAGTGTGGTAGAAGTTATCAAGATTTGATGTCCAACGGATTCATCTTTGGTGGCAGCCATAGTGAATTGCTCAGTTTTGTTTTGCATGCGAGTCCATATGGCATACGTGTCTTGAACTTCTGCGTAAGTGCCCGAACATCTCTGAGATGTCTCCACACATTTCATATATGAATTTTGCTCACAACTTTGTGCAGTATGATTATCATTGGTACAACACCTTGATACCTCAACCTAAACCTCATAACAAGTCTCAAAGGTTGAAATAACTGTTCGGTGAAAGGGTATGCCAAATTGCATAGTTGGGCATCTGTTTGATCCCACGTAACACGATCTGATTCAGCTTATCAGACTTTCTTTAGTTGTTTTGCTTTGACTCCTTGGATCTAGTTTGAATTTTAGCTGCAAAGCTGTTTATATAATGCTGGGTGAGTTGTGATTAGAAGTAGCTCTAAGAAAACAAATCAGTTTTGAGGGGAGAGGGCTACTGCCGGAGAATGATACTTGCCGTGGCGGAAGGATGCTTGACAGAACCCTTACTCAGCAGGGACAGAGTCTGTTCTTCTCTGTAATACCATATGAGGATAGAAGAGTAGTTGTATTTATGTGTGTAGAAGGATATTCTTCACAACTATTTAGACAAGAGGATAAATCCCTGAAAAATGTAATTAGCCTATTAAACAAAGATTGGTCTAATCATAACCTAGTATATTCTTACAGTTGGTTGGGGCGGGAATTTGGGAAGATTGCCTGAATGAATATTTTCCTTCACTGTGCTCTGTTCTCATGAAAATCCACAAGATAACTAGCAGTTTTTAGTCAAACTAAAACATCTTTGTCTTTAGGGTTTTTTATTAAATCAGAATCAGTTATAAAACTTGAATCCATACTATGCCTGGTTACCCATTCATGTTGGGGTTTGTTTGCTTTATTCATGTCTACCAATGCCTTAAATTGTGGAGATGATAGCTGTTAAAAGCTTGGTTTGAAATTGAGGCACATTATGTTACGTATGGTCTTTGAATAGACTATTACTTTCTTAATTTGTTGGCTTATATAGTTAGGAACGTACTACTCCGTGTGCGGTAAATTTATTTTTTAATAGTTGATTTTAGCCAACTTATGGCAATTCTGTAAGGAGTATTTGCAGGGAAGCCTGTTAAAAATTGTTTTAGTAAATATGACAGAAATCTAACACTGGAAATCTACAATAATGTAATGTGATGAGAAGCCATGAGAAGCCATTCATTACTTTGTATACATTATAATTACCATCTTGACGCATCCCTATGTTTGTAGCTGAACTCAGATCCTGAATTAACGAATGCCTTTTTCTTTTTACTGTGTAGTTCTTGCTTTGTAAGCTGAAGTATTTCTTTTCATCCCTATTTGCTTCTGTTAAATGTGTCTTTGTAATCTGCTGCTAGTTCTATGTTGTGCATAATTCATCATACCTTTTTTTAATAAAAAGATTGCTTTGGTTATATTTGAATTTGTTTCTTTCATTTCTTCATACCTAAACTGTGCTTTGTCATTTGGTATTGTATGCTCGATTGGAAAAGATAATAGATGAAATATCTGCGATATGTGTTGAACAACAAATGCTGTAAAACGGATACTAAAAGTGTGTTCTGTAGGTGTTCTCTGCATTTGGGTTTGTGCATAAAATCACAACATTTGAGAAGACAGCTGGGTTTCAGGTGAGTGAAATTGTGTAGTAAGTTACCTGTTTTTTATATAGCTTTTTCGCACTAGAATTTGGAGTTGTTATTATATGTTCTTTATTTTTGTAGGCTCTGGTGCAGTTTACTGATTCAGAAACTGCTACTTCTGCAAAGGATGCTCTTGATGGAAGAAGTATTCCCAGGTATTAAATGTAATTACAGGTTTGCATATTTCTAGTGCTTTCCTAATATAATTTTTGTGTTGATATTAAACATGCGGTTGAGCCACTGTACACACATACATATATGCACATGCATATGCATACATACATACATACGTATAAAAGAGGAAACTAAATATAGTAATGCTAACATCCAAAGAAATGAGAATCTTCTTCTAAAATTATATTATAGCCCACACATATCAAGTTCTTTATCCTATGAATTTTCAGGTATTTGATTCCTGAGTTGGGACCATGTTCTCTTAAGATAACATATTCTGCGCATACAGATTTAAGTGTAAAGTTCCAGAGTCATCGTAGCAGGTGAAATTAATTATGAGAATTTTGTCAATTTTTTAAATTTAATTTTTGTGGTTTTCTTTTTTCTTTTTTGCATATCTTAATGAGCTTTCTTTTGGTTCAGGGACTATACCAACCCTATGCTTCCTGTAGCATCTTCAGCAATAGATGCTAGTGGTCAGGTATGCCTTTAAAATAAGTTTTTGTTAAATTGTTATTATTTATTTATTCATATTAAGTTTGTTACATTTGCAGTTCAGTTTGGGTTTAGATGGGAAGAAAATAGAATCTGAGAGTAATGTTCTTCTTGCTTCTATTGAGAACATGCAGTATGCAGTCACTTTGGATGTGTTACAACGGTATATATCAACTTCTATTGATGTTATTTATTATTGAATTTGTTTATATTGACTTTAGATATCATTTTTAATTTCTGTGTTTGATGCAGGTCTTTTCTGCTTGTGGTCCTGTTTTGAAGATTGCCATGTTCGACAAAAATGGAGGAGTCAAGCTTTGATTCAGTATCCTGGTAATTTATTCAATATTTCATCTTATAAAACTCACTATATATATTTTTTCATTGAAAAAGTTTTATCTATAAAACATTTAATTAATTTGCAGATGTTCAGACTGCTGTGGTTGCTAAGGAAGCTTTGGAAGGACACTGCATTTATGATGGAGGTTTTTGCAAGCTTCACGTCTCATATTCGCGTCACACTGACTTAAGTATCAAGGTATTTGTTTACGTTGTAAAAACAACTAGTAATAATAGGAGTCTCTAATAAAAATATGATTAATTGCAGGTGAACAATGATCGGAGTAGAGATTACACAATGCCAGCTGCTCCAATGATGAACTCACAACCATCGATCTTGGGGCAACAACCACCATCAGCCACCCCACAATACAATGCTGCCACCCAATACATGCCTGGTTCAGAAGGTATGCAGCAGCCCCCCAGCCATCAGCAGGGTGGGTTCAAGGTCACCCAGCAGTGCCTCAAGCCACGCCAATGCAGCAAATGCAAGGTCACCCATACATGCCACATCAGCAGCAGGGCATGCAATCTGAAATGGGTCCTGGTCCAACTAACTTGAATGGTCAAAATGGGTACCCGCAGGGCGCACCACCACGTCATTACCATCTATAGAACCCTTATTCTGTTTGGATTTTTTGCTTGTGTTCTTGAGATTGGTTTGTTATCCGGTAGCGGAAGCGGGCTGCAACAGGTCCTCTTTGAGACCGTATTAGTGATTATCTTCATTTTGTCTTTTTGATTTGTTGTGACTTCCAAACAAATTGGAGACTGACTTGGTGTATATCATCTCATTTTTGGGGTTCTAGCGGTTGTCAAAACACAAAAAAACTAGAATATATCGCCATTTGCAAACCGCCACCTCTATGACTATCGAAAACCATCGATCAAACTGATTGCATCCTGTCATTGCAAACGCCACCACCAACCGATCGTGCCCGGCATTGATAACTTATATGTGCAAGTGTGACAATACAAGTACAAGTTATAGAGTGACGTAGGACTAATCATTGCATTAGGTTTGTTCTCTCTCTAATTTCCTCTATGCAGCCATGGCGGTAACATCCTTCCTCCCCCGTTGATGATCGGACTAAGTTCATTGGTGGAGAGGCATCCATCGAAGATGAAATCCTGAACTTCGGTGACGCGACGACAGTGGGGTTGAGGGTAATGGAGTAGGAGCCGCCAATCGCATGGTTAGCAGCTGATTTGACGATCGAATTTCAGCCGATTAAGACTATGCTCTCAAGATTGGATTCGGTTGAGTTTCTAGATTTAAGATGCTTTACCTTGGCATAATGGCATGTGTTTTAAACTATGTTGTTTTCAGATTTTAATGTTTTTGCATTTTGTATAAGATAGCTTTTTCTAGTATTTTACATAAAGATGAAGAAAATCACTTTGATGATGACCACCTTAGGCCATTTGTAAATTTCCTAGATTATCATGCCTTCATTTCATAGAACCATCGCGTCGATAGTGTTTTCGTTAGAAATTAAGTAATTGTGAATGGAAGAAAGCAACCTTGACTCAATTGCACATTCTAAACCTTTGGATTTGATTAATACATATGCTTCGTTATCAAGTAAGGTCCTGAATTTTATACAAAATTGATTATTTCTAAACTTTAAATAGTACGTATACTTTGTTGACCATGTTACGGTATAGTTTTTTCTTTGTTAGTATACTTAACTTTATCATGCTGCATTTGCGGTAGATGTTTCCATCTCTATTTTACATACAAAAAATTTTATCAAATTTAAGGACATTACATGAGCATAAGCACCCAACTCACCAAACTTTTATAAGTTCCATTTAAACTATGAAAGTTGTTGATTTAGAGAAACAAAAGCATAATAAGACAGTAATTATAGAAGTTATCAGGGTGGGTAAACTTCAAGTATTTTTGTATAGATAAACATCAGCATGTACTATTTCCATACATATTTTTGTGAGCCAGAGACACTGTTTCGGAATAAAGGTTTGATTATTAGATAGTAAACTTTTGAATATTTCCAATTTAGTGCCTTATGTCCTTTCTTTTGAACCATATTCTCCGTTTATTATTTGCAGTAAGTTGTGTTGTATGAATTTAAAAAATTCATGACATTATTTTTTACTTAGTTTTATTCAAGTTTTCATATATGTTAATGCTAATAAAAGAATACATACGACGTGTCAAACTACAACAATCATACTTGTTGCTCTAACCCTTCAACCAACCTATGACCTATTTTGAATTCAACTTTAAACTCAACAGAAATATTGTGTTTTTTTGTCGCTGATCTATTTCATTGTAAGCTTTCTTAGTTTTAAGTATTACTTGGCGATTGATCTCACATGCTATTATATGTATGTTTGATTCTTATTTGGCTGTTCGTTAGAACTTTATTCACGACGTAAAGCAAAATAATTGGCTGTGGTAAGTGAACTTCGTGGTTGTTCAATAGTATTGTTAAAAGCCCGTGCTAACAGTATGCAATCTAACCAGAAACACATGTTTTGAAGATACAACAATCAATCAAGACGAATGCTCGATTCTGACAAAAATCGCTATACTCCCTTGAATTCCAAGAACGAATTTTGTGTGTAAGATTTCTGGTATTGTTAATCTCCCAGAATACCTGTATATAAAGGTTGACAAAAAACAGTTAAACCGAATTAACTGTCAAACCAGTTATTATTAATGATTCAACTGTCATTATTAAATATTATTAAAAAATCAAAATTCGGATTAAAATATAAAAATAAATTTATTGGTTTTAAGACCCCAAGAGGCCCAAGGCCCAAGACCCTAATCTTTAACCATTAATTATATATATTTTATAACTCATTTAATTAATCCAACCATACACACACATAACCATCCACATTAGCCCATTCACATTAACCCAATTAATGATCCACTTAAATGGCTAAGTAAATTTTTCCTATATAAGTAAGGAATGATTTTTCTTTGGTTCCAATGTGATACAAATCCCACATATGGCTTTAAACAAAGTTCCAACAGTTTATTCCAATTTCATTTTCTTTTACAACCAAACATGTAAGTATGAATTTCAATTTTCAGTTTGAATAAATTTTTGCCAACCAGACACGTTAACCAATGAAATCCAAAATTTTATTCTATTGAATTTCTTTGAATTATTACATACTAAACGCAACCCAAGTAATTTTTTCATATAAATTGGACAAAGCATAGATGTCATTTTTATGTAATAGGGGTGTAATTATAATGGAGGAGCGGTGAAATTATAGGTTGAATTATTACGTAAGGGTTGAATAATACATAAGTAGTTTGTATGCGTTGTATGAAAAAAACCACTTTATACTATACGTTAACAAACATGTTCGTATATTTTAGCAACATTTCTTTTGGAATGCAAAGATCTGTCTGTAGGTCTTTTCCAAACATTTAAAGCCCATACTTTCAAACATCTAAAAAACGGTAAATGATAAAAGTGATTATTTTACTTATGTATCTAGACAAAGGTAAAAGTTGAGTATACAGGCTCAACCCTTGATTTCTTTAATTTTTTTCTTTTTCTTTTTCACCATCCTTGGTGTTGTATATCCAAATATGCATCTTACCTAGAAGGCAAATGCTTTAAATTCTACTTAAACAAAATGGAAGATACTCTCGATTATAAGGCAGTGCTTGATACACGGAAATGAGGAGTGGAGTGGAATGGAATGAACCACTGAGAGTGAATGAATAAAGACATGTTTGGTTGGTAAAGTTCATTAAATGAACCATTATATAGTTGATTCCATTCTCTCGAATTCATTCCATCCACCTCCACATTTTTTCATTCAATCTCTTCTTTCATCATTGGTCACCAACACAACAACCACCACACGCCACCAAGATCGTGTTACCTATTTTAGTGTAATTGGATTCACTAATAACAAATATGATCATAATATCCATCAAACAAGTTAGAAGGGTCTGGAGTGCACACTTGTTGAGTTTATTATGATCTTCGATATTAAAAACCCCCTTAGGGACGAAGCCGCTAAGTAATGGGGGTTCCATGGGGCAACACTTCCTTGGCGAGGGTTTGGGGACAACGCCCATGGTAGTGGGGTCCAAGGGGTGGCAGCCCTTGGCGGGGTCCAAGGGACAGAATACCTGATTGGGGTCGAGCTGCCATGTTGCTAGAAGGCATTGATTTCTTTGATACTTATGTTGTTGCTAGGATTTCTACTATTAGATTGTTATTAGCACTTGCAGCTATACACAATCTTGTGATTCATCAAATGGATATGAAAATTACATTTTTAAATGGTGAATTCGATGAGAAGATTTACATGATATAACTTGAAGGTTTTGTTATGCCTGATGATGAGAACAAAGTTTGTAAGTTGATAAAATTTTATATGATCTGAAGCAAGCATCAAAACAATAGCAACAAAATTTTGAAATTTTTTTATTTTGGTAAAATGGCTTCAAAAAAATGCATTTTGAATTAATTTTTCTAAATTTTACATGTGAAATTCAAGTGAACATCTCATCTTCCCTTTTTTAGCATTAAGTTTTGGCATTAAGGTATCCTATGGGTTTGGTAAGTAGAACATCTTATCTCTTCTTTTTTAGCATTAAGTTTTGGAAATCACGGGGCAAGAGATGAAACACTTGAAAGGTTTTTAATTTGCTCTCTAAGGTGATTTATGACCCTTACCACTACATTATATTTACAAATGCAATTATCAACATTTAAGCAACCACCTCAAGATTTGTTTTGAGAACTTTTTTATGGTGAAGCATGGGTTCAAAGTGAGACGTTAAGATTCTAATCTCATATCAAGGTAGCCTTCATTTCTATGCCAATTCATTTCTATGCCAATTATTCCTATCATAGCTCTCAGTCATACCAATACTTTTAAACCTTGCATACTTGTTAAAAAATTAACTTTGCTGAGTAAGTTCTAGTTTAATTTAAACATATCATGATACGCATTTGATATAATAGTATTCATTACTTTAACCCTATCGTAACTATACTATAACATTACTTTACAGTTTACATAACATAATTTCATACATAACATAACTTCATATGTAATGAGATTAATACATAGTATAAGTATATACAAAACATGATTTTTTATATATATAGTATAAACTTTATCCATAACATAAATTTATATGTAATCATAGCTTTATCTATAATATGACTTTATAGGTGATCATAAGTTTATCTATATTATAGCTCTGTACGTGACATAACATCACTATACTATAGACTTTATCACGCATAAATGCTTATAGCTAGTATAAACATTTTTATTTGTTGCATGTACAACACCCCTTTATCCATTTTGTTTGTATCAAGTACATAACTCTTGTATCTGTTGCTTGTATCAAAGTCCTTTATCAAGTACTTGTAATAAGTACAACACTACTTTATTTGTGTTTGCAACACTTAAAAGATGTTTTTACCCATCTTCATATATTCCTTTCATGACTCCTTTATCCATCATTTAGCTTTATATGTTTCTTTAGTATCACGTTTTCACTCATACTTTATATGCTTCATTTTTATCACATTCTTTATCCATATTATATACATTTCATTAATATTCTTTAATCATACTTTATATATTGTATTACTATCACATCCATCAATTATACTTTATAAGTTTCATATTTATGTTACCCTTTCCATTCACGGTATAATAATGTACGTAGTTAGCCCACAAGGGGCAAAATTAGTTATAGGCACACTCATGAGAAAGCACTTTAGCAAAACTTTGGCTGGTGCGTAACCATCTGATTAAGAATGCACATTATCCCAAAACAAATAAAAGAGGTGCATCTAGAATTCACCGGAAGACGGTGGCTCATTTACACTATAAGTTATAGAATACGGACCCTCGTACCACTTAAGAGTCATTATCAATATGAACAATATTTCACATGTGAAAAGAATAAACTTTAGCATGCTATAACTATACTATTTTAGCATACTTTTGGGCTATATTTTTGGATGAACACACTTTCATAGTCTAATGGTTTCAACTGGCAGATGACTTTCATCTAAATTTTGGTTACAAGTTCGAGGATGTCACACCCCGCTAATAGCGGAAATATGAGGATGTAACGAATGAGATAATCATAACATATTGATTGTTAATAGAGATGTAATAAATCATATAAGTCAAAGTGTCATGACATCACCTGACACAAATGAAGACTTGTGTTGTGTCTAGTCATTTTCATGACAAACATAGCTAGAAAAGTATAATATGCTAAATCCCAAATGGGACAAGACTCAGGCACACACGCCCGAAAATAGATAAAGACACAAAAGTGCCGACCCAAATAAAGACTAAACCAAAAGTAATAATGATCTAACTCCATGCGAAAAGTCTTGTTTTTGAAGGTGAAGTAGTTTATACCCATCAAGCTCCATGTTTTTTATGGAAGAACATGTGGGTTTTGTTCTATCATGTTTTAAGATTTTTAGAAAGAGAAAGTGAAGATGAGTCTAGTTGTAAGTGAAAAAAATGAGACATGACCTTGATTTAAACAATGGAAAAAAGATCTTGACAAATGAAGAAAAAATGGATAAAGAAAATGACCAATCTACCTTAGATGATCTATGCCATTAAATTGGAATCTAAATTATTTTCTATTAGATCAATGGTCAATATAAGATTAAAGGGTTCTTATAATTTCTAAGGATTCTCACATAAACCCATTCCTATATATATATATATATTATATATATATATATATATATATATATATTATATATATATATATATTATAGGGGCCGTTTATTATACAAAATGTTAAAACATGTGAATCGTACAAAACAATCTGAGATGTCTATTTAAAAATATCAGCACTTGATATGGATTGTGTGGTAATTCCACCCTTATTACTAAAATAAGGCAATAAGGTAATTTCAATACTCAAGCGTGATTATCAAGCAAGAGACAAAAACTATTGCGTATAATTTATGAAATCATGCAAGTTATATCTTTCATTACACAAGTTATAATATTATATACGCAAGATTTGAAACATATTATGCAAGTCATTCTAAGCTAGTTTTAGTCCATTCAACTAGTCTCAAGCCATATAAAAGTTAAATTAGAAATCACACAAGTTATACATTTTTCACGTAAGGTTCTTGCAGGACCGTTAGATGCGGTGATGCACTTTTACAACACAATTAAGAAGAGTTCTTTAGAACACTTAACAGATTAAATAGAGAACTGGTTAACTAAAGTAAGAGATGCTAAGAACACAAGTAAGAGATAGAACAAGATAGCAAACAATACAAGTATTTGGTTTTCAAGAATGCTGTATATTGTTTTTCAAGTTTTATTACAAAGTGTTACAAAGCATGATAGAAAGTTACAAGTACTTGAGATACATATACCACATCCTACAACCGCTCATACTTTAAAAGCCAGCTAGATACACAAGATTAGACAACAAAATTAAATGTAGAGTTGTAAGGCCCCGTTCCGGGCATCTCACAGTTGGTCAATCACAGCAGTTAAAACATTAAACATTATAATTATACAAGCTTAAGCAGCAGAATAATTCATCAAAAACCATTCATTTCATTTAAAACGCCGTTGTTAGCAATGCATCATCATTTAACTGTTTACAAAAGAATTGTTTTACTGCATTGCAAAACAACAGCAACCTAGAATACGAATGGATGTCAGTCTTTCCCTGCCGAGTAGCTTCACCCTCGTGCCATCCTCAGCAATAATTATCTGCCAACTGAAAATGTATAAAAGTCAGCGTTTCTGAGTGAGTTCTAGTTTTAAAAATAATAAAATACTTTCTGTATGTTGTATATGAAAATACCCTTTTCAGTAAAATACAACTCTGTACTGTATACGCGAGCACGCATTAACTATATGAACAGTTACTGTTCGTTCTCTTTATTGTATGCCTTATATGTTCTGTAAACTTTTATCTTTATCTTCACTTTCTGTATAGACCAATGAGCAATACCTCAACTGTATGCACGGTGGAAAACGGGTGATGGGCCATCTATATCCCTCGAAAGGGTCAACTGTATCCCTCGAAAGGGTCAACTATATCCCTCGAAAGGGTCAACTATATCCCTCGAAAGGGTTCTGTGTACTGTATACAAGGCCCACCCAATCACACATGACACGCTGCAAAGGTCCTTCCAATCTCATTGATTGGCCCTGTGTGCATAATAGGGTAGCTAACCCGCAGCACAGTTGAGCTAATGACAACATGGTCGTGTACCTCCTGTAAGCTTGCAAGACTTGTTAACATTTTATTAATGTTCCTCTCCTTTTCTTTATTGATCTTTCTCTTTATTATTACAATATACTTTACGTTATGATAATAAACATACCACGTAAAGTCACATACTATAAGTAATAATATTAATAGCAATAATAATAATAAGGAACAATCATAATCATGCATGGAATATCATCATAAATAAGCCCTAGTCAACCTCGGTCAAAACCCTAAAAGCACAGACTCCCAAAAATTCTGTAAAAATTTCTAAGTGTCTGGGCGCTTTGACACTATTTGGGCGCATGAGCACTCTTTGGGCGTTTCATTACTATGTAGGCGCATGAGTCAACACTTAATGCTTTAACTCTTAGGCGCATGAACAATTCAGACGCATGGGCACTATTTGGGCGTATTAACACTTAGGCGCATGGGTCATTCGGACGCATGGACACTTAGGCGCATGGGCCTCTTGGGCGCATGGACACTATTGGGGCGCATGGCCCTACACTTAGTCGTCCGACTAATATTTCTAGGCGCATGGACCACTGTTCAGGCGCATGGGCTATACTTAAACATTTCTAAGACAATCTTAGGCGCATGGACTACTGTTCAGGCGCATGGATTACACTTAGATCCTTCTAAGGCATTTTCAGGCGCATGAGCCTTATCTAGGCACATGGACCTTCTATGTAACATGTTTCTAGGATGATTTCGAACCCAATCATCAAACCCATTTGTTCTAAGCTTAATATGGCTATTCTAAACATGAACAACCTATAAGCATTCAAGAATCAACATCTAACATGCATAATACATACGGGTATACATACATAAACATTTAAAAATCATTTTAATACATTTTCAGCCCCAAAGATGTTTAAAACAAGTAGAAACCCGGGTCTAGAACTCACCTGGTGCAACTTGGGCGTTTCTTCCTTCTAAATCACTTGCAAATGAGTTCAAACACCTAAAAACACACCAAAACACACACACACGGACACACACACAAGCATATAAGCACATACGCATGTTACCGAGGCAAAAAACTGTGACATCCGTCACCACAAGGTCCGTCAATTAACGTGATTATCCGTTAACTCTTCTTTGACCGTTCATTCCTCATCTTTATTAACTTCTTGTGTGGATATCATACTTGCTTTATTACCTTTGTGCTTGTGTTTCTTTCATGAACGTGTGCTATGCTTAACCTTTTTACAAATTTCCATCGTTATTATCACTAAATATATCATTTTTTTATATAAAATTATTGTCATTAATAAAACCATTTTTAAGTGCCAATTAACATTAAATATATTTCTAACATTATGTAACAAACACTTTTAAAGTCGTTTTCAACCGAAACAAACTTTGGGAACTCGGGGCTAAGTGCAGGGACTAAAATTGACATTTTGCAAACTTGGGATGGGTATAAAAACCCCATTCCCAGCCATTCTTCCTCACTTCTCTTCTTCTTCTTCTTCTTCATTCTCCTTCACTTCACATTTTCTTCATCCTTGCACCAAAACCGCCCCGTTTCGTCTCGTTTTCGTCGTCTAGAATTCATCTACAACCTTGTCTACTCCATCCTTGCAGGTAGACGACCTTGGTTGTCCCTTTCTTGCTCGTTTTACTGCTGTCCATTTCTAGGGTTTCGGTATTCGGGTTCAACCCGAACACAAGAGGTCGTGTGGGTGCGTGTGATGCCTTTCTACGTGTGCTTCTTGTTTGAGTGTGTTTGTAGTGTGTTTCTGGAAGTCCTTGTTGTGTTAAACTCATGCTCGGGGCAACCAAAGGCTGCTCTGCACTTCAGCCGTCACGAACCTGCAGTTTAGGCGACTGGGTCTGTCATACGACTGAGCTGTGCGACTGGGTGAGTCATGCGACTGAGTCATGCGATTGATGTCATTCGGGCGACTGAGTCGTGCGACTGGGGATGTCATGCGACTGAGTCATGCGATCGAATGTATGTGCAATTGAGTAAATGCGGATGGGTGATGTGTGCGATTGAGTCAATGCGGATGGGTGATGTGTGCGATTGAGTCAATGCGGATGAATGATGTGTGTGATTGAGTCATGCGACCGAATGGATGTATGCGATTGTGCGTGTGTCGCACGACTGAAGGCCAATCGTATGAATGAGGGTTCAATCGTATGAATGAAGCTGATTCGTACGAATGAAGGTTGATTCGTGCGTATGGAGGTTAAGTCGTGCGATGGGTATTGTGTGGTACGACTGAATGCCAGTCGTGTGAATGAAGGTTCAATCGTGCGAATGAAGTTGATTCGTACGATTGAAGGTTGATTCGTACGAATGGAGTGTTGAGTCGAGCGTCTGGTCCTGTTGTGTGACTGATGATGTGGTGTGTGTGAATTCCCTTCTTGAATGTCATGTGATGATAAGGTAACATCAATAAAAGTGTCATTGCTTGACCATAAAGATTAAAGTCAACGCTATCAACATGCACATACTATTCCAATTTAAATCAACCTAACATTCTAAAAATTATCAACAACCCATTTGGGACTACAAATATTTAACAAGTACTTTCTCTTATAACAATGGGTTCTTTATACGAATATCATTGGCATGACGACTCCCTCTGGTACTTGGATCTACATAAGATCTGATATGTGTGTCTGTTTGTGTGTGTGTTACCCACGGCCGCACCGATACAACCCGAACCGACCGAACATTACTATATGCTTTATACATATCATTAATGCTTAACAATAACTATTAATAGGTGTTTGACTGTTCATTACATACAACTGTTGGGAACTTTGATCATCCATACTTACCACTTAACAAGTGAGTTTCGTGGCCCCTTTTTATGCTTATACAACTTTTCAATCATTTTCTGTGCTGTACAACATACATACAATTTACATACTTGGAATCACGTGCTACTGTTTTGTGAGTACTTATCTGATACAAGCTTGAGTCTGTTGTGTGATTCTTTCTTACACCATTTAATTCTAGTGTGGAACCGACAGATAGGTATTGGTAGTACTACTTGGGTTGACACCCCCACCCTCGTGTTGGTATACTAGTTAGTACTAACAGTCGCCAGGAACGGGCCTTGGGTAAATATATTCCGACAAGATTTTTTGTGTACGTCGTTAGGTTTGGTTGTAAAGCTTAGGTCAAGTGATTTTGCTTACTTATAACTGTATGCACGGTATTCTGCAACAACATTTATACAACATCAATTACTTATTTACTTTTAAACCTGTGAGCTCACCAACAATTTTGTTGACCATTTTGAGCATATCTTTTCAGGTGAACATGCTAGCTGAAGATCTAGGTGTGCTACCTTAGTGGAGACCCTAGGATGCATTTTGTGGCTAAACTTTATCATTTTGAAAACATTTTTTGTAGCTTGCTTGAACAACATTATACTTTGTAACTTGTTTCCGGGTTGTGGGAATTGCACACAATGTTATCATCTTTGTTTATGTGATTCATGTATAATGTTTATGCTTATGGCTATGTTGTCGTGAATATTGACTAAACACGACACAAGTCCCCTTGTTGTCGGGTGTCCTCATGACACACTTGTCATAATTTATTATATTGCATCTCTATCGCTTACCATGTGTTATGACGATCCCGTCTCGTTACGCCCCCGTGTTTCCGCTCTCAGCGGGGGTGTGACAAAAACCCAACATGAACACTTAAAACTCCGAATTCTTACCTTAAATTCAATTCTCTCTTCTTCTTCTTCTTCTTATTCAACCGAGAGTGTTTCTGCTCTCTCTCTCTCTAATCCGAAGTGAAAAAGGGTGATGGGAAGTGAGGATGGGCGGCCATGCCCACCTTTACACCAACTTTTTTGTACTTTTATCCTTTTTACACATTTAACCCCTCAACTTGGATTTATTGACATTTTCTTTCTTTATTCTTCAACTCTTATTCTTTCTTTTTCTTTTTAAGAAATAACCGGGTGTTACAAGAGTCAAAAGGCAGATTGCGTTTTGAGTTGTGACTATGACATATCATAGCTCACATCCTAATATATTACAAAAAAATAAAGTACATAAAATAGAAAGCTCAGACTCAAGAACTCAATGTACAGTTTTCCAAAAACATGGACCTTTTCACCAACTTGTGAAAGTTGGTGAGTCAAACAGAGTTGCAGTGGAAAGGTGGTAAAACTTTATGGAAACGTACATCTAATAATAACATGTACATAAAAGTCTTCGAAGAAATCTGTCTTCATAAACTTGGCTTCAGAAGACTTTGTCTTTAAAGATTCGGAAGACTTCATATTTGGCTTCGGAAGATATTGGTCTCGGCTTCGAAAGATTTTACACTTAGAATATTTCTTGTGTGAGGTGTAAAATTTCCAAAGCATTTTTACTTTAGTACTTCAGTGCATGCATGCAGAGAGACTTTGGATGCTTTGAATGTTTTGACTACATCAGACTTGTTGGAATCCTTACAAACTCCCCCTAGGCTGATGCTACCAAAACATTTGAAGATCTTCATTAGTTGACAGTCCTCATCATGATGATGATCATGCCTTTCTTCACTAAATGGTCAGGATCACTCAGACTTTCATAGTATCTTCTCATCTCAAAGAGATCATACAGAGGTAGGTTGAATAAATCTTTCCATGTATATTCATTCACACCACCATGATCTCTGATCACATGCCATCTTTCTAGATTAGTTGTGATGGTCCAGGATAAGATGGGCCTCTCAGAAGCAAGATGAGTCACTTGAATTAGAGTTAATTGGGGCGCCTCTTCATGCACTTCCTCAGGTTGATCTGACTCACCCTGAGGTATGGAGGTGGATGGTTTAGACTTCTTCTTCTTCTTTTTCTGTGGTCTAGAAGCCATCCTCTTCCTCATCTTTGATGACTTTAACTGAGAAGACTGGTCTTTAGCACCTTGTTGACCAGTCTTGTCTTGCTCAGTTGGGTGTTTCTCCCTCACAGGTTCAGAAAGAGAGGGAGTTTGACCCAACTGTGGATCTGAAGATGAAGCTTGCTGAGGCTTAGCAGGAGGTCCAGGTTGTGTTGTCTCAGGTTGTTCAACCTTAACCTCCACTTCAGGAGGAACTTCACTTGGAGGGGAGTGTAAGTCAAGTAGCTCTCCTCTTTTGATCTTTCGCTTGATTACCCTGATGTGCTCATCCATTATAGATAGAGACATAGGGCCAAGTCTCCTTTTGGAGAATCCATACAGCTTCAAAAAGCATCCTTTGTATGTCAACAGACTTCTTCATGCTCTTTTGGATGATGGCTCTTGACCTTGCAACATCTTCCCTCATCTTTCTCTTAGTTGCCTTTTGTCACACCCGACCGACGGCGGAATCATCAGAGCGGACTAATGGGAGACGATTGCTCATAGCACATGGAACTAGTTAAATTGAAATAATATTAAATGTCATTATTATTGAACATTACAAGACAAATAAGTCCATACAAAACAAAAGCTTCAAACAAAGAAATAACATATTTAGTTAAACTAGGTCCAATTCTTATATGAGCACGAAGAGAAACCTCAAGTATTAAACCTGAAACATGTTAAAAATATAGGGTCAACAACAATGTTGGTGAGATTTCCATAGTTTTCAATACATAAGTATATAAAAGATGGCAATTCATGTTGTAAGTTATAGAACAAAGTAACTAGGGATGTAAGACAGAATGCACAATCAAACCTTGACAGATTTTTACAAGTCTCAAACGTTTACAAGTATATACGATTAGCTAAGTGTACTTGGATCAACCAAGTAGGCTTGTCAAGCCCATAGATCTATGACGTCGCCAGGCTAGCAATAGTTAATGATTGTTCATATAATCGACATTACATGGTAGCTACAAAGATCAACTAACCACAACAAAAAAGTGAAATGCCATAAGTTTACAAGAATCAAACATTTTATATGTGCAATGGTTATAATGTAACATGTTTCACCCCAAAGTGTAAAAATATGAAAAATGGATATAGAAATACTCAAATGGAATAAATAAGATGATAGTAAGAAATTAAAGATGCTCCAACGATTCCTTTTTACAAGATACCTAACGTATATATATTCCAAATTTAAGTTTAAAGGTAAGATAATGAATAAATATGAACTAGGGTTTCAATTGGGAATTGGGGGGGGGTTAATAATTAAATCAAGTACAATAAAACAAACGATTATGTTTTGGTTAAGTAAAGACAAAATAAATTAGTTAACGATAATGAATGATTTAATAATTTAATTTATTTAAATAAATGAGATTTAAATATAATATGTGAAAGAATTAATTAATTTAGAAATTAATTATTTAAAAGTGATAAAGATGATTTATTGAATACTTAAGTATATGACTTACAAAATAATAAAGATTATTTAAGGTCATTTTATAAAGTTTTTAAACGTTTTAAATAATCTTTATAAATGTCTTATAATATCAAAACCCAAAATAAAGAATATAGAAGTTATATTGTTTTATAGCTTTCAAGAATTTAAATAAAAGTTAACGAATAACTTTATTAACTAATTATGATATAACATACTTAAATGATTAGATAAATAATTAATCTTTTAAATAGTTACTTAAATAATCATTTGTATAATTACTATTTAAAGTATCTGTATCATGCGAGTTTAAAGTGTTTTACAATAATCCAAGTTTGAGCTATAATATATTTATAATATATAAATGACTTAATAACATTTTTATAGCCTTTTTATTCCTTAAAAAGTTATTAAATTTAGAGTTATAAGTATATATAGCCTTTAAAATTAATTTAATAATTAATTAATTAGTGTCTTGATCAAAATTATCATTTAAATAATCAATTAAAATGTTAAATAATATCTTATTTGATTTAAAGAAAACCATTAGAAATTGATTAACCACAATAATTTTATTTTGCTTAAATAATATTGAGAATTTATAAGGTTTAAAATGATTAAAAACTAACAATAAAAAAATAACTTGGGGGTGCTTGGATTCGAACCCGGGACCCCATGTGTGTGTTACATGCGTTTTACCGGTGGGCTATAAGCCCAAGTGTGATTTAAGTCCATTAATAATTTTTATAAATATTTATTAGAAAAAAAACCCAAATATCCAAGAACCCTAGAACTAATTTGATTTCAATTGAACATCAATTCGATAACGATAATGAAATCAAACTTAGGGCTTTGTTCCCTAAGTGAAATCGAGTGTATGGATGTGTTCAATTACCCGATTTTATTTGATATGATGTTAGGAACGAACGAGGAACAAGTCGCGGCCGTAGGTGCGCAAAGGATGAGCAATCTTCAATGATAATCAAATTAAACTCGCGTGAAGCTTCGGATGATGATGATAAGTGAAAGCCCTAAACCAATTTTGTGTAAAAGAGCTTCGACCATGGTTCTCGATTAAGTTGCAGGTTCGAAAAGAGACGATGTCCGATGATTGTGTATTGTTGTTTTTGCAGATGAAATTGATAGTTCTATTAGTTTAAGGGTACTGCTTTGATGATTTACCCTCAATTATTAAGGCACAATTCGATTAGTTTCAAGTCGAATGGATTAAACTTTTAATTCGGTGTTCAGTTTCAGTTTGAGAGGATTAACACGGTCTTAACACGAATTAAAACATGGTCATGCGTTTGAAAACGGTTCATGTAGCGATTTAATGGAGTTAATTGGATTAATGAAGGGTATTCAAGGTGTGGTGCAGTCGCCGGAGGGCCGCCGGAGCCAGAGTAAGGTGTCGACGGGGGTGGGTTTGGGTGTTAACCAAATTTATACATTTGGTCCCTGTGATTTTAGTATTACTATTTTATGAACAACCTTTAAAACAAAGTTTCATGTATTACGTTTTTAACCCCTAACTTATTAAACTCAATTTGTAATGAAATTTTGTTGTCCACTTGAACTTTATAAAGTTTATAATTAACATACAGAACATTTCTTATTAATTATTAATTTTAATTAAATCTCAAATCCCATAAAAGACAATTAACCTTGTAAGTTTATAAAGCTTACTTTATAACATTATTATATATTGTTAAAATGGTTAATAACTTAAATAACAAATTTTTTATGTTGCTTATATTTATAATCCATATAATTCTTTAGATTAAATAAGTTTGATAAATATATTTATATCATATGAAAATTCAAAATGAATTCAAGTTCGGATTATAATTTGAAAATTGACGGATGTTACAGTCTCCCCTACTTTAAGAAATTTCTTCCCGAAATTTAATCACGAGGGGACTAATTTCAAGGACATGAGGAGACATGGATTCGATCTCGCATTTTCACATGAACTCTTGAAAGCGTTTATATTCAACAGTTTAATTATAATGTTTTGTTATGCTTAAGTTTGTTTAATTTCATTGTTCATGATCTTATGTGTTTCTTGGTAAAGGGTACAAGGTTATTAATCTAGAAAGTTCAATTGATAAACGTTTGTATCTTAAATGGTTCAAGACATTTGGGATGGTTTTTTCATGCGGGAAACACTAAGTATTAGTGTGACACGAGACTCGGAGATAAGTTTAGGATGCTTTTGGATGGAATATGGATTTCATAAGAGCTTCTTAAACATATAACTTTAACGGGGTTCTTAAATGATCAACTCTTGTTTACTATTTCGTTGAGGTTTTCAAAGTTTCATTAGTTTAACGTTGATACGAGGATCATTTTTGTTAAGATTAAAGATTAATTTAGAATGAGAGCATCGTTGTAATAGGTTTTCAGGGTAAGTGCGGTTTTGAGGAGAAGGCGTTTAGAAAGATTTTTAAGGGTCATTAAGAGAAATAGGATAATGAGTTTTAAGATCCAAAAAGACATGATCAAAGATAAAAGGATTTAAAATAACAAGATGTTTCGAGTGCAACGTTCGGTTTACAAACCAAAGCATTACGTTGACTTATCAAAGTATTAGGTCAACTACAACCTTAATGAAGACATATGTACCTATAAGCGGACACTCACCCCAAGGGTTTCCAGGTAAGGTAAACGGATCCATCAGTTGATTTGGATTTATATGAATACCTTGCCTAGACAGAACACTTCGAGATACAAGCATCACGCTCTTCCAGCATTACATGTTTCAAGTTATAGGACATAGACTTTGACGAGACTTGAAAACCACAAATAACAATTCAAAACTCATTTCGAAAACCATTTGATTTGGGCACCTAATGCCTTAGAATATGATTTAAGGTTCGTGTATGCATTGATAAGATTCAAAGAATAAGAATAAGCACATAAGGCATATAATCACATAATCAAGTATAAACACATAAGGCACATAAAATCCTATCTAAGAATATAAAATACAAGAGAGGACTCATGTGTAATGGTATTTAGCTATAGTCTAGGTCATTTCATTTCTAATAACCTAATTCCCTATAACCATGGCTCTGATACCAATTTGTCACACCCCAACCGTCGACGGAATCATTGGAGCGGACGAATGGGAGACGATTGCTCATAGCATATGGAACTAGTTAAATTGAAATAATATTAAATGTCATTAATCATTGAACATTACAAGACAAATAAGTCCATACAATACAAAAAGCTTCAAACAAATAAATAACATATTTAGTTAAACTAGGTCCAAGTCTTATATGAACATGAAGAGAAACCTCAAGTATTAAACCTGAAACATGTTAAAAATAAAGGGTCAACGTTAATGTTGGTGAGATTTCCATAGTTTTCAATACATAAGTATATAAAAGATGGCAATTCATGTTGTAAGTTAGAGAACAAAGTAACTGGGGATGTAAGATAAAATGCACAATCAAACCTTGATAGATTTTTACAAGTCTCAAACGTTTACAAGTATATACGATTAGCTAAGTGTACTTGGATCAACCAAGTAGGCTTGTCAGGCCCATAGATCTATGATGTCGCCAGGCTAGCAATAGTTAATGATTGTTCATATAATCGACATTACATGGTAGCTACAAAGATCAACTAACCACAACATAAAAGTGAATTGCCATAAGTTTACAAGAATCAAACGTTTTATATGTGCAATGGTTATAATGTAACATGTTTCATCCCAAAGTGTGAAAATATGAAAAAGGGGTATAGAAATACTCACATGGAATAAATAAGATGATAGTAAGAAATTAAAGATGCTCCAACGATTCCTTTTTACAAGATACCTAACGTATATATATTCCAAGTTTAAGTTTAAAGGTAAGATTAATGAATAAACGTGAACTAGGGTTTCAATTGGGAATTTGAGGGGGGGGGGGGTTAATAATTAAATCAAGTACAATAAAACAAACGATTATGTTTTGGTTAAGTAAATACAAATAAATTAGTTAAGATTGAGAACGATAATGAATGATTTAATAATTTAATTTATTTAAATAAATGAGGTTTAAATATAATATGTTGAAAGAATTAATTAATTATTTAAAACTGATAAAGATGATTTATTGAATACTTAAGTATATGACTTACAAAATAATAAAGATTATTTAAGGTCATTTTATAAAGTTTTTAAATATTTTAAATAATCTTTATAAAGGTCTTATAATATTAAAACCAAAATAAGGAATAATAGAAATTATATTGTTTTATAACTTTCAAGAATTTAAATAAAAGTTAACGAATAGCTTTATTAACTAATTATGATATAACATACTTAAATGATTAGATAAATAATTAATCTTTTAAATAGTTACTTAAATAAGCATTTGTATAATTACTATTTAAAGTATTTGTATCATGTGACTTTAAAGTGTTTTACAATAATCCAAGTTTGAGCTATAATATATTTATAACATATAAATGACTTAATAACGTTTTTATAGCCTTTTTATTCCTTAAAAAATTATTAAATTAAGAGTTATAAGTTTATATAGCCTTTAAAATTAATTTAATAATTAATTAAATAGTGGCTTGATCAAAATAATCATTTAAATAATATCTTATTTGATTTAAAGAAAACCATTAGAATAAATTGATTAACCACAATAATTTTATTTTGCTTAAATAATGTATTGAGAATTTATAAGGTTTAAAATGATTAAAAACTAACAATAAAAAAAATAACTTGGGGGTGCCTGGATTCAAACCCGGGACCCCATGTGTGTGTTACATGCGTTTTACCGGTGGGCTATAAGCCCAAGTGTGATTTAAGTCCATTAATAATTTTTATAAATATTCATTAGAAAAAAAACCCAAATATCCAAGAACCCTAGAACTGATTTGATTTCAATTGAACATCAATTCGATAACGATAATGAATCAAACTTAGGGATTTTGTTCCCTAAGTGAAATCGAGTGTATGGATGTGTTTAATTACCCGATTTGATTTGATATGGTGTTAGGAATGAATGAAGAACAAGTCGTGGCCGTAGGTGCGCAAATCCTGAGCAATCTTCAATGATAATCAAATTAAACTCGTGTGAAGCTTCGAATGATGATGATAAGTGAAAGCCCTCAACCAATTTTGTGTAAAAGAGCTTCGACCATGGTTCTCGATTAAGTTGCCGGTTCGAAAAGAGACGATGTCCGATGATTGTGTATTGTTGTTTTTGCAGATGAAATTGATAGTTCTATTAGTTTAAGGGTACTGCTTTGATGATTTACCCTCAATTATTAATGCACAATTCGATCAATTTCAAGTCGAATGGATTAAACTTTTAATTCGGTGTTTGGTTTCAGTTGATGATTTACCCTTAATCATCTTGAGTGTTTGGTCTGGGGGCAGCCTTGATTGCAGCTTCCATGAATCCTGCAGACCCAGAGAAACTTTCTCCCCTCAGCTTTCTCTTCCTCTCTCTCTCTCCTCCTCCTTAATCTCCTCAGAAGTCATTTTCCTTTTTCTTTTTTCACTCATAGACCTTTGTGACTCCGGGTGGAGAGAGCTTTAGCCTTCATTGCTTGGTGTAGCCTCCAAGCTCTGGCTAGAGAGAGGTTGTGATGTAGATACATATGTGTGTTAACGCTTATTGAACTAACTATAGGTTTATGGTTGTTTACATAGTTCTTAGTCAATAATGATTGAGGAACGTACTTAAACTTAATCGTGTGAAGTTCTCATGCGAATGACCCATGCTAATGGACCCTACGCATGAACAACTTCATGCTAATGAACCAATCGCATGACTGAACCAGGAGACTGGATCAGTCGCACAATTATGACATGAGATTGACTCAGTCGCACGACTGAACACTCAATCGTGCGAATGGATCAACCGCATGAGTCACTCGAGCATGGTTCAGTCGCATGAATGAGTAACCCTAACCTATAAATACCACTTAATTCGTGGAAAAATAGTACACTTTAAAGAATTCGACTCATACACGTACCCTAGATGTCCAGAACGTCCAAGAAAGCCAGTCCAAGTTCATAGACCGTTCTTGATCGATTGCTATTCGTTCTTAACGTTTAGATTAATCTTATATCGATCGGGTTAACGTTCTCACTGATTGGATCACCAATGAAATCGTATTCCACACTATTTTATTCGGTATACACGTGAATCAGTTAGTACTCCATCCAGTTGATGGTCCTCTAACATGTGATACACCTTCACCAGCAGGTGCTTCACTAAGGGAATGAATTGTTGAAGTAATTGTATGTGTGACAGGGCTCTTAGGCTCTACCACTGGGCCTTGAGTCAAGGTTTCCTATTCGAAGCTAATCTTAGGGTCTGCCTCAATATCTAGTAGACTAATAGTATTACCTAATTTCCTTTGTCTCCTTCTAATACTGAACTCTTCAGTAATTCTATCCTGAATCCTTTGTGCCAGCCTGTTAGCTTTTCTAGATTGGCTTGGATTGACAAGTGGCATTTTGATCAGGTCTAGACCTTCATAGTAGTTCAAGGTCTGAATATTGAAGACTTCTTGCTGCCCTTGAACTCTTTGAAGAATTAGAGCGCTTCTGTTTGTATCATACATCCACCCTATGATGTAGTTTGAAGTTCCTTGAGGTGGAGATGACACTATCCTTGGTATACCTTCCTAAAAAAAGACTCTGAATGAAGGAGTCTATAGAGTCCATATCAATGTGAACTTGAGGAAGTTGATGAGTATCGACAATTGCAAGTGAGGATGGTGAGTCCTCAAGGTCCATGCTCTGTGAAGAACTCTCAGGTTCTATGTCTGTGATGACTTTCTCCTCCTTTTTGGTAGCATCATCCACTTGCATAGATGAGCTAAATGTTAGACCAATCACATTCACAGGTTCTTGTGTTCCTGGTTGAGCTTTTCTTAAAGGTCTCTAAGCTAGTTGAACCTGAAGATAAGATATCTCAAGTTACTGATCATTGACCCTGTTTTGCAAGGTAGTCACCTGAGATTCAAGATGACTAACCTTGGAGACTAGGTAGGTGCATGTTTTTGATAGTTTTTGGACCTTTAGCCTCAGATTCCCCTCATCTTCATTAGAAGAATCATAGGGGATGAGAGAATTTGACCAAAGTCTCCTCTCTTACTACTAGCATGAAGTTCTTGGCTGTTGGTTTTCCTCTGCTCAATGACAACTTTAGTTGAAGTGTCAATGGGTTGAGTTGCCATGGTTGAGGTCTGAATGATATAACCACTTGTTGAAGTGAGAGCCTCTTCCATACGGATATTTTAAACAAGTTCAAAAGTATCCAACTCAGTAATAGGTGACTGATGTGGGCTAGACATAAATGAGTCAGGAGCACTCATCTCTCTTTGAGTAGGGAAGGAGTAGAGAGACTCATGGTACTCACTGAAACCTAAATCTTCATCAGTATAGAAGTCAAGGTTGGGGATTGGGTGATTTAAGTCTAGAGGTTGGGGATGGTAACTATCCCCTTAAGGTTGGTTACCTGAGTGTTGAGACTCAGAGTGAAGGCTTAAGACAGTTGGGCTTATGAGCTCATCAGACTGAGCATGAGGAACCTCAACACTAATTCTTGAAGAAAGAAATGGAGTGGTTTGCTCCTCAGGAGAAGTGGGAGCTCTAGTATCCACTTCCTCATGTATGGGTGAGTGTTTGGGGGCCTGCACAAACTCAATAGCTTGTGCAGGGGTTCGTTTGGATTTTCTTTTGTAAGTGTAGGTGATTTGAGGTCTTTTTGGTGGTTGGGAGGTAGAAGGTGTGGGTTTAACACTATCTTGTGTTGCTAGGTTGTCACCTTGAGCAATGAGTTCTAACGTTTTGGGGACAAGGGCTGTTTCTACCCTTGAGAAACCAACAATTGGCTTCTTCAAGACTTTAAAGATGCTGGGCTTCATTGTCCCAATTTAAGAATATTACCTGTTTCCCTCAACTGTGAGCCCAGTTCACAGTTGAGAATGTATTAGACATATATAGGAAACATGTAATACTCTAAGGAGTCCAAGTTAGCAAGTAAATTTGTATAATCAAACTGAGAGTACCTGAACTTGACCCCCTGAACCATTCCATGCACTATGAAGAAGAGATCTTCAAGAATCTGGTCCCACCCTCCATGCTTGTTGGACAAGTTGTGGATAACCACATGAAGCAGGTATTTCCACTGGGATGAGACCTTCCCTTTCCTGAAGGTTTTTACAGAGAAATCTCCCCATAGCCCATCTGCTCAAAGAAATGATTTGCAACCTCCTTTGGGAAGAACAACTCACCTTCTTCATCATCTAGCTAAAGATGATTGTTGATGATGGCCGGAGTGATAAAGATTGTTCTCTCCTGCACTGTGGCAGACAGTGCCTTCTCCCCATCCATAATGACCTCTTGACAGGTCTTCCAAAGTTCAAGCAAGTGGTCCTCATAAAGAGTAGGATCAATGGTAAGGGATGTGAAGTAGTTTGACAAAGCTTGGAAATGGCAGATCTCTGATAAACTATCATCTTTCTCAGAGTTCAACAGAGCAACCTGGTTGTGTTGCCTATGAAGTTGCATGGAGAAATCAGGGTTGTTTCGGAGATTTGGATTGGCCATTTTGAGAAGCTTAAGGGTGAAGGAAGATGAAGAACAAAGGCGGTTTGGGATAATTTTTGTTAGAGAAATAGTGCAAATGAAGAAGCGCGAAAGAGGGGGAACCGTTGGGTTTATATGTGAAAAGGATCTGAGACAAAGTTAATGAAAGAGAATAAACTTTGAAATCCAGAAGTCGTTCCCACCTCCGAAAAAGTAGTTTTCTTTTGCCCAAAAAATAGTTTTCTTGGAAGTCGAGAAATCTTCCGAAGGTTATTTTACTTCGGAAGTTCTTGAAGAAAAGCTTCTGAAGGAAAAATGACTTCGGAAGATATTTCAAAGATTTTTGAGCATTTTGCTTCAGAAGAGATTAAAACACAGAGTGTTTATTCTATAAAGAATAAAAACTTTCGAAAGGAAATTTCTTTCAGAAGAAAATTTGTTCTTATAAAACATACAAGTATTTAAGTGGATTTTAAGCTTCAGAAGATATGTCAGAAATTTCTTCCGAAGGTAAAACTACTTAAGTAGATATTTGTTTGTTAAGAGATAAGTTTCTTCCGAAGGTAATTTTAAATCTTTTGAAGGATAAAGAGATCAAGATTTTCAAAAATCTAAGAAATGTCTTTTAAAAGGATTTTACTTCCAAAGAAAACAAAGGGCTTATGAAGTGATAAAATAGACAACTTAGGACACACAGGTTTTAGAAATAATATGATTAAGTTTTAAGAAAAGCTACTCAAAGTTAATCATCCTAATAACTAATACAAGATATTTGAATCTTTGTTAATCAAAAGCTTTAGTGAACAAATCAACATATTGTTTAATTGTGTTAACCTTGACTAGTTTGATTAATCCCTTTTCAAAGTTATCTCTAATCAAATGATACCTGATGTTGGTGTGCTTTGTCCTTGATTGCTGTATAGGATTTTCTATGATTGATATAGCACTATTTTTGTCTATGTAGATGGGAGTCTCCTTGAAGTTGAATCCATAGTCCGGCATCTGATTTTGAATCCAAAGCACTTGAGCACAGCAGCTTGCAGCAGCAATGTATTCAGTCTCAGCAGTTGATGCAGATACATAGGATTGTTTCTTACATTGCCAAGAGACAATCCTTCCACCAAGAAACTGACATCCCCCTGATGTAGATTTTGCAGTCATGTTGCAGCCACCATAGTCACTATCTGTATAAACATACATATTAAAGTCAGAGTTCTTTAGATACCAAAGGCCAAGTGATGAGCACATTTGAGATATCTTAGAATTCTTTTGACAGTCATTAGATGTGATGTCTTGGGGTTGGCTTGATATCTTGCATAGATACATGTAGCAAACATGATATCAGGCCTGCTAGCTGTGAGGTACATAAAAGAACCAATCATTGCCTTAAAGAGATGCTCATCAACACACTCCCCCTCAAGATCACGTCTAAGGGAATGGTTTCTGGATATAGGTGTCTTAGAAACCTTACAATCAGTCATGTTGAATCTTTTAAGTATTTCTTGAACATACTTTGACTGACTTATGAAGATGCCATTGTCAACTTGCTTCACTTGAATTCCTAGAAAGAATTGAGTTCCCCCATGGCACTCATTTCAAACCTATCTTTCATCAGCTTTTCAAAGTTTGTAGGGCTTTGAATTAGTTGACCCAAAGATAATATCATCCACATATACTTGAACTAGCATAATATTATTTCATGTTCCTTTGATGAAGAGAGTTCCATCAATAGTACCCCTCTTGTAGCCATGCTTACAATGATACTATGATAGGGTCTTATACCACTTCCTTGGTGCTTGGTGCAGCCCATAAAGAGCCTTATCAAGCTTGCAGACATAATCAGGATGATGAGGATCTGCCAACCTAGGTGGTTGTTTGACATACGCCTCTTTATCAATCACCCTATAATGAAAAGCACATTTGACATCAAGCTGGTAAACCTTAAAGTTCTTGGATACAACAAAAGCTAGGAATATCCTGACAGCTTCAAATCTTGATACAGGAGCAAATACATCTATGTAGTCAATTCCTTCTTCTTGAGTATATCCTTGAACAACTAGTTTGGCCTTCTTCTTGAGTATATCCTTCTTATTTCTGAACACCCATTTGGTTCCTATAGTAGTCTTCCCATAAGAAAGAGGACATAGGTTCCAAAGCTTCTGTCTTTTGAATTGAAGTAACTCCTCTTGCATAGCTTCAACCCAACTTCCATCCTTTAGAGCCTCATCAATTTTCTTTGGCTCTATCTGGTACAAGAAACAAGAGTTAAGACAAACATTTGCATCATCGGTTTGTCCTCTTGTTCTTACCCCTCTATCAACATCTCCAATGATGTTTGTGGAAGGGTGAGACTTGTGGATCCTTAGCTGAGGGATCACAGCAAGTTTCTTAGACAGATCTAAATTAGAGAAAAGTTGATCTGGCAATGAGGATTCACTCTCCACATCAGCACACTTATCAAGATTAATTTGATCCAATGAGTGTGTGACATCATTGATGTTTTCATCAATGGAGTGGTTATCAACATCAAGAAATTCCTTATCACTATCACCACCACCATGCTCTCCAACATTGAAGCTCCTTCCTCTGAGTTTTCTGCCTCTAAACTGGAATTTGAAGGCACTCCAGAAGCATCAGCAGGATTTGTCATTGATGTGCTGGTAGAAGCATCATTTGCAGGATTGGTTACCACTGGAGTTGAAGATGTGTAGCTTGAAGGTCTTCTTAGCTCAAATCTTGGATTAGGATAACCTGTAGGTAATATATCTGTAGACCTTGAAACATGCTCACAAGATTTGTTAAAATAGTTGGTAACTAAATCAAGATCAAATGGCCAATCAGGACCATAACCTTTCATATTGGGAGTGTGCTCATCGAAAGTCACATTGGCTGACTCTTTAACTACTCTAGTTTTGAGATTGTATACTTTATAAACCTTAGCTTGGAAGAGTATCCAATAAAGTGTCCATTATCTGATTTCTTAGCAAACTTGACAATTTGATCTTTGGTATTCAAGATGGTGCAAGGACATCCAAATGACTTGATAAAACCAATGAAAGGTTTCCTCTTGTGCCAAAGTTTATAAGAAGTCTTACCATGAGTCTTAACCACTAAAACTCTATTTTGCACATAGTAGGCAGTGTTAACTGCCTCAGCCAGAAGGTGATGGGCAGTTTAGAGTCAGACAACATAGTTCTTGCAGCTTCAATAAGTGTCATGTTTCTCCTCTTAGCAATACTATTTTGCTGAGGAGTCCTGGGAGCACTATATTATCTTGTAATACCCTTTTCATCATAAAATGTGTCAAGGATTTGGTTCTTGAATTCAGTTCCTTGATCACATCTTATGGTTTTGACCTTGTGATCACATTGATTCTCAATCTTTAAGATGAAATTCTTCAAAATCTCAGGAGTCTCATCCTTAGTTCTAAGGAAGAAGACCCATGTGAATCTTGTAAAGTCATCTGTGATCACTAAACAGTAAGAGGTCCTTCCTAGACTCATTACACTAGTGGGGCCAAAAAGATCCATATGTAACAAGTGTGAGGGAGTAGTGATGGAGTTTCTTTCCTTTGGCTTGTGAGATACCTTGTGTTGCTTCCCTTTCAGACATGCCACACAATGATCATCACTTGTAAACTATTTCTTTGGCATTCTAGTTACCAAATCATTCTTAATAAGTTTATTCATGTTTTTAAAGTTTATACGGCACATTCTTTTATGCTAGAGGAAAGACTTATCATTATTCACTTTAGATAAAAAGCATGAAACTTCTCGTGAGGGAGATGTTTCTTGCAAATCCATCTTGTACTCCTGGGGGCTCTGAGTAGGATATGCTCATGAGGAATGACCACCCCAGGCTTGAGAACAATGCACTCATGCTCAGTAAAGAGCATGTTATGACTCTGATCATAAAATTAGGATACACTCAGAAGATTGTACCCAAGCTACTTGACAAAATTTATCTTTTCCATACTAAGCTTACCATTTGTGACCTTGCCCCTTCATGTTATGTAACCTCTAGCATCTCTTCCAAAAGCAACTGGTCCTCCATCAATTCTTTTAAAATTTTAGAGTGGTGACCTATTATTTGTCATGTGCATGGAACAACCACTGTCAATGATCCATATATTTTTGTTTTCCTTGAGCTATTCCTGCACAAAATAGATGGTTAGTTACATTTGGAAACCCAAGCCTCATTGGTCTTGGGCTCATCAAAGGAAATTGAAGACAATGCAATAGTAATTGATCCTATAGTCACGTTGGAGGGATCATTTACTGAAGTTGATGAAGAACTTTCAGCCACTTGGTCTTTCTTTGACTTCCACACCACCTTTGGAAGCTTAGACTTGACCTTCAATACTTTGGAAGTTTTGTTGACTTCGGAAGTTTTGATAACTGGGCCTTCGGATGATCTTGCTTTCACAGCAGCAGGCTTTAATACTTCGGAAGTATTCCTTTCTTCCGAGACCAAATTCTTTTCTGAAGGCAAGTTTCCACTTGTCTTCTTCTTCATTTCGGAGCTTCCGAAGGAAAGAGATTTTCCTTTCGAAGCTTGCTTCTTCTTCTCCAGACTCTTAGAAGTGTCTTTCTTTGTAATGTGGAGAGTACTCTTTGAATTGTAAACACAATCCTTAGCAAAGTGAGAGGTACTCCCACATATAACACAATCCATTTTCTTCCTTCTAGGAGTCTTCTTTTGTGAACAATACTGAACTTTATCACTTTCATTCTCCATCTTGATCTTCTAAGATGATGTGGCAATTCTTATGGGGTTAGAACTACCTTTGGAGCTTGATGGTTCATGTTGTACAATAGTGGTGCACAACTTATCAGCCTTCTTCTTGATGATGGGATGACTTGGACATGAACTAGAACTCTTGTTATTGGAGTTCAAGTTTGTGTCCTCAGCTTTAACCACTTCAAAACCAGCAGAAACAAAGACTTGTTTCTGTGCAGAGCTGAAGGTGGCCTTGACCTCTTCAGCCTTCTTTGCCTTTCTTTTGCTCTTTCTCATCAAGTTCTTTCTCTTGGACATGGTCATCCCAAAAGCTTTACTCTCCTTAGAGGGATGATGACCCTTCTTAGAATGCTCTTCTTCACTCCTCTCAAGGAAATTCTTCATCATCTCCTCTTCATCCTCTTCAGTTAAGAGGTCTATAAGGGGAAGGTCATCTTCACAAGTTCTACACCTAGGAGATCTTATAAACAAAACTAATCTTCACAAGTTCTACACCTAGGAGATCTTATAAACAAAATTATGTGTGGAGGAGCTATCTCACAAGATCCCAGTCCTTGCTTATTCTGATAACACACTTTTGCATGAAAGGATGAGGATATCATGTTCTTGAAGGTCTCTTCAAGAACACATTTTTTTGCCCTGGCTTTGCTGATCACAAGCTCAGCCTGACATTCAGTCAACTTGGTTATGAGATCCTTGATTTGAGTCCTATAATTGGTGTGTTCATGTTTAAGAGCTGAAATGGTTTTCTCTAAGTCCTCTATCTTTAACTTATAATCATTTTCAGCCTTTTTGAAATCAGATTTTAAGATATTCAAGGACTCAAGATCAGATCTCATCTCTCACATCCTAATATATTACAAAAAGGATAAAGTACATAAAGTAGAAAACTCAGACTCAAGACCTCAATGTACAGTTTTCCAAAAGCATGGACCTTTTCACCAACTTGTGAAAGTTGGTGAAAGTTGGTGAAAGTTGGTGAGTCAAACAGAGTTGCAACAGGAAGGTGGTCCAGCTTTATGGAAAAATATATCAGATAATATCATGTATATAAAAGTCTTTGGAAGAAATCTGTCTTCATAAACTTAGCTTCGGAAGACTTTGTCTTTGAAGCTTCAGAATACTTCATATTTAGGGAAGACATTGTCTTTGAAGCTTTGAAATACTTCATATTTGGCTTCGGAAGATATTGGTCTTGGCTTCGAAAGATTTTACACTTACAATATTTCTTGTGTGAGGTGTAAAACTTCCAAAGCATTTCTACTTTAGTACTTTAGTGCATGCATGCTGAGAGACTTTGGATGCTTTAAATGTTTTGACTGCATCAGACTTGTTGGAATCCTTACAGTTCTACATGTATTACGCAAGCAATTCAAAAACTAGTTATAAGCCATTCAAAACTAGTGATAAGCTATATTCAAAACTATATCTAAATCATTTAAGATACTTAATAATTATGCAAGATTCTTAATAAGTCACTAAAGGTTCTTATAAAATTACGCAATTTAGAATAATAAATAAGCAAGGTTCTTCAAAAACTTCAACTTCCACTGACACAACAGTTATAATATCATGCAAGAAGGAATGAAAAATGTTGGTGGACAAAAATATTCCTCTACGTATAAATGCACAGAAGCCACGTGACAGCCTCTTGTTGCTGTTGCTTTGCATGATTGATTACTTTATACCGTAAACTTCCTTACATATATATACACACACACACACACATAATTTACACTTAGGACCCTCTATTTAGAACTAATTTTTTAGGTATAACTAAATGATAATTTAGACCCTAAACTTTTCATTTCTAAATAACCCTTTAATGAACCGAAAGAAATTTTATATAAGAACTATGAGGTGACACGATTTAATTATTAGCGCGCTCAAGATTCGCGGTGTTGTGAGCACGGTTGATAGGCTTTCACAAATGATATATATATATATATATATATATATATGTATATACAAATGATATATATATATATATGCATATATATATATATACATATATATACATATATATACATATATATATATATATGTATATGTATATGTATATACAAATGATATATATATATATATACAAATGTATGTATATGTATATATGTATATATATGTATGTATATATATATGTATATGTATATATATATATGTATATATATATGTATGTATGTATGTATGTATATATATATGTATGTATATATACATACATACATATTTATATACACACACACACACACATCAATATGCATCCCTACGATCTCAGTTCTTGATCCCATACGAACTGTCTTGGTCACCACCCCAAAAATGAAAGGTTTTACAAGAACTCTTGGTTTCTCTTTCTACCTCTCGATCACTTCTAGAACTTCTGAAAGGCAAAGATGATAAAAATAAGGATTAGGGGACAAGCCTTTGCTATATTGGAGGGTCTTCCCTAGTTTCATTTTATCACCTTTAGTCTTTTAAACATCTTCATTACACAATTATAAGTCCCACCTTTGTTCTTTTAAGCATCTTATGCACATCAAAATTTATAGGGTGTAAAATACACAATATGTATATAATTACACAACTTATGTTTATAATTACACAACTTATGTTTATAATTACACATAATAATGATAACTTAAGTTATAAAAATAATAACACAATTTATATTTATAATTACATGAAATAATAATCGGGTGAGTTTTTATGCACAATACACAAATGTTTTATTTTAAATGGATTTTTTAATACTTGAGTATTTTAATTTTAGCATTTCAACTAACATATGGTGGGTGTCACACCTCTCCTATCGATGACGAAAACATGGGAATGCGGAATGGGTGGAATATTAAGAAACATGGTTAAATAACAAACACTAAGATTTAAGATTTAACTAATTAGTTCATAATGTTTATTAAGCACAAATTGTATTAAGGTACATATTCTGAATGATTATAACACATCAACCTAAAGATCCTTAAGCCTATGCCGTACAATCTTCCTATGTGCCTTAGACGTGCCATCCAAAAGTGTGGGTTTTCTTAAATAGTACATGAAAGCATGTTAGAAAACTGGGCAACATAAGGTTGGTGAGCTTGTAGGTTTTTGAGACTCGACAAAATATTTAGTTGCATCAGTTGAGTAGTTTAGTGAGTTATTACTATTTTATGTATATGCATCATATAATTTAGTTTATAAGTATTTACGTTAAGCCCATAAACAATCTAGTGATGGTTGAGTAGTTCTCCATGCAAATAATATCACAAATACTTGCAAGCATAATTTTAATTAGGAATATAAGCATCCATCACAATTGACTATAAATTTACGCGTTTCAATCAATCTGACAAATAAAGGTTGTCATACCATGATAGTACTATCTATATCCATCTACAGGCTACATCTAGTTAAGTGGCTATGTTCAGTTTAGTCGGAGACTTCTAGTGTGATAGTCGGTTAACTCAAGTAATACAATATCGAGTGGACTAGTGCGTGTACATGAAATCAATATGATTTAGAAAGTTTAGTTTAACATGTTTCTCCAGCCAAAAGTAAGTAAAAGACCCATTATTAGAAACTCGTTTCATTGCAATTGATAATATAATTGATAAGCGGGAATAGTCATCGGGTGGTGCCTATAATATTGAGGAATATTATTTTGGTTCAATTTTCATTTAGTTGAAGTGGGACTAAGCATCCTTGCTATTCTTCAAGTTAGTATTTTATTTAGTCGGTTTCATCTATTGATGCTTGTCGACTCGTTGGGCGGTGAACTTAGGCAAATTCACATCCATTGAGTATTGGTGGACCATTGATCACTTAGGTGTATCACGTGAGGTCACTTGATAAAAACTGTAAGTTAACATTCTTGTACTGTAGTTGAATAAATCATTAAGTTCACGTCGGTTTCATTAAGTTTTAGAAAACATGTTAGGCGATGTTTTCATATGTGTAAATTATATATATATACTATATATATATATATATATATATATATATATATATATATATTAAGTATTAGTACTTGGGAAACTAGGGTTATCATTACCTTAAATTTACTATACTACTATATAATATCTCTTTGGGTATAGATGTAATTTTGCGAAAACTACAAGTTTTAAATATATATATACAAATAAGTGCATCACTTTAAGAGGGGTAGAATAAGGATTTGATTAAAAATTTAAGACACTTTAGGGGTAATATGGTAAATTTATCCATTAAATTTTATAAATTGACATTTTTGCCATTGTCTCTTTCATGTATTTAACAAACATTATTAATATATTATTAATGATATGATATTATTTAATTCACTTCATTAATTTTTATTTTATTTATGATACTATAAATTGACATTTAAATTTATATTTACTAATTATATTTTTATAACTAAATAATATTTTAATTAAGTATATTGTTTTATTTAAATATTTAGGTATATAACTTATATAAATCTTCATATTTATAATAATTATAATACTATTATTTTATAGGGGCATATTATAAGTTTAATAATTTTAATATTTATCTATATTTGTTACAATAAAAATGAGAGGAAGATAGAATGATAATTTTACATATGGATTAGGACAACCATATGAAAAGTAATGCTTAAATTTCAAATAATTAATCATTTTATTTCATTTATGCTCTTACAATAAAATATAATATATGATTGCTTATAATACAAATGCTAAAACATATACACGTGATCAAACAAAATCGTCATTTACTTTCAATGTCATTTGTATATTGTGATTGAGCACTAATCCCTCTTCCACTTTCCTTATCAGTTATTAACAACTCAATAACAATCAAGATAATAATTTGTGGTGATAAATTCTCCTTTAACTTTTTTCGGTATATGCAATCACCACCAAAAACTAACTTCGATGATTACAAAACTTTAACATACACTCATAAAATAAACCTCCCTAAAATCTAGGTAATAAGTGATTTTCGATCATAAATACCACCCATATTTTCACTATTTTTATTGGGATAATATAATTTACTTAAAGACTTTTGTAATATACGTAATTATTTTCTTTTATTCAATTTTTTCAATAATTATGTTTTGATTTTTTAATTTACGTCATAACACACCGAGTCGATACCGACTAAAATCGAATTTCTAAAAAATCATGCAACAACCGCACCGTCGCAATGTTGAGTCGTAAATTTAATAATGTTAAAACTTTAGTTTAATCGTATATGGGTACAAGTCAAACAAACTAACATATATTTTTTAAAAGTTCATTTTCAAGTAATGCTTTTTAATTTAAACATTTTAGAAATGATATTTTTCCTTCGATAAATTGCAGGGCTAAATAATTTAAGTGAATTACAAGCAGGATTCGTGTTTTGCGCCGGTTGGGTCAAGTTGTCATACTAGTTGTCCATTTAGTAGTTTCTTTATGTTCTTGATTGATTTTGGGTAATTATTTGGTCATAGATGTATTAATTATACTTTGATTAACTCGGTTACATGATTTTACAAAACATGTCCTTTGGTCCGGCCGAAAGGCGGTCCATTTAGGCCCACTTAAGTTTTTAAAACTGATAGTTTTAGGCTAAGTAATACAAAGTTTTAGTTAAGTTCATTTTGATTTTAAAGACATATTAATTTATGTTTTAAAAAGGGTCCTAATATATAGACACCACTCATATAAATTGACACCCCCTCCTACGTCGCGTATGGGTCTATACGCGGCGTATAGGGTCGAATACACTAAAAATGAGAAAAATTCAGGGGGCTGTCAGAGAGCTTACGTCCCATATAGCCCTATACGACCCCCTTATACGACACATACAGGGCTATACGACGTGTATAGCTTTCGACACTGACTAAGAGGAAAAATTCAGGGGGCTATCAGAGGGCTATACGACCCCCCTCTATACGACGCGTATGGGGCTATACGACACGTATAGAAATTTTAGGGTGTTGATTTAAAATATTGAGATGTCTATTTAACCAAACCCTTTAAAAATTAAGTGGAACGAGGTTGTTAGGCCTCGATTGGTCTTTGAGAAAGCAGTCCAGTGGGTCTATTTCTTAGCATGTTTTGGGTCATTTACACAAGGTTTAACAATGATTACTTGATGGTGATTGATGTTGATGTAACTAGTATTCATTGGTTTAAAATCATGCTTTAAGTGGTTTATCGGGCCTTAGATCTTGAGCTTGTTAACCTTAGCTTGGGTTGATCTAAAGCAACAACTCAAGGCTTGCTGGTAGGTTTCTTACATGACCAAAATTTATGTTTTATGTGTTGGTTACACATCTGTAACAATAGTTGTTCGGGTTTTATGTTTTTAATGCTTTTGTATGTTTTTTTTAAAAATTAAACCAATTTGGGGACTTAGATCATCTAGTAAACTTATAAACTAATATAAAATAATTACTTGAATTAATTGTTACCTAGTGACATGAACAAATGAAGGTGTATGAGAACTTAAAGTTGAAAAACCATGCCTTTCTTCTCTTTTCCCATACTTCTACCGAACTAGAGAGAATAAGAGGGAATGGGGTCAATTTTTGGGGTGTGGAAATGAGCAATATTTCAACTATTTATACAGGTGCTTCAATAGGTTAATGACTTATAGTTAACACAAGCATAAGGGGGACACGAACAAATAAAATAATACAAAGCTATAAACTTGTCTTTAGAAAAGGATGTAAGGTTGAGGTGATGGTTGTTGGTGGCTAGGGGACAACCAAAGTGGTGGGGGTGAGGGGGACACATTGACAATGTGGTGATGGTTTTTCATCGTAGCCTTAAATTCGTACATTACCATATGGTGTTTTGTGAAATTCACAATTTCATATTATTAATGTCAAGTATTGATGCAGTCATCCAGACACCTGATTTACTAATCCACATGTCATAGTCTAGTTTAAATGTTAAACTAAGCAGTTAAATTGTATCATTAATATAAATCTTATATTAAGATATTTAAAGGATACCTTAAATTTCATTGATGCTATAATGAGTTTTCATCTTGTTCTATAGTCTATGTGTTCCTTACAATCCAAAAATGGAAAAGAAGTCATAGGATAACTAAGATGGGATATGGTGATAGCATGACTATAATCAAATAAGTGTTTAATTTTATGTTAAATTTTTAAGAAAATAATATCATAATGAAAAAGTAACATACGTTTTAAAATATAGAAATTGGAAAAGATAAACAAACAATTATAGAATATTCTAATTTTACCCTTCAAGACATCTTCATGTGTGAAAATCAAACCTTTAATGCGTAGTTCCATTCTTAAATCTCAAGCATGATTAACTACATCAATAACTCATTATATACTAAATTTTATAAATATAATAAACACACATAATAAATTATCCATGATATCATTAGGTTTCTGAAACCAATCCTTTTAATCTAACCAGTGAATCATAGGCGTTGGTACGAATGTAACGAGCCGAGTTAAACCTGGACTATATTTAAATTCAACATGTGAAAGTCGAGCTCAAAACTCATTTACTAAAAAAACCCAATAGAAGCTTTAAGATTAGAGTCCTTTAACCTTTAAGTAAGTCACATTGTTTAAAAGCCGACGTTAAATGTATTATGAATTGTTTGACTCGTTTACACCGGTAACGCTAAGCAAATAAAAAATGGATTAGAATAGGAAAACATTGGTTGATTCTCAAAGTTTCATGAGTATGAGCCCTAGGGCAATCATGCAACCAAAGTCAAAACAGGGCGCCAATTTCAATCGGTTTTATGTATGTATGTATGTATGTATGTATGTTATAGATATAGATAAGCCTAATCTTCGTCTCTTCCCTATCTATCTCCTCTCTCCTTCAGTTTATGTGGTTCAGAGAAATCGATCGACTTCAATCGATTTTCATTACACAAGACGGTCGATTTCGATTTCGATTTCATTTTCAATTTCAATTTCAATTTCAATTTCAGTTTCGGTTTCAGTTTCTCGAATAAACTCCATTCACCCATAACCCTAATCAAATCCTCCCCAAATGATTCCCTTCAAGCGTTTATCATCTGTAAACCCCCAATATTCCCCAACACACTAACCACTCAACACGTTCAAGATTCGACCCACTTCGCCCCCTCATTTCAATCCTCTTTATACGTCAAATTCTTCACGAAAGCAACAATCTTTCTGCACATTGCATCAGGAAAACGCTCATTCAGCCTCTGATTTGGCTTCTTCGAGTAATGGCGATGGTAATTCGGTGGTGGAGCAAGTCAGCGGTGAGGTTCGAGTAATGATGAACAGTTGGGTGATGTGGGGAAGGGTAAAGTGGCGTTTGTGGTGTTTTTGATGGGGTTTTTTGCGAGAGTGAAGAGTGGGCTTGATAGAATGCTGTTGTCGGAGTGGTTCAGTTGGTGGCCGTTTTGGCGGAGGGAGAAGCGGTTGGAGATGTTGATTGCAGAAGCTGATGCCCATCCTCAAGATGCAACCAAGCAGACTGCTTTGTTGGTTGAGCTTAATAAACACAGGTTGGAATTGAAGTTATGATGTTTTCTTGTTATATACTTGATGGTTATGATGGTTAATAAACACAGGTTGGAATTGAAGTTATGATGTTTTCTTGTTATATACTGATGGTTATGTAGTTTCTTTCCTTTTCGAAATATATACTTGATAGGATACTAATAGCCTTGTTATAGGTGGGATTTTACTCTGTACGGTTGTTGTTGTTGAGTGGATAGAAACGATATAGGGGGTATTTGATCTTTTGAAAGTTGATAATTAGTTGTGATTAAAGTGGCTGTATATTGTAGTCTTTGTTGCTTTAAGTTGTAATGATCATACAATCTATAAGTGGGACAATTTGTGTAAGAACATCTCCCAAATGGCTAGCACTTAAATGTATAGTGTTTTTTGTAGTGAAAAGTATGGTTTGACTTTGAGAATAACTCTTGAAGTAGATTTTTAGTTTGACAATTATTTTGAGTGATATAATACGGGAAATCTACTGCCACCATGGATTCATCATCATTTGTTTATAGGCAAATTGCATTTTAATAATCCAAACTATCATCTATTGGCCGTTAATAATCCATTCTATTAGTTAGGCCGTTAATAATCCTAACTTTTATTTTTGTTGCCAAGAGCAATCTTAGTAGCATAATCATTCATTGGTTTACACTTGATTTCCATGCGATTTTGCACACATTCATCATTGCAAAGAATTTTTGAAATAGGAAAACATACAATGAAATGGAATGAAAAACGAATGAAAATCAATTGTTAATCAATGTAGATTATGCTACTAGGATTGCCATGAGCAACAAAAATGAAATTTAGGATTATTATAGGTCAAGTTGATGGTATGGATCATTATCTGCCAATAGGTAATAGTTCGGATTATTAAAATCCAATATACCTTTGTTTATATAGATAGCAGATATGAAATAATGCACATCATCTCTTCTCAATCACCTTTATTAAGGTTTAAAGGGAAAAATGATTTATTTTCCTAAAATTATACAGTCCTGAGTCTGTCATCAAGCGATTTGAGCAAAGGGAATATGCAGTAGATAGTAAAGGTGTTGTGGAATACATTCGAGCTCTTGTTGCCACCAATGCAATTTCTGAATATCTTCCTGATGAGCAATCTGGAAAGCCTTCCACTCTTTCTGTACTGGTAACTTCATCTGTTTTTTGACTTGTCTTTATTGTTTGCTCTGAATAGTTTTTCATTGATCTTGGTGCTGCTGCTGGTTGTAACAGTTTTGATATAATAATCTTATATGTTTTATGGCTAATAATGTGATTTACATGTACTTTCAGTTGCAAGATTTGAAGGAACGAGCATCAGGGAACTTGGATGAATCCCTTCTTAGCCCTGGTATATCTGAGAGGAAGCCATTGCATGTAATGATGGTAAGACCGTAAGAGTTTACTTAAATTTATGTTAGAATCTTTTCAATGAACATATGCACAGTCAACAAGTTATGTTCTTGAAGTTGTATTTCATTTTACTATTTGTTGACTGACTGGATCAGTCACTCCTTAACCAACTAAGACACTCCTGAGCACTTCTAATCCTGTGTATTAGAGGTGACAAATTAGGTAAATTTGGTAACGATATATGCTGACATTGCACAGGATGGGTTGGGCTGGAATGCTGGATTGATCTGTGAACATGTTTGTACCCATTTTATTATAAATATTATTTAATAGGATTACAACAGCCATATGGTTACAATTATAATAGTTTATTTTAAAAATAAGGAGACACAAGACTTGTATGTTTAAATAAACATTTTGGGTCTCTCTATACGTGTTTGACGTGTTTAATTTACTGGCTTCTTTTTTAGCTAATTTTTAAACGTTATTTACCTACTGGACCTATTACAGATGGAGCATAACTCAAATCGACCCATTCATGTGTAAATGAATTAATTCCATCTCTAGTCTGTGTAAAGGTGATTGAGAATTATTTCGGAATTGACTTTTTACATTTTTTGTATCCTTAGGTTGACCAAAAAGCGTCAAACCGATCATCACATTTTGCACAAGAGCTCATCTCGACAATCTTGTTCACTGTAGCTGTTGGTTTAATGTGGTATAAGTTTCTCTATTTTAATTATCTGTATTAACATTTTTGGGATTTGCCTAAAGTTTTTGAATGATGAACAAGAGAGTTAGAAGATGATTTAGGGGGTATTTGGATGTGCATTTTGAAAGATATATTATTAAATGAAAATGAGATAGTCAACTGTATTAAAATGGGCTGAAGATTGTAGATAATGTTCCATTGTGCGACTATTTTCTACTATTGGGAATTGTTATAATTAGATGTTAAGTGTTTGAAAGTGTGATTAATTAATAAATAAGAGATAAAATGAGCAAAAGGACTTATTGTGAAAAAAGTTTTGTCTAGCACGGTAAAAGTCTCTCAGATTAGGTTAAAAACGGGAAAATAGGTAATCATATTTTACCTTTAGATAGTATTTTTTTTCATCTGAGCCCCCTGAATAACCAGAGCAAAAAATGTTTATCCATAACCTTAAATTTGAGTATCGAGTCCTAGTAATTAGTTTCAAAATACAAACCATTGATTTTCCTCTTTTCCTTCTTCAGGGTAATGGGTGCTGCTGCACTTCAAAGGTATATCAGTGGGTTAGGTGGGATGGGGACTCCAGGTGTTGGTTCAAGTTCTTCATATTCCTCTAAAGATTTGAACAAAGAAATAGTGCCCGAAAAGGTAAATCTTTATTTATGGGTATTTCTTTTCACATGTGTGATAGAAGCTGTTTTTGATGTAACCCAGGAATGAAAAATGGCTTTTACTAAAGAAATTTATTTCCAACATGGAATGCATGTGTAGCAATATTTTAGTACGTCTAAAAGTTATAAAAGGAAAATAGCCCACCTCTTGCAATTTCAACCTGTATAATCACAAATGTGTTGATTTGGGTTATATTTTGTCGCTACTTGCTAGCAGGTCTAATATGCAAATTAAAATAAATTGCTTAAACGAAAACCAGTCAAATGGGTGGGAAATCGGTTGAAGTGTTTTTTATAGCATACAACATTCTGATTTGCATTAGTTAAATTCAAAGACGGTTATTATTGAACTAATATAGCTTTTGTAATCTTATTAATGCACTAATTTTTTTTGTAAAGTAGTTCAAAATTGGACAAGAAGTGTTTCGGAACCGACAGTACTTTGATCCATATTTAAAGATTACTTGTTTTAACCCATTATCCAAGCGACTCCTTTTGCCAACTCTAACATAGACCATGGTCATCCTGTTGAATTTGCAGAAAAGTGACTTTCCCACACTACCCCTTTGTCTAATTAGTATTAGTCCATTCGTCAACCAAGTTGGCCATTTCAATGAAACGAAGTTCAATTTCATTGTAAATGAATGACCGTGATATTAAGGGTATTGGGTTTCTACTTGAGTAAAGTCACATTAATGCTGAAGCAGATACTTGAAATAAGAAAGATTTTTAAGAAGTAAAACATGAAACTTGAAGACTAGTATGAAAAGAATCTCATTTTATGAAGACATGTATAATGATATCTTAGAAGGATTAATATGGTTTCGTGCAGAATATAAAGACGTTTAAGGATGTTAAAGGCTGTGATGATGCTAAGCAAGAGCTCGAGGAAGTGGTAGAATACCTCAAAAATCCTGGAAAGTTTACTCGCCTTGGCGGAAAGTTGCCTAAGGTTTGCATTTTAATTAATCCACAGACCTTTTGGTGGACTGTGTTGCTTTGTTTGTTACTTGTTTTCTTGGCATGTATTGTTGGTAATAATTAAGCAACGGGATTACTTTACAGGGGATACTCTTAACTGGAGCACCTGGGACGGGAAAAACTCTACTTGCCAAGGTAAGGCATAAAAGGATTTATATACGTTTGCTATGACTTGTTAGTGTGTTTTGAGCATGGCTTCCAATTCATTAATTTGCATTTGGTTTATTTCGTTTGAAAATATAAAAAATATTTTGACTTGTTATTTTTTTAGGCTATTGCCGGAGAAGCTGGGGTTCCCTTTTTCTACAGAGCAGGTTCCGAGTTCGAAGAGATGTAAGTCTTAGAGTTAGAAGTTAGAACTCCTGTTGCTGATACTTAGTGGTTACTGGTTAAGAACAGATCTCAACATATTCACTAATGCAAGAGTCGATTGAGGTTATGTTAATTCCTAACAGGTCAAATGGTTAATACAAAAACAGCTTTTACCAAAATGGCTCCAATGGCTCAAACTGGTTAAAAATTTACCTAAAGTGTATATTTAATGCATAGATTATTACTGAAATAATATGATTTTTCCATTAACATTTGGCACTAATTATATGCAAGAAATAATATTATTGTGGGGTTGCTTAAGCTTTCCATTTTGCTACCTTCCAAGCCAATGTGTTTGAGTGGCAAGTGTCTGGAATAATTTACCATAGTTATATTTTGGTCTCTTTAGGTTTGTTGGTGTTGGTGCTCGAAGAGTGAGATCCTTATTCCAAGCAGCAAAGAAGAAGGTTTATCTTTTCACCAACTGCATTTATGATTTTGATTATAGATTTACAAATTGCTAAAATATTTGTTGAATTCTTTAGGCACCATGCATTATTTTTATTGATGAAATTGATGCTGTTGGTTCGACTAGAAAGCAATGGGAAGGTCATACAAAGAAAACTTTGCATCAACTGCTTGTGGAAATGGATGGGTTTGAACAAAATGAGGTATATTCGAGAAACTTCATTTTTTATTTATTTATTTCTGTTACAGTTTTAAATTAATATGAAGAAAGTTTTATTCAGGGAATAATTTTGATGGCTGCAACGAACTTGCCTGATATTCTTGATCCGGCTTTAACAAGGCCTGGTAGATTTGACAGGCATGTATGTACCTTGCAATGAACAATTTTCCTTTTAATATGTCCGCTTTCATACATCTATAATTCTAATTAATGATGGAACTTTTGTTAGATTGTTGTTACGAATCCAGATGTAAAGGGTCGCAAGAGATTCTTGATCTGTATTTGCATGACAAACCACTAGCTGAGGACGTTGATGTGCTTGCTGTTGCACGTGGTACACCTGGGTTTAATGGGGCAGGTTCGTTCTACATTTCTTTTATTTCAATTTTTCTTAATATCCGCCACAATGCATGATTTCTTTATGGAAGGGCGGTAACATACAAGTGGCAAAATGGGCAGATTGGTTAATGGGTCATTTTAGAAAACAGGTCAAACGAATCAGGATCAAGTCAAGATTGACTATAATTTTCATTATCTCTTTAAAGGACGAGCTCATGTTTAAATGTTGAATTAACCTGTTTAAAAGTTATAGTAAAATAATAAATCAGAGCCTTGAAAGCATTTAGGTGAAAGTGTCAAATACTTGCTAGTTACCACACCTCTTCTATATCACATCAATCCAATAAAATTGGTTATTTTTCAACATTATAGTTTTTAGTATCCTATCTAATAACTCATCTGGATATGTGATTTATCCCAAACATACCCAAAAGCTTCACAAAGAAAGCCCAAATTGACCCACTTTTGACTGTTTGGGCCAACATTTCTCTATCTACTATCAACTAATTTGAGGTCGATCTCTGGTTATTAACTATATCTGCAACAGACTTGGCGAATCTGGTGAACATTGCTGCCATTAAGGCTGCTGTTGAAGGCTCCGAGAAGTTAAATGCAGCACAGTTGGAATTTGCAAAGGACAGAATAATCATGGGTACTGAGCGGAAAACTATGTTTATATCTGAAGATTCAAAAAAGGTGTATGCTTAGTCCTTATATATGTTTTCCTTTTTGTTTTGTGATTGCATATGAGCCAACTCTCTGAACCATCAATGTTCATTTCTCAGCTGACAGCATATCATGAGAGTGGTCACGCGATTGTTGCATTAAATACCGATGGCGCACATCCAATACACAAGGCAACAATCATGCCACGTGGATCTGCTCTGGGAATGGTTACACAGTTACCTTCAAATGATGAGACATCTGTAAGCAAGAAACAGTTACTTGCCCGTCTTGATGTTTGTATGGGAGGGCGAGTTGCTGAGGAGATTATTTTTGGGCCGGACTATATTACTACTGGTGCTAGTAGTGATCTTCAGTCTGCTACAGAAATCGCACAATATATGGTAAATATAATGCACACTTTTTTGCACTTTTTACTATTTTTTCTAGGTTCAATGAACCAATTGATTTAAAAAAACCGGCTTTTGATTAAAAGGGGTTTCTATTTTATGAAGCATAGTTGAAATATTCAGTTTATATTGTATTGCTTAGTATTTAATATTACTGTCTGATAGGTATCATCTTATGGCATGAGTGATGCAATTGGGCCAGTTCATTTGAAAGAGCGACCTGGTTCAGAGATGCAAACACGTATTGATGCTGAAGTATGTTTCAACCCTTTTTAATACTTTTCGCTTACACTTGGTGAAGGTGTTGTGAAGTGACTAAGCCTTTGTTTGTGTACTCGTATTTCAGGTGGTTAAACTTCTAAAGGATGCTTATGATCGTGTGAAAGCCTTGCTGAAGAAGGTTTTGAAATATATGATGTTAAATAGCATGAGTTGACTTTATTATTTTAAACAAAGTTATATCATTTTTTTTCCTATTTCCACAGCATGAGAAATCGTTGCATGCATTGGCAAACGCACTGCTGGATCAAGAGACGTTAAATGCTGAAGAAATAAAGCGAATTCTAGGTCCTTATCGAGCAGGAAAATCAGTCTTACCCGATCAAGAACTGTTGCAAGAGCAGGAGGAAGGAGAACTTGTATTAGCATAAACAAAATTTTAGGAGCAGCCTCCAGTGTATTCATAAGGTTGGTCTTTGTTAGAATAGATTTTTGTTTTTAAATTTTATCAATTTTAGCAGTAGAAGTATACAAACAAGTGATTTTCAAGATCACTATTGTCTGTACGATTATAATTGACATAATGATTATGGATTGCCAAATCCAATTGATTATGTTCAATGGTTGCTATCATGTAACTGTACAAATCTTTTTTAAGTTTTGATTTTTTATCTCGAATGTGGTGCTGTTTTATGTTCTTGTGATCAAGAAATCAGATAAAAAAAGATGCAAATGTTATTGGCTTCTTAAAACAGTAAAATAAAACCAAAGAGAACTTTAAACAAGTTGTAGAGAAGAACATATATATCTTCTATATCTATGTAATAGTTTACTTAGAACATAACTTAAGCTTAAAACACTATAGAAGCAGCACACAAGTGAAGACCTTGAAAAAGAGTCCTGCTGGTGCCAGCAGTAACTTGTAGCTTGAGGGATTCTACTTTCTTTTCTCTTGGGGGTTGTTGGCATATATCATATATATACAAGAAGCCAACACGCAGCTGAAGGGCGGGTTTTACTGGTGATGTGTGGTGGCAGCATTTTCAAAACCCCACTTACTTAAACGGGTCAAGAACGATTGCACTTCGGAGGGGCTGTGAAGCGAGTACAGAGCCATTGTGTCCCTTGGTTTAGTTGATACTATTATCGGATATCCTTCGCCTCTTTCCTTATAACCTGAAATAACTCTTGGTCAATGTTTAAACTCAAAGATGTATAAGGGGTCGGGTTGGGTTGGGTAGACCTGAAACATGTTTTCTTTTATTTTTTATATTTGTTTTGAACTATAACCCAAATAAACCCATTTAAACTAAATAAGAGAAAGTAAAACAGAAAATAAAGTTATAGGTACCTTGAAAGCATCTTCGTCTGTTCGATCATCTCCTATGTATATCAGAAAGACATCACCAGAGTCTTGAAAACCTAAAGTTTCCAATAAATATTTAAGAGCATCACCTTTGTTCCATTTGATAGAAGGCCGAATTTCCAACACCTTCTTGCCTCTTGTCAAGCGGAAATCTGGATGGTCTGCAATCATCGAGTTCACTTCCTCTTCGAGCCTTCCATAATCCTGAATATAGTCGTTTATAACATCAGAAACTAACTTTATATAATAAGCTACAAAAAATAAACAGATAATTTGTGAAGATAACAAACAACAGTTAGCATACCTCGTCCTTAACATGGCGGTAATGAACCGAAAGACAAAACCTGTTATCCTCAATTGCCACCCCTGGTATGTTTTGTGTTCTTTCCTTAACTAAAGTTAACATCTGCATGTGTTACATTAACAATCAAATCAGCTTGTTAGTAAAGCTCTGAAATGTGTCGATTTCATACAAGCCATTTCTGGATGGATGTTATCATACCTTCCGAATCGCAGGCAGAAAATCTTGAGCGGGTTGGAAGACAATGAATTCATTCCCCTAAGAAATTCGACATGATACACATTGATAAATAACTTGATATTATGTATATAAATTGATTTATTAGAAATAAATCCTCTCATATGTTACCTCATTATCAAAGCTTCTTTGTTGATAATTCTTATCATAGGAGTTATTCTTTAGAGCTGGTCCCATGGTATCCATCCCATGACTCCCTGAGTAGTACACACTGTCTAACTTCACAAAGTCATACACCTGTTGATTTCCAATAAAGAATTTATATGTTAATTAAGCACACATTCTGGTGGCATTATATATATATATATATATTATAAAAAATAAAAAATAACTAGAGAAAACTTATAAAAATAAAGTGCTTAATTATCAACCTTCTCGCGACTCCTGCCACTGATAATGGCTGTTGGAAAGCATTTAGAGATGTCACGTACTGCTGCGCGCATCTATAGACAAACGATATTTAGAATCACTCCGTGACAAATAGCTTGAATATTAATCAAAGAAAGAGGGAAAATGGGTTTCTTAAGTACCTGATCAGACATGAAGGCACACTCGGGATCACTCACAATGGGTGATAACGTGCCATCATAATCTAAGAAGACGATTATCTGTTTTCCCTTCGCCATGTTGACCATTTGATTGAATGAGGTAAGAGCAGAAGGGTGTTCTCTCTTCACAGAATCAAATGAACAATCTTTAACTCATCATGGAATAATACATATAACAGAACTATCAATAATCATAATATGTATTAATCATATGATTATATCTATACATGCATGCATGCAAGATTTGGTTATATGCAAAAGATAACTTTTAGGTGTTTGGAAGTGAGAATTAATTACAATGTGAAGTCACTTACAAACCAAGAAACGTAGTTTTGATTAACTGCAGCAGGTTCGCCATGATCATGTCTGGATTTTGACATGGATTCATATTCAGGTTGTGGTTTCATTCCCATGGCTTCGTAAAGCCTTGCAGCTACGCGTCCGATCTGTTATTTTACAAACATGGATTAAACGTAAATGATAATCAATTATAGGTAATAATATCATGTAAAATTATATAAGGTTGAGGTTGCTGTATGAATAATTCTGAGTTCTTCATAGAAACTACTGAGTTTTGAGTTCAAGTTGCACCTTTATTAGGGTTAACAAGTTAAGAAATAAAAATAATAATATAATTTACCAAAGATAGGCGGTCTTATCCATATTTCATAAAAATTAAGGAGTTAAAAGATGTAACTAAAAGGGTGAGAAGTATGGGTGTGAACTACATGAATCAAACTAGTCAGCATGTAAAAAACTGAAATGTAAAAAAGAAACAAGCATCAAGATTTGCAGTTTGAGAGCAACTTTTATAAATATACCATAAATTTGTGTATTTAGAGTAGGGATACGAAAAAAGTTAACATTTCCGTGTTAAACGGGTAATGTCTGTATCAACCATTGATGCAAGGTTTAGATTTTCATACGCGTATCTACTTCAAACTTTAAAGCTTTGAGTAGTCAAGAAGTAATTATACCTTAAACAAGGAGTCAGCCATTGTTGTTCCTTTTTTGCTGCTAGTTTATTCAAATAATCAATGGAAACATGTAAACAATTAATACTCCAAATTTTTAATTTTAAAGCAAAATGACAAGAAATGTGATCAATTATATGCATGCAAAAGTAACAGGTTTACCAAATGATAAATTATATAAATTTAGGGCAATACTTTATTTTTATCATAATGAATAACATGCAATAAATTCAATGATTCAAAAATAATAAAGAAAAAGTCGAATTGTTCGTTAAAGTAAAACCATATATATATGAACTATCTACACTTTAACGTATGATATATATTAAGTTTCCAAAATTATATTATATGAGTTTTAAGATTTGGTACCCACAGATCCATCGAACCCAGCCAGCAGACTCGAAGCATTAACTTAATAAATAATTATTAAAGACAAGATACTTAAAGTTATATAGATTCTGCACGTGAGGTAAAGACAAATTTTTTTCAACATTGATTGTGCACTAAGAAACACATGATTTGCTTCTCTTTCTTTTCTTCTCCCATTAATATACGAATCCTATAATATTTAACTAATAATATTATTATTATTATTTTATGAGCTTAGGATTATAGATTCAATTCGTGAAAGATAGTCTCCAACACAAAACTAGTGTAAGGTATAACTACTTAAATCAAATCACGGATTGATTGTTTCCCTACCCGAACCCTGTACAAAATCGGATCTAAGTAAAACACCAAATGCATCTTCTTCTTATTTTTATGTATAAACTCCATTGTCATTTGGTTTAGATTTATACGCAAAAAATATGTTTCAATTTCAATGGAATGGAAATGACAACAATTCCATAAAAAAGGAAAAAAATAATGACAAATTATAATATCATGTTATATATTTCTTATTTACATAAATTGTGTAATAGTTATTTCCCTTTTTAACGCTATGAACCCATTTACCTTTTAAGGGATGGAGCAATAATAGGCTTCTAATTTTGTTGGCCAGAACTTTACTGTACTTTTAAAATTGCTACATCTTTTATATCATTTAAATTCACAACTTTATTAATAATACCTGCATTCTTATTAGAGATAATAAACATCTAACACCTTTCTAGCAAATGTCCTAGTATTGAATTTTTATTCATATCGTGTCATAATCTAATTTTATTGTAATTTTATTGGTTAGTAAGGTATTATTGTTATGAGTTGTTGGGTAACGAATGGCTTGTGATTTTGAAAAAGATAATAATATTGTAAACATGAAAGAAAGGTGTGTGCAGTGCAAACACATTGAAACGCGTGACGACTTAAACTGACACAGATCATGGGACCATGAGAAAAAGTGAAAAAAGTAACATTTGAACTCTAGTTTAATAATCAAAACATCAATCAAATCAAATCGTGAATTGGTCGGTGTTTAGATCCCTTTAGGCTGTAGCCTATGTTCCCCACATTTTTTTAATCTTTTTTTATTCCATGACATACTACCAACCACAACTCTACGTCTGTACTACATCAAAAGTCAAATCTATTTAAATTTATTTTTTACTAAATACACTCCTCTAAATCACAACATAATAACTATACATTAATGGTGAACAATTAGCCACGTAGTAAGAGGTAAATTATTTTTGAGTAGACTCGACTCGATATTCAAACCATATAAAAATGTTAAAAGCTTTGTAGTTTAAAGGAGTATAGAATTACCATATTATAGACACTATAATAATAATGATGTTTACCGTAACAAAAGAATTAATATTTAAATCCTACGTTGTGATGCATTTATTTTAAAAGTTGGTGTTACAATCATTAAATTAAATTTAATTGACTTTTTTTTATCTTATGACAATTGTTTATCAAATCAATATTTTATCGATTCAAATGGCTAAAAAGATCTTATAACTACACAATCAATCAATTTAACGTGTATACAAACACTCTAGGAAAACATAAAAAAAACTTAAAAATATTTAAGGGAATACGCTAATCAAACGTGATTTATTTTGCAGCTTTAAGTTAAAAGACAACAAGAAACCAGTCCAAACAAGTAACTGATTTATGTGTTCAACACCCAAAAGATACAAATGAGGTAAATGTCAATGGTTTAACCCACTAGTCTAGTCTAGTCTAGTTTTCAAAACCTTATATATATCGGGTTGTATGATACTTGGATCATCAATTTCTTATAAAAATTAAATAGTATGGTCATCTTGACCAACATTGTACACAAATATATAAAGTATTTAGTAAAAGGTAGAAAGTTGTAGCAACACAATGAGAACATACAAGTGCATATGGCAAAAGAAGACAAATACGGAGGCAAAGTCGTGTTGTACTTTTAATCAACAATGACCATATTCTCTGCCAAGATTGTCAACAGTAAATATACTTATAAAAGTAATTTACTCTTAAAATAAACACTTTCGATGTCATGAGAGACATATTATGAAATTAAATTATTGCAATTTTAATAATTAAGAAAAAACAAGTTTGTCATTATTCTTTTGAGTACTCGACAATTATTTGTGATCCTAGGAACAAACATTGTGTGTAAACTTCGATGATTATATTATATTATTTCATATTCTACATATGAATATGATGACATTGTCATGTGGTTTTCCTACCTTTTCATTTTCTTTGAAAACCTTTTTTTCTTTTTATAACATTTTTACATGATAACTAATATAAACATTTATTCATACATCTAAATTACATTAAATCTTAAATCATCTCATGCTAGAATTTAAACCTGATTTTTAATACAGAACTAGGAATCTAGCTAGCTAACTGGCCATTGCAATGTGGTTTTTAACATTCCTTTTTTTATTATGAAAGTTTAAGTGTTCTTTCATTTAGTATAAAAACAGATCTTGACAAAGAGACTTTACATATAAAATTTGTATTAAATACTATATAACACATAAAATGATTTTATCGGTGTTAGCACGTGCCTATATAAAGCCTACGCTAACAAAAATTTAAATTAACCCCCAACCATTACTTATTTGGTCCATAACCTTTTAACCTAATAGCATTGATTATTTTTCTTACAAAAGTGATATAGATTTTATTCTTATACAAAGTGACATAAAATATAAAAAAAACATTTAGTATTCAGACGGTTACAAATGATGAAATGAATGGGTTTTTATATAATTTTTATTTTATTACTCTAATAAAAATATTTGTACATGAAACTACGCTACCTTAAATGACAAAAAGTTACAAAAATAAAAATTATTGTATGCAGACAAAAAAAAGAAAAAAAATATGCCCAACAAATCTCCTTACTACGCATAGTGAGGATTCAATTCATTAATAAAAGTAACATAAATACAATATTGATTCATAAACCTCTTAACACCAAAATATATTATTTTAAAATTCTTAAAATTAACATATTTGTTTCGGCATTAAAAATCACATATATCGTTTGTTCATTTCAGTTATTATTATAAACCCTAAAAACAATAGTATTCACACAAACGTGTTATGCACGCGCTGAAAAAAACATGGATCCAACATAAAAAAACAAAATAAAATAAAAAAACGAACATCAACTGCTTTTGTTGTTGATGATGATTCATCGCGGATTTGACGGCGATCAAATCGGAAAAAGCATCGCCGCCGATCCTCAAACAGTTTTCAGATTTTCCGGCGACTAATTAATTACAACCGTAATAATAATAATAATAATAAAAAATGTGCAACAAAAAAGATGAAGACAGAGTGAAATCGAAGTGGAGTAAGTGCTAATGGTCATTTAATTATGCAATAAAACACAGTGATGAACACAATTCTATGATAGATCGACGATCAAAATTTCAATGTAAACCGAAGAATTATGTCTCTTGTGTGTGTGAGTGTGTGTGTGAGTGTGTGTGTGAGAGAGAGAGAGAGAGAGAGATACCAGATGTGAATGAGTTGGAATGTGGAGATGGAGAATTTGCAGAGAGAATATGTATGTGAGGAAGATGATGAAAATGGAGAAAGGGGGAATGGCTATTTATAGAGAGCATGGGGATTTAGGGTATTTATTGTTCTTTTTTTGTTTTCTGTTTTTCCTAATTCTAATTCTAACTAATATTTTTTTAACGGTGTTTGAAACTTACCCAATACTCGAGTGAGTTTTTATTAAACGTGATGTCAATCGTTCATATTAATTTTAACATTTCAGGTCCGACTCACCTCGAAACATAATAAGAAAGAAATTTGTCAATGTGAGAATTTTATTTAGTCAGGTTTGAACTTGAATCATTAAAGATCCCAAGTTCAAACTATCACCTCCTATCATTGGACCAAAAGGCTTTTCATAATTCTAATTACTTTTAAAATGTCTAGTGAATCGTGTAGTGTGCAAGTTTGGTGATTATTTTTAATAATAGGATTGACATTCAAAAAAATTAACGAGTTAGGTAGGTTTGGTTTTGTAAAATTATGATAATAGGTTTTTATAAAGTTCGACTATACATATAACGTGAAATGTATTGAGACGTGTAATAGATACGTACTCTATCACTTCGAGATCGAGGATTTTAATTATTCAGTATACAAGTTAGGTAAATTTAGCAGTAAATTAGAAGTTGAAGTTGTTAAGAGAAGATTTAATCTGAAAGATTATATTTATATTTATTTGATTGAATTTAAACATAACGAATTGAGAATATAAGAGTTTTAAGTTGGATAGATACGAAGAAGAAGGCTAATTGATATCATCTTCGAATAAAAATGTATTTTTATAAGCAATTGTCTAATGTAATTATACACACGTGGTTAAAAGAAGGAAATTTAGCAACAATGGCATCACGGTTAACATCCACATCTAGTTAGACTATCGTCGATCGGGGTTCATGACCCTAATGAACTAGCTTACGCGTGAAAGAAAGAGGGAGAGATGTCGATCCTTTGCCACAAACAATTCGACAAGAGCTTAATTGGTTTGTTTTCACGAGAGGAGGACTAAAAAGAAAGTGTGAGGTTCATGAGAATTGAGGGATGGTTGATTGGAAAAGGCCATGATTCCTAACCATGGATGCTATTATTAGTTATTTAGTGATGTAAATAATTGGTTATCAAGAACTAATATTATATTATCGTTTGTAATTTGCTCTTATATATAAGTAATATAAATGACGAGTGTCGTACATTTAACAATGACAATATTAGTAGCTTTTATGATAAGTGATAAAGATGTTAAAAAGAATTCATAGTATATATGCTTGTAATTTTTGCTAAAATATTTCACTAGTGAGTAGTGTAGGGGTTCTATGTTATGCTAGAATACAATAGATTAGGAATTAATATATATTTAACTATATTTCCTGTAAACGATAGATTTAGAAATATTTAAAAGGCTTCTACGAAACTTTTCAATCATCTAACATATAATTAGAGTTACACTAATATATTTTTTATACTTTATATAATAAAATAATACACAAAAAAGCTAATTAAATAGTTACATGGAAAACAGTCTAAATACATTTCTATGTAACTTCCTTGTTAAAAAACAATGGTCATATGAGAAGTCACTAACATCCTATACTAAAGAGTAATATATGGAACGAATTAAAATTTAACATTATGCTTATGATGTTAAATATAAAGCCTTAATGCTATAGATAATTCTGCTAGGATCATATGTTACACACTTACACACCATTTAGAGTAACATGAATACATACTCAATAAGACACTCGCTTATATCATTTTATGATTGAACACAACATGTAAAAAATGAATAAGAAACAAAAGTTCTTCAATTCATGCTCTTGATATTGCTAAAAAAGTAAGGGAAACAAATTAATGCTTGATTAATGATGTATAAAAAATATTTTATCCAAAATATTTCAACTAGTATTATGAAACTATTATAAATTTTCCATTCGTGTCATCAGAATCTCTTTCACCTAATCATACATTAAAATATATTAAAACCAATACTCTTTTTTGTTGATGCAGCAAATAAATTATAATTTTCTCCGAGTCTCTTAAAACACACACTTAATATAGAAATTAGAATTAAAGAATAGTCTCATTACTGGCAAACCCATACATTTGTTCCGGAAATTTTAAGGAACGGTTATCTAACAAAAATATTATTACTTTTGTTTACGGTCTAGGTCGGATCGGGTCATATGATAAAAATATAAATAACCAAATAAAACAAATAATCTGATAATTGAGCTATCAACACATTTTACTTTTCAAACTAAATATAAAATTTAAAACTAATTATGTGTCTAAATGAGTCATGCCGGCTCAAGAGCTACTCGAGATCGGCTCGCCATAAACTTGACTTGAGTCAAGCTTAAACGAGCTTGAGTTTGAGCTTTTATTATAGCTCATATAATTAATGAGCTTGAGTCGGGGCTTCACTTATAGAGCTTGAGTTGGCTTGTGAGACTAAATATTTTTTTATTTATATAATTTAATTTAAATCCACTATATATACATATTTATATAAATAATTGTTATTATATAAAACTATAATAAAAATAATTACATAAGAAACAAAGTAACCTAGTATGAATTTCCTCACTAACAGAGCTCGAGTCTTAAAAATAAAGCTTTACACAAGCGAGTTTGAGCTCAAATTATCTTAAGACAAAACAATTACGGTAAGAGCCTAGAAAAGCTCAAGGTTGGCTCGACTTGTATATGCCACTACTTAACGCTCATAGTAACATTCAAATAATCAAATATATAAACAAATATTTAATTAATTAATTAGATAATTTAATCTAAATTTAATCTACGAATGTTAGTCAATAATCTAATAATTAATTAAGAGAGTTACTAGCTTAATTAACTAAAACTTAAGTTATTCAATTTTTTTTCCTAAATTGGACTTCATCATTGAAAATAATTTAAATATTACTAATATCAACTTATGTATTCATTATTGTTGTACCATGTGCACAAAAGGTTGTACGTTACTTTTTATTCTTTTAACTTATTGTTTTCCCATTTAACATCTCTGTCGTAACGTGCGGATCCTAGATCGACCTGGTTATTGTTTCTGATATTTTACGTTTCACGTGCATAATTTAATATTTTTACGTCTACTTTCTATTAGTTTTTACTTTTTTGTTTTTATATCTTTTTGATAGAAAATTTCCTTGTGTTGATAATGGCTGACGGTTGTGTGACATTAGTGTTTTTTAACATGGTTTTACGCCCCCATCGCAATACGAGGGGGCTTAATACTAGTTTTTTATATTTGTTAATTATTTTATGGAGTTTGGTTATAAATATTGGTTGGTTATAAACTTTCCTGGGAGATGGTGTTTACATTTCTTTTGAGTCCGTCTTAAAATTTGATGGGTTTGATGTTAAAATTTGATGGGGTTCGGTGTAAAAATTCATAGAGATCATTCGGGATTTGATCATCTACATATCATTAGGGAAAAAATTTACAGGGTGCGGGGAACCCCACCCCAAAGGGCTAGGTACGCCCCTATTTTTCATATGTCCTTTTTTAGCACCGTTAAGATATTTTCTTAAATTATATTTTAAAAGTAGTATGCATTATGAATTAAAAACTTATGTTTTTAGAAAATATGATATTTTATAAGTGTCGAGGAGATATATGAAACTACCCCTAAGTTCAATGAATCTATATTTTAGAGTAATTTTCATATGTATGATATTTAACGTCTAACTTAGACACTTCTGTTATGAGTATTTATTATTTACGTCATTTGTTTTTGACCGTGATATTTTTCTTCCCTAAATCGTCATCAAGCGGTGATTTAATGCACCGAAGTAAATTATACCACACGTCCAAATCATAATATAACACGATGGTAGGTTGGTGAAGAGAAGAGGTCTCATATGTCACTCTTATCGTTTTGATTTATGATAAAAATCATGAAAATAAGTATTTTTCTTCGTATGTTTTCCCTTTATGATTACGTGAACTGCTACATACCTATACCCATGACTTACATGACAACACATAAATTTTGTTCATGTATGATCGATTATTTTGAATGATAGTACATGAGGCAATTTGCGTATAGAAAAACATCATGATTATCACAATCACTGCAAGAAAAAAAAGAGGTATTGCCAATAGAAAAGTCCAGAAGAAAATCACAAACAAATTACTAATAGAGTCTACCAAAATGCAATAAATATTTTTCTTTTAGATTTTAAAGGAGTTGTTAGTGATCAGTCGAAAATTTTCAACGACCTCTTCACGCGATAGTTATATATATGTTGGTAACAATTGGGTAACAATAGTTACCATAGCGACTTTCTCAAGCCATATTCCGGTCACATGTCCGGTAATGGTTTACGATGATTGGTCTAGGAAATTACCATAAAGGCGCACTTCTCCATAATCGTGTTTTGCAGATTTTATTTAGGAATTGTCTCATAAACATTCTATAGAGATATTCCATCAGATAATTCATCACAAAGAAGCTATAAAACACAAGAACTAAACCTTTTTCTTCTAACATATATATTCTCAATTTCATATCTATAACTCTATTGGCACGTGTTCTTCATTAGGTCTTAACAATATATAATTTCATATCAATAACTCTATCGGCACGTGTTCTTCATTCCACAAAGAATACTTTTGTAACTAGAATCAATGGTCTTAGAAGTTAAACATGATGAACATGACATGAAATATGGCATTAATATTGTGACAACTATAAATTTCAAGTCAATACCCGCCGACTGACTTAGTCATAATTACACATATCCAAATTACCTCGCACCTCACGCGGTGATGATAGCATATGGGTGATCGTCGACCGTTTGACCAAATCGGCACATTTCATATCCATACGTGACACTTACAAAACATCAAAGTTGGCTCGTATACATATTGATGATATTGTGAGCCGTCATGGCGTACCGTTGCACATCATATCCGACCGAGATGCTCGTTTCCCTTCGCACTTTTGGTCGTCTATGCAAGAACACTTGGGTACTCAACTGGATTTAAGCATAGTTTATCATCCTCAAATGGATGGTCAAACTAAGCAAACCATTCAGACTCTAGAGGAATTGCTACGCCTTTTTGTCCTTGACTTTGGTGGTGATTGGGATACGCATCTACCTCTAACGGAATTTTCTTATAATAGTAGCTACCACTCGAGCATCAAGATGGCACCTTTCGAAGCACTTTACGATCGCAAATGTCGTTTCTCGATTTGTTGGACGAACATTGGTGAAAACTTAATCACTGGCCCTGAACTCATACAAGAAACGACCGATAAAGTTGTCAACATTCATAAAAATCTTGAAATGGCTAGAAGTTGACAAAAGAGTTATGTGGATAAAAGACGCAAGGCGTTGAAATTTCAAGTTAGGGATATGGTTCTTGTTAAAGTCTCACCATGGAAGGGAGCTGTTCGCTTTAGGAAGAAGGGTAAATTAACTCCAAGGTTTGTAGGACCTTTCAAGATGCTGAAAAAGGCCGAGAAAGCGGCTTACAAGCTGGATCTACCTTCTGGTCTTAGCGTGGTTCATCCTATTTTCCATGTCTCAAATCTGAGGAAATATTTGGCTGATGAAAGTTTGCATGTTCCTTTGGATGACATCTGGATCTACGAGTCCTTACATTTTGTTGAGAAGCCCATTGAGATCATGGGTCGCACCATGATGAAGACTAGAGCCACTACTACCCCAATCATCAAGGTTTGTTAGAAGAATAAACATGGACCCAAAATCAATGTTTTCAAAACCGGATCGGATGTCGAATCGAATGCGTTACTGGTTTGGTGGTCGGACCGGATTTAACTATATTTTAATTATATTTATATATGTAATTAAATATAAGTAATTTATATATGATTTACATATATATTTTATATTTGTTATATATAAAACTTAACTATATTTGTATATCCGATTTACTAATTTATGGTTTAACACCCGTTTTTACCCATTAAAATAAAGAAAATAAAAAACCGGTCTAAACCGGTCCGGTTTTCCCGATCCGACCAGCGGTTCGGGATGAACTGGCCGGTTTGACCAGTCAAAAACGAGTCGATGCGAACCGGACCGGCCACCGGACTGAGCCCCGGTTGAACCGGTAGGACCGGCCGATCCGATCCGGTCACAAAATCATTGCCCGAAATTACCTGGGAACGCGAGAACCATATGAAAAAGAAATATCAGTTTTTGTATGTTTAATTTTATCTTTAATTTCGGAACGAAATTCTTAAAAGTTGAGAAGACTGTAACCTTTCGAGTTTTCGTTAGCTAAATGCTATCTTCGTTATCCTCTTGTAAGGGTCTTTCTGTTAATAATGAAACTATGTGTGCTTATTTATGCTTGTTGTTTTTTTATTCTAAATTAATTCATTAATTAAAAAGTTAATAACATAATTTATTAAAGCAGTAGCAGCAACAGCAATAGTAGCACTAGTAGTAGTAGTAGTAGCAGTCGAGTAGCGACAGCGGCGCGACAGTGGCGGCGGCGACAGCTAGCGGCAGCAGCAGCAGCAGCCACAGTAGCAGGAGCAGGAGCAGCAGCCGCAGTAGTAGAGCAGTAGTAGCAACAACAGCCGCAACAGCCGCAGTAGTAGCACTAGTAGCCGCAGCCGCAGCAGCAGCCACAACAGCAGCAGCCACAACAGCAGCAGGAGCAACAGCAGCAGCAAGAGCAGCAGGAGCACCAGCAGGAGCACCAGCAGTAGCAGTAGCAGTAGAAGTAGTAGCAACAGTAGTAGTAGTAGCAGTAGCAGTAGTAGTAGTAGTAACAGTAGTAGTAGCAGTAGTAGTAGCGGCGGCGGTTGTAACACCCGGTTATTTTTCTTGAAGCCGACAAAAGAAGCAAAAGAAATAAAGTCCAAAGTCGGAGGACCAAACTTGCCAAAACGGGAGAAAGATTGGATGAGTGGGGGAATAAGGGGGGGGGGGGGGGCAGCCCATACCCTCCCCACACTGGCAAAATTCAGCTATAGAGAGAAAAGGGGAAGAGAAGAGAGTTTCAAGCTTGGTTCTCGTGGATTCGAGCGTGAAAGTTGGAGTGTAGTGGGTTGAATCGAAGCTCTACTCAACGGTGTTGTGTGTGTGAGTTCTAGGACCCCTCTTTTACACATTTTTGAATGATTTTAGGGCTGGAACACATCTGAACCCGATTTTGAAATGTGTGTGTTGAACCCGTATGTATGTGTTTATATGAGATGCGAGTGGAGTTTGTTTTCGGGCTTGTGTGTGCTTGTATGGTGTTGTGGTATGTGTTTCTAAGGTTTAGGATGGTTGATTTGGGCTTAGAATGAGTTTGGAATGGTTTAGAGGCTAAAAATCACAGATTGGGTTCAGGATGAACTACATTCTGCATCAGCTAGGGCTAGGCGACCGACTGGAGGCCATACGACCGAAAGGAGTGCGACTGAGGTTCATTCGCATGTGAGTCGTGCGACTGGAGTCCATTCACTTGTGAGTCACACGATTGAGGGCCATTCGTATGGGGAGTCATGCGACTGAGGGTCCATTCACCTAGGTGTCCATCCGCATTAGTTTCATTCGCACAAGGTGTTCATCCGCATTTGTGCTCAATCGCACAAGTGTTCATCCGCATTAGTTCCATTCACATGGGACTCATCCGCATTGTGTTCATCCGTATCGGGTCCATTCTCATGGGGCCCATTTGCCTGGTTTTCATCCGCATTGTGCTTCATCGCCTGGAAGGCCATGCGACTGAAGGGTGCCCATACACCCAAGTAGGGCTTGTGCACCCGAGGGAACATAGTTTATTCACTGACTTTCGGGGGAAGTGCAGACGTAAGTTTTGACGTGGAAGGTTCCCGGGGGTTCATATAGATGAATTTTGAGGCCATAGACGTTATGTTGGGCATGGATGACGATGATGTATGATGTTGTATGTTTTGGCTTGATGTATGTTTTGTATATATGATGATGCCCTGTATTATGATGTTGACTGTGTATGTTATGTTCCTTGCTTTGTATGATTATTTTCTTGTGGGTTTACGTTGAATGTTAATGAACTAAATGAAAAGTATTATGTAGCATAAAGTGGAAGATAATGAAAAGAGGAACGAAATAAAAAATGCATGCATTAAAGAACGAACACACGTAAGAAAGTCTTGCAAGCAAATGTATGGAGGTTCACACTCAAATGAGGAGTGTTAGCTCAACCGTGTACGGGTTAGCTACCCTATGAGGATGCACACTAGGGTTAGATCCGTGAGATCAAGCATATGTATGGAGGTTCACACCCAATGAGGGGTTGTCAGCTCAACTGTGTGCGGGTTAAATATCCCATGAGGATGCACACAGGGTTCAGTCTTTGTGATTGACCAGATGTATGGGGTCCTTGTCGCTTAACCCTAGATGAATTGCTTGGTTCTCTAGAGGGGGGTTAAGCACATGACAGGACCTAGATGAAAACGAAAGATAATAAAAGTACGAAATGAACGATGATGAACATAATAACTATTATCTATGTGTACATACAATGTGTGATCACATTTAAGACTGTTATGATTTGAAAGAAAGAAATGGCCGGTTTTCAAACGAATGATAAAGTATATTTTATTATAAAACTAGAACTCACTCAGCAACGCTGACTTTTATGTGTTTCCAGTTGGCAGGTAATGCTGCTGAGGATGGCACGGGGCGGCTACTCAGCTCTTTTGGGATGACATTCTTTTGTTTAATGTTTTTGCATTGTAATGCGAACGGATGATGTTTTGAAATGAACGATTGTATTAACTTGCAAAAGCATTTGTAATGATATGAAAAGTTATTTTTAAGTTTCCGCTGCAATGTTTTATGAATGTTAAATGTAAAGTTATATGTTTTATGTGCAATGATTTACCAGCTGTAAGTGTCCCGGGGACGGGGCCTTACAAGTTGGTATCAGAGCCAAAGTTTAAGTAAAATGGGTAAATTTTAAAAATAAACCTAAACTTAAACTGAAAATGGGACGGAAAGGGAAATGATGCCAGTCTGAGTAGCTGCGTGACATCAGGTATTTTCTTAATGTTAATCGGTATTACGTGCACATGTTATGTGGTTATGTGTTGCTTGTGGATTTAAATACTGATGTAGTCAGGATAGGTAATTTTTGGGGTATGAAGAGTAAAGTAAGTGGCTAATCATAACTGGCCATTGTAATTAGGGACTTACTATACTTGACATAAACTGAGCTGTTCCTTTGAATGACCATGTTGGTGTTTGAATCTTTTAGTGTGCGTGTGAATGGCCAGTGGTAGATCTTTGAAAGCTTCACGTGGTGGAGGTCGTGGTGCTAAACCACGACCCAAGAGGGGAAGACCCAGAGTTGAAAAGGTGGTTCAGGAAGAACCAGAGACCCCTCATCCAGAGGGTGGCGATGAGAGCGCCAATCTGAGAGCCTCAGTAAAAGAGGCGGTGGTGGAAGAAGTTCATCAAGTCATGCAGACGATCTTACCGTCTGTAGTGACTGAAGTGATTAAAGCTGTACGGGAAGGGGAAAGGAAAGAAAGAAGTAGACCTACAGGCGAAAGGAGACAGCTCGAGACTGAGACGGTTTTGTTTGAAGGCAAAGAAGAAGAGGAAGAAGAAGAGCCTGCGCCGGAGGCGGCACGGGGCTATACATATGGGGCGTTTCAACGATGCAAACCCCCTACTTTTGATGGTAATGGCACTGCTGCTGCTGCTCACCGGTGGGTGAGAGAAATGGAAGCTGTCTTGAACATCAGCGAGTGCCGAAAGGATCAGAAGGTAAAGTTTGTTGTCCACTCTTTTGTGGACTCGGCTCTATGTTGGTAGGAAAATATAGTCCAAGCCGAGGGTAGTCGGGCAATCGGGAGAATGAGATGGTCGAGCTGAAAAAGTTGGTGATCGAGGAGTTCTGTCCTTATAGGAAAATGGATAAGGTGGAAAGAGAGTTCCTGCAGCCGGAGGTGGGAACGATGACACATCAGCAGTACACCACCAAATTCAATGACATGGCACGTCTGGTGCCGGACCAAGTGACACCCATGTCACAAAAAATCAAGCGGTATGTTCAGGGATTACCGATGGATATTCGTAGGCACATGATCACTGCTCGACCGAGCACGTTTAGGTCGGCAGTTGATTTGGCAGGAAGGTTGTATGATGAGCGAGAGGTGGTGGTGGCCGAGGCAAGTAAGAAGCCTGGTGGTGATCGGAGTTGGAATGGGAAGAGGTTTGGTCAAGGTGGTGCCTCGACGAGTAACAAGAAGGCACGGGTGGATGATCGTCATGTGGTCACATCAGGGGCAGGATCGAAGAGGTGTGGCAAATGTGGGAAAGAGCATTCGGGGGAATGCAAATGGGGATCAAACATCTGTTTTAAGTGTGGGAAGCCTGGTCATATGGCTAGAGACTATGGGGTATGAGGTGTTTCAACTATGGGAAAAGTGGTCATATGAGTAGGAATTGTAAGAAGCCTAGGGCTGAGGGTTCCGGGGTGAAGAAGACGGGAAGTGAAGGACCGAGGGTGAGCGCCAGGGCATTCACTATGACACAGGAGGAGGCTAGGACAGACCCTGATGTTGTGTCCGGTATGTTTCTAGTGAACCAAACTTTAGCTTCTATGTTATTTGATTCTGGTGCCAGTAAAAGTTTTATTTATGCTGCTTTCTGTGCTAAGCTACCTGTTAGTAGTAGACGTGTTGATGCGCTTTTTGATGTAGAAACCGCCATAGGTAAGTCTACTAGAATTTCTGAGATGATAGAAGACTGTGATATGGAACTAGAAGGTCATAAGTTTCCTGTTAGACCGTTCGTGATGACCTTAGGTGGTTTCGATTTGGTTCTCGGGATAGATTGGTTGGCGGATTACGAGGCAAACATTGTGTGTCGCAAGAAGATGATTCGACTGACAGCGCCCGACGGGAGTTCGGTAATGATTCATGGGGATCGGGTCACGACAATCCCGAAAGTAATTTCAATGGCGGTGGCGGGAAGTGCATGAGGCGTGGATGTAGTGCCTACTTGGCCTATGTAAAGGATGTAGATACGCTAACACCACAACTATCCGATGTCCCGGTTGTGTGTAACTTTCCAGATGTGTTTCCCGAAGACTTACCAGGAGTGCCACCTGACCTGAGATCGAATTCCAGATTGATTTGGTACCAGGTGCACAACCTGTTGCCAAGGCAGCATATCGGTTGGCTCCTATTGAAATGAAAGAATTGATGGAATAATTGCAAGAGTTGCTCGATAAGGGGTTTATTAGGCCGAGTATCTCTCCTTGGGGTGCTCCGGTCCTGTTCGTGAAGAAGAAAGATGGTAGTATGAGGATGTGTATAGACTACCGTGAGCTGAATAAGTTGACGATAAAGAACCGATATCCCTTACCGAGGATTGATGATTTGTTTTATCAGCTCCAAGGTGCCAGTTGGTTCTGAAGGATACATCTTCGATTGGGCTACCATCAACTAAAGGTGAAAGAGCAGGATGTCCCTAAAATAGCTTTTCGCACGTGTTATGGTCATTACGAGTTCCTTGTTATGTCATTTGGTTTGACCAACGCGCCAGCTGCTTTTATGGATCTAATGAATCGAGTGTGTCGGCCAATGTTGGATAAATTGGTGATTGTGTTTATTGATGATATTCTGATTTATTCGAAGAGCGAGATTGAGCATGCCGATCACATTCGGGAGGTTTTGGAGACGTTGAGAAAGGAGAAGTTGTACGCCAAGTTCTCCTAGTGCGCGTTCTGGTTGCACGAGTTCAATTCTTGGGTCACATGGTGAATTCTGACGGGTTATGGTGGACCCGGCAAAGGTGGAGGCGGTGATGCAATGGAAGTCCCCAAAGACGCCATCCGAGATTCGTAGTTTCTTGGGTCTGGCGGGCTACTACCGAAGATTTATCCAAGACTTCTCTAAGATCGCTTCTCTACTAACCAAGTTGACCCGGAAGGATGTGAAATTTGTATGGGTAAAGCTCAAGAGAAGGCATTTGAAGAATTGAAGACAAGGTTGACTCAAGCTCCTGTTCTGTCATTACCCAATGGAAGTGAAGATCTGGTGGTTTATTCTAATGCTTTCTACTCGGGGTTGGGGTATGTGTTAATACAGAGAGGGAAGGTTATAGCCTATGCATATTGACAGTTGAAGGTTCATGAGGTCAATTATCCTACTCATGACTTGGAGCTAGTAGGCGTGGTCTTTGCGCTAAAGATTTGGAGGCACTATCTTTACGGGACGAAGTGCATCATATTCACTGACAAGAAGAGCTTGAAGTACTTCTTTGAGCAGAAGGATTTGAACATGAGGCAGAGGAGATAGTTGGAGCTTATAAAAGATTATGATTGTGAGATCTATTACCATCTGGGCAAAGCCAAGGTGGTGGCGGACGCCCTTAGCTATAAGAGAGACCCGAGCCGATTCGGGTGAAAGCATATCAGTTGATCATGACCTCAGATGTGATGAAACAAGTCAAAGAGTTTCAAGATGAGGCATTGAAAGAAGATCATCTCAACTCTGAAAGAATGAGAGGTCTGGTCGCAGAATTGGGTGAAAATACGCTTGGTGTTAGAACTAGATTCGGGAGGATGTGGATTCCTCGTTTTGGGGATCTACGGGCGAAGATTTTGGATGAAGCACATAAGACTCGATACTCCATTCATCCCGGTACCACAAAGATGTATCAAGACATGAAGAAAGATTATTGGTGGCTGGGTATGCAACGCGACATGGTGGAGTATGTGAGTAAATGCCTTACTTGTCTACAGGTGAAGGCCGAGCATCAGAAGCCGTATGGAAAGATCCAACCTTTGGATATCCCGCAGTGGAAGTGGGAGCACATCACCATGGATTTCATTACAAAGCTGCCGCGTACCCCGAAAGGGTATGATGCCATATGGCTGATAGTTGACCATTTGATGAAGAGTGCTCACTTCCTACCTATCCGCGAAACATATTCATCTGAGAGGTTAGCGGATCTTTTCATCAAGGAGATTGTAACTTGTCACGATGTACCGATGTCTATTGTGTCGGATCGTGACACCTGGTTTACATCTAAATTCTGGAAGAAATTCCCCGATGCTATGGGGACGAGGTTACATATTAGCACGGCTTATCATCCCCAGACTGATGGTCAGTCATAGAGGACCATTCAGACATTGGAGGACATGCTTCCGGCATGTGTTATCGATTTTGGAGGAAGTTTGGATGACCATTTACCATTATCTGAATTCTCATACAACAACAGTTATCATGCCAGCATTGGTATGCCACCTTACGAGATGTTATACGGTAGGAGATGCCGAACGCCCGTGTGTTGGGGCGATATTGGTCAGAAAGAGTTAGGTAGCATCGAGGTAATCGAGGCTATGACTGAGAAGCTTGAAAGGATCAAGGCCTTCATAAAGGCAGCTAAGATAGACAGAAGTCGTATGTTGATAAACGACGTAGACTGATTGAGTTTAAGGTGGGTGACCGGGTTATGTTGAAGGTCTCACCTTAGAAGGGTATCATCCGATTCAGAAAGCGGGGCAAGTTGAGCCCAAGGTATATAGGGTCTTTCCGAATCATTGCTCGAGTAGGAAATGTGGCCTATAGACTGGAGTTACCCGATGAGTTAAGTGGGATTCACCCGACATTCCACGTATCTCATCTGAGGAAGTTGTCACACCCCAACCTTGACAGCGGAAACATCTAGATGTGAGGGTTAAGATCGTTCACAGCCACATAACGCTATTATTAAACTCAAATATATTAATCATAAGTTCCAAAGGTTACACTACAAACATAAGTCTCAAATAAAGAAATTAACAAGCATAAAAGTAATATATCAAGCTCATTCATTTATTTAACTAGGTCCATTCCTAGGTGTGAACAAGCTTTAAAGGTGGCAATCAAACTTGAGCATTTCCTGAAACATGTTAAAAATAAAAGGTCAATAATAATGTTGATGAGATTTCCATAGTTTTCAATACATAAGTATATAAAAGATGGCAATTCATGTCATGAAATTAGCGAATAAAGTAACTAGAGATGTAAGACAGAATGCACAATCAAACCTTGTCAGTTTTACAAGTCTCAAACGTTTACAAGTATATACGATTAGCTAAGTGTACTTGGATTAACCAAGCAGGCTTGTCAGGCCCATAGATCTATAACGTCGCCAGACTAGCAATAGTTAATGATTGTGTATATAATCGACATTACATGGTAGTTACTAAGATCAACTAACCACAACATACAAGTGAATTGCCATAAGTTTACAAGAATCAAATGTTTTACAAGTGCAACGATTATAAAGTAACATGTTATACCCCAAAGTGTGAAAATATGAAAAAGGGGTATAGAAATACTCACTTGGTCAATAAATATATAATTGACGATTAATAAGAAATATACTAGGCAACTTTCCAACGTAGTTCTTCACAAGATACCTAAGTATATATATTTACAAGATTTAAGTTTTATTGTAATGAGTTTAACGGATCAACGAGGACTAGGGTTCTAAGTCGACTTTGAGGCTTGTCAAATACTTATATTTAAACAAATGGAATAAATTTATATTTTCTTAAAAATTATATATATTTATATTTTATTCAAAGTTGTGAAAAGAGACAATTATAATAATTAAAATGGTTATATAAAAAGTTAAAATAAAATTTTATAACTAAAAATTTATTATTTTTTAAACAAAACTAATTGAAAAGGGATATTTGAACCAATAATAATTTACTAATTATTTTCAATCCATTGTATTAAAAATTATTCAAACAAGCTTTGTTAAAATGTCTTATGAATAAAAAATATTTTTATTTAAACTTAGAAAAATTATAGAAAATCTTTGGTGGTTTAAAACAATATTTGAAGTTTATAAAAGTAATTTTTATATTTATTAGAAACTTTTCAATAGTTTATTTAAGGGTAAAAACCTTTAAAAAAATACATGAGGTTGCCTGGGTTCAAACCCAGGACCTCATGTATGGGAGGCAAGTGTCTTAACCAGTGAACTAATGGCCTCAGTTGCAATTTAAGTTGATTTTAAAAATTTAAAACCATTTGATACCAAACACCCCCAAAACACATGAACCCTAATTCGTTCAATCCCCAAATTGAAGCTTAATTCGAATGATTCAACCCGATTAATCTTAGGGCTTTTGCTCCCTAGATGTAATCGAGTTGAATGGTATAACATACTTACTTGATTAATAACAGATTGACGTGTTTACGCTCGGTTTTGTCTCGGTTCTTACGCAAAGAATGAGGATGCTTGAAGTCGATGGTCAAGTGGAATTTTCACACAATTCAAGGTACATAAAGTAGAAAGGGGTCGAATGGGAAGCTTTCCCCTCTGTTAAATAGTTCCAATTGAACGTTTTCACGCCGAATGGGTTCCGAATATGGTTCGAGTGTTTCGGTTATAATCAAATGATTAGTTGATGGATTAACTTGAAATAAACAGCACATTAAGCTTTTCAATAATCATACGAACGTTTCTGGTTTATTAATTTGATTTTTAACATGATTTGGAAGTTGAACGAATGAAATTTGATAGTGGGTTCAGTTTCATGTTCAAATGTCGTTGTAACAGTGTTTAATATCCAAATAAAGTATGTACTTGAGTTCGATTTGTTTTCCTGAAGTGATTGCATCATTTGGCTTAAATTTTGAGGGCGAAATGGCTGACTTTGGCCTTGTTGGCGCCGCGCCGGGCTTTGGCCGTCCAGCAGCCGGGATAGTAGGGAGAGAGAAGGGGTGGGGGGTTGGGTTTGGTAAATTACACTTTTGGTCCTTATGGTTTTGTTCTTTTGTTATTTCACGTGAGAACTTATGTTTTAAATTCCTAAATTGGCAATAAAGCTCCCTAGACTTCTCTTTTTAAGTTTATTAAATTTTACAAGTTGTTATTATTGATATTATTATTATTTTTCTTAGTTATTATTAGTATTATTGTTATTATTATTATTATTATTATTATTACAATTTATTATATAATAATAATCATTATAATCTTTAAAGATTAAAAGACAAATTAAAGCAATATGCATAAGCAACCCATAAGTTTCATGTATAGCAATAAAGGCCCTTACAAGAATTAACAAATGTTAGGACCTGGTATTTGACCGAAATACCTAGAGATTAACGTGTAAACCAGATCAAATAGTGCGGAATCCTATTTGATTGGCGATCCAATCAGTGAGAACACACGAAGAATCAATCAAGGATTGAAACTAACGTTAGAAATCGATTAGGAATCGATCTAATGTGTTCTATGAACTTGGAGAACGAATTGGAAGGTTTCTGGACGGCTAGGGTTCGTCTGGAATCGTAATTGATCATGAGTTTTTGTTTTTCACGAATTGAGTTGTATTTATAGGTTGGTATTATTCAATCGTGCGACTGAACCATTAGTCTGGTTCAGTCGTGCGATTGAACCATGCGGTTGATTCATTCGTACGACTGAGTGTTCAGTCGTGTGACTGAGCCAATCTTATATTACAATCGTGCGACTGATCCAGTCTCCTGGTTCAGTCGCGCGACTGAGTCAATCGCGTGAAGTTAGTCATGCGTATGGTTCATTCGCATGAGCCATTCGCATGAGAACTTCATTAAGTTAAGTTTGAATGTTTTAATTAATATAACATAATGTGGAACCATTCAAATAATCATAAACCCAATCAATTCAGTCACGACTTATTAATGAACTATTAAACATTATAACTAACAGACTATCAATATCATTTCATTAATCATACCAAACAAGATCTATTACATCACATATCATGATCTAGGGACATACATGTATCAACAAACTCCCCCTTGGACCTAGATCTCTCTAATGTCTTGTTTTCTTCATTACCTCCTCATATTTCTTGTACTTGTCCTCTTGTGTGACTCCCGCGTGAATATCAAACGCGAAGCAAAGTCGTATAATGTTTTGGAACTGGAGGGCTTGTACAATGTCTTGTGTGTCATAGAACAGTGGCCACTTGTATAATGTATAGACATCATTAGCAGACAAGTTGGTTAGCCACATTGGGTCGAATACCCTGATGGTATCCATTTGGCCCTTTTTATCTAGGACTATGACTGCTTCTGCTGTTCTCCAATCGTAGTACCACCACTTAAAGTGTGGTGTGAAATCCTTTGTCATTTCCCGAAGTGGGATTCTTGACATTGTGCGCGGAGGATTCCACTTCAACACAATCTTTGGTTTTCCAGTAATGGCATCCATCTCAGACCTTCTAATATACCTTGTAGGTTGTTGAGGTCTGAAGTTAATCTACCTGGTGTGGTACTCTTTCTTTAGGGCAACCTCAAACCAGCCTGACATCTTTCTCGGGTCAGCATACAACAGCTTCAATTTGGCCAGCTGGTTGAGTTCAAAACCTGGTAGAGTCTTTAGATCATGTGGAAATCTAAAGTACTCTATGCCCTTCTCCCTCTTAATGGCATAAACGTTAAGATCATCAAAATATGCCCATGCTATAATCCTGCCTGACACCGTAAGATGTTTCTTGATGCTGTAGAACTTGGTGTAGGCATCCCTCTTCGGTGCAGCACGTTGGGCTCTAACTTCTTTAAAACATTCAGCCCACTCAACCTTTCGAATGTCTACATCGTCATCTAAGGCTTGGGCGGTTCCTTCGGTCTTTCCTGTTTCCTGCTCCATCTTGTCTAGTACCTCAAACATATCACTGACTAGGGACTCACCCAGATTGGGGACACATTACCCTCGTTGTCAGCGTACTGAGGTACTCTTCTGCAGCAATATCTTCAACCTCAACTTCATCAACGTCATTTAGTTCTTCGTCACTGGTTGAATCAACTATTGGAGCATCCTTGACAATTTCATCAGGATTGAGTCTGAACATCTCTGCCAGTTGCTTGTTAGATAGGTCATGAATTATTTCACCTTCTTCAGGGGTATAACTCACTGACCTTCTCACAATCCCTTGCAGATCAAGAATCATTGTCAGTTGAGACTTGACCTGTTGAAGGGGAGCAATATCAAACTCATCTCTGTTGTACTTTGGATCTGTTTGATTTACATATTTCACACTCAAATCATTAGTAATTTATCAAACAAAATGCATTAACTTAATATGAACATTTAGTACATGGTTTTTTTCAATACAAAATACAAAAGTAAATAAATACATAAACATCTACTATTTACTTTTATCCTGAATACTCGGTTCTTCACGTGAAGGTGCAGAGGTAGAAGCTGACTGATCTTGTCTGTTCTTTGTTCTCTTCTCTTGCCCTGGAGCTGAGACAGATTCAGCTGCTTCTCCTCCGTCAGTGTCTTCATCTTCACACCATTCTTCGGTTTTCTCTTCATCAGTATCACTCTCATTATCATCATCGTCTTCATCATCTTCATTATCTCTGTCTCCATCCCTTATCTTTAAAGGTTCCTCCTTTGATCCTTTCAATTTTAGCAAAATGGTCCTCTTAGCTTTTTCCAACTCTTCTATTTGCTTACTTGCTGTGACACTTTGAGCTTGGAGTTGGTTCATCTGGTGCTCTGAGCAGCCAATTGCTGGGCCTGCTCCTCAATTACTCGATCCTGCTCTGCAATTTTATGTGATTGTGCAGCAGTTAGGTCAGTAAGCTGGCGGATCTGAGTTGTCTTTTCCTCATCAGCCGCCAGCAATCGCAACACCATTCTGTTTAACGCCGACAACTGTTCCTCTACCCCGATTGGAGGTAGAGGAGATCTATAGGTGTGTGAGGGATAGGCTGAGGGCTCGGTTTGGTGGCTAGTGGTGGTGGTGGTGGTGGTAAATATCGGGTTAGGTCGGGATGATAGTGGTGGTGAGTGTGGGGTGAATGATGTAGTGGTGGCTGGGGTCTGTCTTGTGGTGGTCGGTCTGGTGGTGTCTGCGGTTGCTGTGGGGAAAGGTATGGTGGTGGATGGTGTGTCTGAAGAGGTGGTAGTGGTGGACGTGGTGGATGTGGTGGAAGGTATGGTGGGGGCTGTGATAGAGGTGGTGGATGTGGTGGATGTGGTAGTGATAAAGGTTACCCTTCGCTTCTTCTTTTTCTGGCCATGGGGTTTGGCCATTCTCTTCCTCCTTGATCCAGTTGAGGAGGAAGTTCCCCCTCCAATCCCGCCTGAGGACCCCGGAGCATAAGTTGGGTCAGTTTCTGTATCTCCGGAGCCTCTCGGTTGTTCACCAACAACCCTTAACCCATGTTCTGTGGGAACAACTTTCCTTCCTACAGTTCGGGTAAGTGGCTCCTCATCCGATTCACCCTCATCCTCCTCGTTAAGAACAAAATCTTGATGAAATCCCGCTGACTCAGTTACTTCAGCAGATGAGACAGACACAGGGGGAACAGAATCAGACACAGTGCCTCTGGGTGGAATAGCAGCATCCCCACTGTCATCCTCATCTGAGTCATGAGTGGGTAGGGCTATCTGGTCCACCTCAGAGTCACTGTCCTCGTGACGCCACTTTCTCTTTTCTGGCACTTCATAGTCTTCTCTGGCAAGATGACCAAACAACCTCCTGACCGGAGGCTTCACTTGCTTTCCCCGGTATACTTTCATCCTTCCCAGGGTGGTGTCATCCATTACCTCCAATACCACCAAATCCTCCTGTTCTTTTGGCAGGGAGGGAAGCTTCTGATCTATTATCATTTGCATAAACCGTGGGTACATACAGAAGGCTTCCTTTCCTTTCCCCTCGATGTTCTCCACCAGATAGGTGAAGATCATCTTAGAGAAGCTGAACGGATGGTTCAGAACCAACGCAACGTATGCGTTTTTCTTGAAGCCATGCACTTGGGCAGCACGTGTGCAAGGTATTTAAACTGAGGACAGAGGTTACTCTTGTTGAGTACCCCTGAATTGATGTCCCCAGAGTATTTGGCTCTGAGAAAACATCCTCTGACAGTGAGGGGTTAGACGGGTTGGGCAGTCACGTCATCCCCCAATTGAAGTACAATCCTTAGATCTTCCTCAGAAATGGTAATATCCTTGCCAAATATGGAACTTCTTATGCAGTGAGGTTCCGATGATCTATCAACTGTAGCGCCTTCCCAGAAGGCTTGTTGAATGGATCGATATGGGGTGCAAGGGGTAGAGATGGCATGCGCAATCCGTGATCTCAATAAAACGTGATAATGCCAGAGATTCAGCAGCATTTCTGGATGTTAAGTCCAGATGGGCACATATATTATGCTTTGTGCTCATAGTCCATCTACTCGCCATCTGTTACACAAAGATAGTAAACATTAGTACCATTTACTAAGAAAGTCATGAACTCATTAAGCTTGAAACATCTTTCTGTCATGCGATTGAAATTGTGCGACTGAGTTCAACAGTGCGACTGAGTTCAACCAGTGCGATTGAACCGTGCAAAGGGTTCAGTCGTACGATTGAATGGTACGAATGGGGTTCAGTCGTGCGATTGACCCCTTACGTATCTCAGAGTGTGCGATTGGGCTCCTACGCATATACCTTCATGCGGTTACCTCAGTCATGCGACTGAGCTTCATACGCATGGTTCAGCCATGCGTATGGGCAGTTTGAGCCCTTCAGTCGTGCGACTGAAGTTCATCTTGCTGTCCATTCGCATGAATCCAACTGTGCGATTCACATTTTCAGTTTCACCATTTTTTTGTTTTAACACCTCTATATCTAGTTCATTGGACTCGCCATCTTGTCACTAATGACCTATTAAACTTAATTTTAACATTTAGCTTAGTTTATGTAGGTCATTAGGGCATTTTTAGTCCGATCAAAGTTTCATTCGAATAACCCAAATTGGACTTAAAATCTTTTGATTTCTACAAGATTGAACTGCAATGTACCTTTATTCTTGTCAATCGAAAGTCAGAAGATGAATTGCAATGTGAACAACTATCTCTAGAGATTTTGGCAGAGTAACAGGAAAGAAAGCAATTTGGGGTGCGATTGGGAGTGATGAGTGAGATGCGATCGACTGAGGCCCTTTAAATACTGACCCTAATTTCAATCGGCCGACTGGCCTCATTCGCTCAGTTCATTCGGGCGACTGAGGTTCAGTCGTGCGATTGGTCCAGTCGGTCGCTTTCAGTCGGCCGACTGAGTCTCAGTCGGTCTCCTTTATTCGCATCTCAATTAACCGACTAAGTCTCAGTCGTTGACTGATTCATTCGCCCCTGTCATTCGGTCGAAGGATCATTCTTAAACGCCATTCTTTGAATGACTCAATTTCATGTCCAGTCGTGCGAATGGGATCCATTCGCATGGTTGGTCCATATTCATGGTCCAATCGTGCGAATGGGTCACACTTGGTAGTTTTCTGCCATTTTTGAACATTTTAACCTTTTGAAATAGACATTATAAGCTCTTAACCAATTCAGTCACTTCAGATGTGACCTTTTAAAATTGAAAACATTGCCATCTCAGACATGACCCTTTTAGGTAAGTTAATTCCTTCTGATTTCCCTGATGTAGTCCGACAGACACAAATTAAAAGATTAACATAAAACTTAAACTAACTACACACTAAAGTTTATTTTTGGACTTTTTGTGAGAGATAAAACCCTAAGATGGAAATCTAAGGATTTGGTTAGGGAGTAGACAACTTCAACTTAGATTGATCATATCTGAACCAATTCAATTTTGGAATCATACAGGAACATCAAATCATTTGGGACTTGTTATTAAAACTTTTGATGCTTAAATTCTCGGTGTTCATCCAGAGTCGTTAGCAACTTAAGGAAATCATACTGAAACTCTTAGATTTTCACATTGATTTGAACTCTTGAGAATGTAGCCACTCAGATTGTCAGTATGTTCGTCCACTTAAATCCATACACAGACTTTTGACGCAGACTGGTGACTGTCTTAGGTTTAATTATTTCAGCTAACATTTGTGGATCCCACACTTATATGGTAATCAACATTCCTCAGAGGTTTTTGAGCGGTCTACGGTCGTAGTATTATTACAAGAAGAGACTATTCTTAGAGCTTTCAAAGAGAAGCCTGTCCTCAGGTCAGTGCCATCGCACAGTAGAGAGGCGGCAAACAACAATGAATTCTAGAATATCTAGTTATGCTTATCCTCAGGTCAGTGCCATCGCATAGCAGAGAGGCACACAACCTATCTCCTTGTTAGAGCAGCTTATTTTATTTGACACAATATGCACCAACAACATACGTCATTAGCTTTATTGCATTTGTCTTTAATTTTTTTTCTTGCTTTGCTCTAATTATGGTCATCCACACACTTTTGTGGCATTTAAATGCTCATTACCCCTTATTGGAATATATTTGATTGTGTTAACCAGTGATAAGATGGAAGCCCACAGTCAGTTGAACAACTTAGTTTGATCTTGAGATCACCAATCAGGTCTAATTGTCTATTGTGTTGAATCTACCAACATATCATTTGTGGTCTAGCAGCCTCTAAGTCTACTTTCTTTGTGTCACCTTAGGAGTTGCCAGTTTTCTATCATCTTCCTTTTTATATTGCTTAGACTACACAGACTTATACTTTGAACTTTTGCATCTTTTCAAAACTTAAATTTTAAAATCCCTCTTGATTTGTTCCTGTGTACTATCATTTCCAAGGTATTGAATCGTATCACAGACACAATCTACCTCATTTCAGCTAGTTCCCCCTTCTCCCTCATTTTTTATTTTTTATTTTTTTTAATGTTAACTTGCTGACATATTCTCCCCCTAAAATACTAAAATCATTTCGGATTTAATTATTTTTGGATTTTAATAAACAGCAAAATACATGAGTTTAAATATAACAGACAAAAAAAAAAACAGATAACATAAAATAAAATAGACTTTAGCGAAACTACATCGGACTACACATTATTCTCATCAGGAATTACCTCACTTTTCTTTTTAACGCCGTTGACCTCTAGCAAATATTGAAAACGTGGTTTATCAAGGCTTTAGTATAGAGGTCAGCACGTTGAAAATCAGTATTAATTTTAACCACATCAATTAAGTTCTTTTCAAAACAGTCTCTTATGAAGTGGTATTTAATACCGATGTGTTTGGTCTTAGGATGTTGAACCGGATTTTGGTTACTGCAATTGCAGCAGAGTTATCAACAAAAATAGGAGTAGATGAGAATTTTAAACCGTAATCCCGCATTTGCTGTTGAATCCAATGATTTGTGAACAGCAACTTGCAGCAGCAACATATTCGGCTTCACAGGTTGACAATGCAACCGATGTCTGCTTCTTACACTGTCATGTAACTAATCTTCTCCCAAAGAATTGACACCCCGCTGATGTAGACTTGTAGTTCATTTTGCAGCTTCCATAGTCCGAGTCACTATACGTCGTGAGCTCAAAATCATCATCATGAGGATACCACAACCCTAGTGTGGGTGTACCCTTTAGATAGCGAAAAATCCTTTTGACCCCGATCAGATGATTGACCTTAGGTTTAGCCTGATATCTGGAACATAAACATGTAGCATACATGATCAGGTCTTGAGGCAGTGAGATACATGAGGGATCCATCATTCCTCGGTACATAGTGGCATCTACAAGATCTCCATTCTCATCTGGTGCTATATCATGATTCGTAGCAAGTGGAGTCCCAGCAGCAGAAGCATTCTCCATGTCAAAGCGACTGAGAATGTCTCCTACATACTTGGTCTGATGTAGAAAGATCCCATTAGGTGTTTGATCCACCTGTAACCCGAGAAAGAACTTCATCTCCCCCATAGCACTCATCTCAAACTCTTTCTTCATCACTGCTTCAAACTCTTTGCATAACTCTTCGTTCTTTGACCCGAAGATTATGTCATCAACATATATCTGTACAAGCAGTAGGTCGCCATCCTTTTCTTTAATAAACAGTGTACAGTCAATGACTCCCCTGCGAAAGCCGTGTTTCACAAGATGAGTCGAGAGTTTCTCATACCAAGCTCGAGGAGCTTGATGAAGCCCATATAAATCTTTGTCAAGCTTGTAAACTCTATCCCGATGATAAGGGTCTTCAAATCCCTCGGGTTGACTTACATAGACTGTTTCCCTGATTTCCCCATGAAGGAATGCACTCTTCACATCTATTGGTAGACTTTAATCTTCATGTACGATGCATAGGCAAGGAAGATACGAATAGCTTCCATCCTTGCCACGGGTGCAAACACCTCATTATAGTCAATTCCCTCGACTTGGTGAAAACCTTGAACCACCAGTCCAGCTTTGTTCCTGATAATGACTCCTTGGTCATCCTTCTTGCATTTTAGTACCCATTTGATGCCAATGACTTTAGCACCTTTAGTTCTATCAACCAGAGTCCATACACCTAACTTCTTAAACTGCAGAAGTTCTTCTTGCATGGCACTCACCCCCTCATCATTTAGTGCTTCACTGACATATTTTGGCTCAACCTGCGAAACAAAACATCGATAAGCACCATCATGAATGTAACCTTTCTCCATAACTGAGGCGTAATCAGCTGAGTATAGCTGATTTCGGGTTTGTACTCCTGATCGGACATCTCCAATAACATTGTCAAGGGGATGATAGACGTTTAGTCGTGATCCTGGAGTAGTCGGCACAGTCACCTCCGAACCAAGATTGTGAACATTTTGTTCTGCATCTGAGGAAGGTGGAGTTTGAGGTTCCGAAGTCGAGGGTGCATCACTTATGGATGCTTGTGGACTTTCAGGAACTGGAACCTGTTCCTTCTGACTGTTCAGGTCATCTGCTTCAGTTTCATCTTCAGAGGAGGAGTCACTGTCATCGATTACCCCTTCTGACTGAGTAGATGATTCTCCCTGTGTGCTAGATGGTGTATTTAGAATATCATACATATCCTAGTAGCTAACTCATCATCCGAGGGAGAGAGAGGGATGTGAAGGATTTGAAGAATCCATCATAATCGAAGAAGTATGCAGGTCCTTTTCCTGTAGGTGGTGTGGTATATCTTTGAACGTCGACATTACACCACACTTCTACAAGACCCGTTGAGTTATTGTAAACTCGCTTGTTCGGTATGTTGTATCCTAGAAAAATTCCTTCAACTGCCTTCTCGCTGAATTTTCCTTCTTGTGTCTTCTTCAGAAGTGTACACGGTGCGCCAAAAGGTTCAAGATACTCCAAATTGGTTTGCGTCTTTGTAGTAGCTCATAACATGTCTTTCCGTGGCGCTTGACTATTAGGACTCGATTCAGTGTATAACACGCATTTGCCACTGCCTCATTCCAGAATTGGATAGGCAGTTTCGAGTCTGCCAGCATAGTCCGTGCTGTCTCTATCAAACTCCTGTTCTTTCTCTCAGCAATGCCATTCATCTGAGGTGTGTAAGCAGAAGTGAATTGATGCACAATTCCTTTTCCTTGCAGTATGCCTCCATCCCTTGATTCTTGAATTCTGTCCCGTTGTCTGAGCGTATTTGTCGAACTTTTAGCTTGTAGAGGGATTCCAGTGTGGTTACTAATTCCTTGAATGTCTCCAAAGTTTCTGATTTGGATTTCAGAAACATTACCCAAGTGAACCTTGAGTAGTCATCAGTGACCACAAAAAGTACACGTCGTCTGCAATGCTCCTTGTACTAACTGGACCAAACAGATCCATGTGAAGAAGCTCAAGAGGAAGTTCTATTGAATGAACTTTCTTTTCCTTATGAGACTTCTTTGTTTGTTTGCCTTTCTTGCAAGCTACACAAAAGTCAGGAAGTTGGAAGTCCTTGACATTCACTCCTCTCACTAAATCCTTCTGAATCAAATGATTCATCTTCCTTTGACTAATGTGTCCCATTCTCTGATGCCAGGAGATTGAATCCTTCTCAGTAGCTTTAGATAAAAAACACTGAACCTCATGATCCGTTGTAGCAGCTGTTGACAGATCCAAGACATAAAGGTCTTTATATCTTGAAGCAGTCATCAGAACTTGGTCCTCTGGGATCATATATTCTTCTTCAGCACGTAACACTTCTGGTTATCGAAGATGACTTTAAATCCTTTATCACAGATTTGGGAAACAGAAAGTAAGTTGTTCTGAAGTTTTGAACGTAGTTCACCTTATCAAACTTAACTTTCTGATTTCCCACTTCTCCCTGAGCTGTGATATAGCCTCCTTTGTTTCCTGCAAAGGAAACATGCCCTCCTTTTATTTGTTTGACGTTAGATAAAAGGTCTCTATTTCCTGTCATGTGCCTGGATGCTCCGCTGTCTATAATCCACGTGTTAGTCTCAGCACTGTATCGAACACCCTGCACATACAAAGTAAATGAATTAGTTTAGGTTAGGAACCCAAGCTTTTACTGTCTTGGTTCCCTGAGGCATCACACATCAAACTCTACCCATTGACCCTTAGAGGGTGGGGTAGCTCAGGTTCCTTCTTGTCATCAGTATTAGACACGTAGGTGGACTTTTCTTTCCATAAGCCAGATTTGTGCAATGCCTGTTTATGATAAACAATCGTCTGGCTTACAGGTTGACTTTAGGTTCACTAGCTCTTCTAGGTGGAGTTAGAGAACTCCGCTTAGAAGACCTAGGTCTAGAGTCCTGAAGATCAATCTTCTTCCTAGGTGTCTGATAGAATGACATAGGAAGCAATGTGTCCACATTCTCCACAGTTGTAGCTGACCTGCTATCAATTTTATGATAGACTTTCTTTGTGGAGAAGTGCGTGACACTCTAGTAACATCAATCACTCTAGTTTTGACTCTTGTATGTTTGATGTTTTCTCTGATTTAACAAAATTTACTGTTTTAACCTGTTCACTTTTTGGTTAACTGGTTTTTGACTTGAAGCATGTGAAAAGTAGCATTTGAAGTCCTTTTAGGTTCTGATTTGACTCTGTTTGACCCTGACTTTAAGTTAACTTTTTCAAATTCATTTTCCAGGTTAACACAAGGCAATTTACCCTTTGCCTTTGAAGTGGCCTCCTTTGTTTCTGACCAGATTCAGTAGATGAACATGAGGTGTCTGGATCAGTAACAAGAGGAGTAGTCACCACATGATCCTTGATGGGTTATTATTTACTGGTCTAGACTTAGTGTTCATCAAGGTCTCAGGTGGTGGTGGAACCACTTTGTAGCCTAATCCCTCCCGTTATTCCTTTCTCTCACTAAGTGTTGAACTATGTGTGAAGAACTAGTCCAACTATGTAGTTTCTGTTTTAGTGAATTGACTTCTACTTCTAGAACTGCCTTTTTTTCTTAGTGTCTTCTAGGGAGTTTAGATAGTACCTAATGTCATTTGCTTGGTTAAAAACACTACTTCGGTTTCCCTAAGTTGTTTAGTCAATAGGTCTATTTTTTCTTATAACTATGCTCATTTTGTTTTAGTACTCTATTAGCCTCAGTGCACAGACATAAATCTTTTACTAAGTTATCATTATGATCTAATAACCTAGCAAATTTTTCATCTATGCTATTCCTAAAAGTATCACAATCAGAACAAGCATGATTATTAAAAATTTGGTTAGTGGTACTTACCTGAGTTGGTTCAGAAGAATTAGCCATCAGTGCAGCATCAGATGTTTCTGGTTCTGGTGATTCTGACTTTTCTGTTTCTGACGTGGAAACTTCCTCTTTTGGCTTGTAACTGACCTCGGCTGCAGTTGTTTCTTCACTATGTGACATTGCTATCTCAACTGCTATATCACCTTCACTCGCAGAATCATCAATATCCTCAACACTGGCAATGTTAGATTCTCCTGGTGAGACAAACCTAAAACTCCAATCCTGTCCTTCATCATCATGAGCAATTAAGGCTTTTGGATCCTTGTTTGATGAAGTAGAACTAGAGGCTTGCTTGTCTTGGCGAGTAAAGGATGAGAACGGGTTCCCATTCCCCGTCTTCTTTGGCTTGACACATTCTCTTTTGAAGTGCCCCTTCTCACCACAGTTAAAGCAGGTCACTTTACTCTTGTCGAAGCCAAAGGTGGTATCCTTAGTAGCAACCAAGTTCTGTCCAGTCTTTTTCACAAACTTCTTCGCCCTCGGACAGCACTTGCTAAGGCCCACATTATATCCATTCTCTCAAGCTCCATCTCATCCACCTGATCGTAGTCCTCATCTGCCAGATGGCAGTTTCCAATCTTCCCGGCAACAAGTCCATCATATGAATGAACCACTGCTGCTAAAAGATCCATATGCTCTCGAGCTACTTCCACGGTCACATTACCGAGGTTCTCGATCTTCAGTTTGGTAGCGCTTGCTTCTGATCCAATATAATGGGTACATGATGACCCAGACGTGTCTGATCCAGAAGGAGAAGCATGTGAAGGACCTGACGAGCTAGACACAAAAGCAGTCTGGAGTGGTGCTCCAGATGTCTTAGCTTGAGGCGTGGCGTTGTATAAAGCTGGATTTTGTGTATACGAAGACTTCTGAGCTCTATACTTCATCCTTAGTGCTTCTTCTCGCAACTTAAGAATGAAGTCATTTATATCCAGCTTTACAAGTATTCCATTCTGTCTCAGGTTAGACACGAATGTAGCCCACTTATCAGGCAATCCGTCTGCGAAGTTGCTTACTTTCTCTTCCATGGAAGTAGCCACTCCATGTGTATGCAATTCGCTCATCAAGTGGTAGAATCTGTCTATGACTTCGTCTAAACTTCATTACCAATTGATGAGAAGTTATCGAATTCCTTCTTTAACTCCTTTGCCTTGATTGCCTTCAATGATGCATTCCCATCATATCTCTTCTCTAGCTCATCCCACAGTTTCTTGGACTGCTTGTTCTCTGAATACTGGTGGAATATGTCTTTGGGATAGACTGAGTGATCAATGCATAAACTCTTTTCTCTGCATTGTACTTTACTTTCTGTGCGTCTGTCATCCCGCTTAATGTTAGCTTAACTCCATCAGCTCCCACCGGTGTACTATAACCAATCTCAATGGCTTCCCACAGATTAGGATCTACTCCATTAAGGTAGATCTCAAAACGTTGTTTCCAGTGGGGAAACTCATCTAAAGTCAAAAGCTTGGTGGTTTATTGTGATTCCCACCTCACTCTCAAGCAACAGCAGGTTCTGTATCCTTGAGTCCTTCCCAGCAGTAAATGCTGACATCTGATCTTCCATGACTAATAAACTTATAATCTAATCAAACAAACTTTCACTGATGCGACTGAAGGATGCGAATGAGCTAATCGTGCGCATAAACTCTGCGATTGGTTCAATCGTGCGAATGAACTGGGCGATTGGTTCAGTCGTGCGAATGAATCTGGTGCGTATGAGCTATGCGAACGAACGGTTCAGTCGGCCGAATGAGGGTGCGACTATGTCCAATCGTGCATATGAGCAATGCGAATGGAGTCCAGTCGTGCGAATGAGTCACTCGTGCGACTGAAGCTGCTGTTTTGCGAAAATTTCTAGGTTTGACGGGTTTCAGCCGTAAAAATTCGAAATTTCACAAGTTCTAATCGCCTAAGTCCGTAGAAACCAAACTTCGATGAGCAGGGAACTTCCAAGATCACTTTTGATGCCAAAGGTTGTGTTTTTTAGTGCAAAACACAAACTTTTATGCAATCTTGATTGAATCAACACGTAATCAAGAACCAATAGCTCTGATACCACTTGTTAGGACCTGGTATTTGACCGAAATACCTAGAGATTAACGTGTAAACCAGTCAAAAAGAGATAGTGCGGAATCCTATTTGATTGGCGATCCAATCAGTGAGAACACACGAAGAATCAATCAAGGATTGAAACTAACGTTAGAAATCGATTGGGAATCGATCTAATGTGTTCTATGAACTTGGAGAACGATTGGAAGGTTTCTGGACGGCTAGGGTTTGTCTGGAATCGTAATTGATCAAGAGTTTTTGTTTTTCACGAATTGAGTTGTATTTATAGGTTGGTATTATTCAATCGTGCGACTGAACCATTAGTTGGTTCAGTCGTGCGATTGAACCATGCGATTGATTCATTCGTACGACTGAGTGTTCAGTCGTGCGACTGAGCCAATCTTATATTACAATCGTGCGACTGATCCAGTCTCCTGGTTCAGTCGCGCGACTGAGTCAATCGCGTGAAGTTAGTCATGCGTATGGTTCATTCGCATGATCCATTCGCATGAGAACTTCATTAAGTTAAGTTTGAATGTTTTAATTAATTTAACATAATATGCAACCATTCAAATAATCATAAACCCAATCAATCAGTCACGACTCATTAATGAACTATTAAACATTATAACTAACAGACTATCAATATTATTTCATTAATCATACCAAACAAGATCTATTACATCACATATCATGATCTAGGGACATACATGTATCAAAAACAAAGCTAACTTTAAATTAACCTAAAATTACAAGATGTTATAGTCTCCCCACTTAAAAGAATTTCGTCCCGAAATTAAGAATGAACTAAGCGAACAAATGCGGGTACATCTTTTTCATATGCTCCTCATGTTCCCAAGTGAACTCAGCTCCACGTTTGTTTTCCCAACAGACCTTGACGATCAGTGTGGTAGTTGTTCGGGTCTTCTTCAGAGTTCGGTCCATAATCTTAACAGGCTTCTCAACGAAATGCAATGACTCATCTATTTGAATTTTCTCAAGAGGCACATGCAGACTCTCGTAAGCCAAACACTTTCTCAAATTTGAGACATGGAACACAGGATGAACTCCACTATGGTCGGAAGGTAGTTCCAGTCTATAACCACTTTCCCAATCCTTTTTAGGATTTTGAAAGGTCCTACAAATCTTGGAGCTAATTTACCCTTCTTACCAAAGCGAACAACACCTTTCCACGGTGAAACTTAAGGAGAACCATGTCGCCAACTTGAACTCCAACGACTTATGACGCTTATTAGCATAACTCTTTTGTCGACTTCTTGTCACTTCAAGGTTCTTGGAGATTGTGGAGAATTTATCGGTCGTTTCTTGTATAAGTTCAGGACCGGTGATGAAGTTCTCTCCAATGTCGGTCCAGCAGATCGGTGTTCGGCATTTATGACCATAAAGCACTTCAAATGGTGCCATCTTAATACTCGAGTGATAACTATTGTTATACGAAAATTCTGCGAGCGGTAAATGCGTATCCCAATCACCACCAAAGTCAAGGACACATAGTCGTAGCAAATCCACAAGGGTTTGAATTGTTCGTTTGGTTTGACTATCAGTTTGAGGATGGTAAGCCGTACTTAAATCCAATTAAGTACCTTAGAGTTCTTGCATAGATGACCAAAAATGCGAAGTGAAACGAGCGTCTCAGTCGGATATGATGTGCACTGGCACGCCATGACGACTCACAAATTTGTCAATGTGGATGTGAGCCAGTCTTGAAACTTTGTATGTGTCTCGTATTGGTATGAAATATGCCGTTTTGGTCAAACGGTCAACAATCACCCATATACTATTATGACCACGAGGAGTACGAGGTAACTTGGTTATGAAATCCATGGATATAAGTTCCCATTTCCACATAGGGATTTCAGGTTGCTCAAGTAAACCACTTGGTCGTTGATGTTTGGCGTTGACTCTTGCACATGAAGACAATTGGAAACATATGACGCGATATCTTTCTTCATTCCAGGCCACCAATATTGACCACGCAGGTCCATGTACATCTTATCAGAGCTAGGATGAATGGAGTATCGAGCTTGATGAGCTTCGTTCATGATGAAGTGTAAAAGTTATCATGATTCTGGGTCCAAAGTCGATTCAAGAAGTACCACATGCTGTTCGGTTTTGTCTCTAGTTGGGATCAAACGCTAGACGGCAAATCTTCGTCTTTCCCTTCGTCGGTTAATGCTTCTTGTTGAGCCTCGCAAATGCATAACTCGAGATCACTTTCAATTTTTATGTTTTGAAGCATGATAGTAGCCTCGTTAACATCCACATGTATCTCGGTCTCAAATTCCCCTAACGTATCAAACCAATGTCTTCGATCTCAAATTTCTTGTAGTGAGACAGTCTTGTTATGGACCTTGCGACTTAGCATGTTAGCTACAACATTCGCCTTACCAGGGTGATAGCGAATGTCGCAGTCGTAGTCGCTAATCAACTCGATCCAACGTCTTTGTTTCATGTTAAGATCCTTTTGGTTGAACATGTGTTGGAGACTCTTATAATCAGTGTAGACTATGCATTGCGTCCCATAAAGATAGTGTCGACAGATCTTCAAAGCAAAAACCACGACACCGTGTTCAAGATCATGAGTTGTGTAGTTCACTTCATGAACCTTCAATTGCCTCGACGCGTATTCTATGACTTTGCCTCGTTGCATGAGAACACAACCAAGACCTTGTTTAGAAGCATCGCAATACACGGTAAAGTCATCGTTTCCATCGGGAAGTATGAGAATAGGAGCGTTACACAACTTGCATTTCAATGTCTCGAAAGCCTTTTCTTGCTCAGGTCCCCGTTCAAAGAGTCAATTCTTTTGGGTTAGCGCCGTTAATGGTTTAGTGTAACACCCGGTTATTTAAAAAGACATGAAATGAAGAATAAAAAGAAAAGAAAATCTATAAGGTCCAAGTGGAGGGACCAAAGGTGTCCAAAAAGACAAATTTTTGAAAAGTTGGTGTAAAGGTGGGCATGGCTGCCCACCCTCATTTCACATCATCATCTTCTTCGGTTTTAGAGAGAGAGAGAGAGAGAGTAGAGGAACCCTCGGTTTTGTAGTAGAAGAAGAAGAAATCGAATTCAAGGTAAGAATTTGCGGTTTTATGTGTTTATGACGGGTTTTAGCCCAGTTATGTGATTATGTGCTTATGTGTTGTGTTTGTGCTCGTGTGTATGTGTGTGGTGTTGTTTTAGGTGTTTGAACTCATTGCAAGTGGGTTAGAAAGGAAGAAAACACCCAAGTTGCACCAGGTGAGTTCTGGACCCTGGTTCTTACTTGTTTTAAACTATCTTTGGGGTTGAAAATGTATTAAAATGTTTTTGCAAAGTTTATGTATGTTACCCGTATGTATTGTGCTTGTTAAATGTTAAATTCTTGAATGTTTATAGGTTGTTCATGCTTAGAATAGTCATGTTAAGCTTAGAGCAGATGGGTTGATGAATGGGTATGAAAAATGCTAAGAACAAGTTACACGAAGGTTCATACGTCAGAAAATGCCTTAGAACGATTAAGTGTAGCTCATGCGCCTAAACAGTAGCCCATGCGCCTAAATAGTAGCCCATGCGCCTAAACAGTAGCCCATGCGCCCAAGATTACCTTAGAAATGTTTAAGTACAGCCCATGCGCCTGAACTGTGGCCCATGCGCCTAGAAATGTTAGCCGGATGACTAAGTGTAGGGCCATGCGCCCCAATAGTGCCCATGCGCCCAAGTGGCTCATGCGCCTAAGTGTCCATGCTCCGAATAACCCATGTGCCTAAGTGTCCATACGCACAAGTAGTGCCCATGCGCTTGAATAGTTCATGCGCCTAAAGTGAAAATGTTTAAGTGTTGGCTGATGCGCCTACATAGTGATGAAACGCCCGAACAGGGCTCATGCGTCCAAATAGTTCCCATGCGCCTAAGCACTTAGAAATTTTTATAGAATTTTTCTAGGAGTCTGTGCTTTAGGGTTTTGACCTAGGTTGACTAAGGGCTTATTAATGATGATGTTTCATGCATGATATGATTACTTATGATTGTTCCTTATTATTGTTATTGCTATTATTATTACTTATAGTATGTGACTTTACGTGGTATGTTATTATTGTAACGTAAAGTATATCGTAATAATAAAGTCAAAGAGCAATAAAGAGAAGAAGAGGAACATTAATGAAAATGTTAACAAGTCTTGCAAGCTTACAGGAGGTACACGACCATGTTGTCGTTAGCTCAACTGTGCTGCGGGTTAGCTACCCTATTATGCACACAGGGTCAATCAATTGAGATTGGCAGGACCTTTGTAGCGTCCTGGGTGATTGGGTTGGCCTTGTACATAGTACACAGAACCCTTACGAGGGATACAGTGACCCTTTTTGGGGGATATAGTTGAGCCTTTCGAGGGATACAGTTGACCCTTTCTAGGGATATAGATAGCCCATCACCCGTTTTCCATCGCACATATAGTTGGGGTATTGCTCACTGGTCCATACAGAAAGTGAAACATAAAGATAAAAGTTTACAGAACAGACACGCATACAGTAAAGAGAACGAACAATATTTGTTCATATAGTTGATGCGTGCTCGCATATACAGTACAACGTTGTATTTTACAGAAAAGAGTATTTTCATATACAACATATAGAAAGTATTTTATTACTTATAAGACTAGAGCTCACTCAGCAACGCTGACTTTTATACATTTTCAGTTGGCAGGTAATTATTGCTGAGGATGGCACGAGGGTGAAGCTACTCGGCATGAAAAGACTGACATCCATTCGTGCGTTATGTTGTTGTTGTTTTGTATTGCATTAAAACAATTCTTTTGTAATATGTTAAACAGTGCTGTATTGCTCAACCACAGTGATTTAAATGAAATGAATGGTTTTTGATAAATTATTTCCACTGCTTAAGATTGCATAATTATAATGTTTAATGTTTTAATTGCTATGATTGACCAACTGTGAGGTTTCCGGGAACGGGGCCTTACAAGTTGGTATCAGAGCCAAGTTTAAGAGAATTGGGTTAAATAAACTTTTTAAACCTAAACTTAAACTGAAAATGGGACAAATGGAGGGATGTCAGCTCGAGTAGCTACATGCCATCAGGTATGTCTTTTCTTAATGTTAACCGGTATTATGTGCGCATGCTATTTGATTATGTGCTCTTAGTAGATTTAGATAATGATTAAGTTAGGATAGGAGATGCTTGGGGTATAAAGAGTAAAGTAAGTGGCTAATCACAACTGGCCACTGTAGTTAGGGACTTACTATACTTGAATGACCGCGATAGTGTTTGAATCTTATAGTGTGCTCTTAGAGGATGGCTGGCGGTAGATCTTCAAAAGCCTCTCGTGGTGGAGGTCATGGTGCTGCTCCGCAACTCAAGAGAGGGAGACCCAAAGTAGAGAAAGTGGTGCATGAAGAACCAGAGACCCCTCACCCGGAGGGTGGCGATGAGAACACCAATCTGAGAGCCTCAGTAAAGGAGGCTGTGGTGGAAGAGGTTCACCAGGTCATGCAAACGATTCTATCGTCTGTGGTGACCGAAGTGATCAAGGTCGTAAGGGATGGGGAAAGAAAGGAAGAAACAGGTCCTCGGGAGGACGGGATCAACCAGAGCCGGAAACGGTTCTCTTTGATGATGAGGAGGAGGAAGAAGAGGAGCCTGCGCCGGAGGCAACTCAAGGTTGTAACTATGGAGCGTTTATGAGATGCAAGCCCCCTACTTTCGATGGAAACGGCACAGCAGCAGCTGCTCACCGGTGGGTAAGGGAGATGGAGGCTGCCCTCGATATTAGTGAGTGCCGTGAGGATTAGAAGGTGAAATTCGCTACCCACTCCTTTGTGGACTTGGCTTTGTGCTGGTGGGACAACATTGTCCAAGTTGAGGGTAGCAGGGCCATTGGAAGAATGAGATGGCCTGAACTGAAAAAGCTAGTGTTCGAGGAATTCTGTCCTCACAGAGAGATGGACAAGGTAGAAAGAGACTTCCTGCAGCTGGAGGCGGGAACGATGACACACCAGCAGTACGCCACCAAATTCAATGAAATGGCGCGGTTGGTGCTCGATCAAGTGACACCATTATCACGAAAGATTAAAAGGTACATCCAGGGGCTGCCGGCGGATATCCGTAGGCATATGATCGTTGCCCGGCCGAACACTTTTAGGTCGGCGGTTGATTTGGCTGGTAGATTATATGATGAGCGCGAGGTGGTGGTGGCTGAGGTGAAGAAAACGAGTGGGGATGGAAGGAACTGGAATGGGAAATGGTTTGGACGCAATGGAGCCGCCGCAAACAATAAGGTGGGGAAGGTAGGTGACCGACGTGTGGTCACAGCTGGTGTAGGGAGGAAGAAATGTGGCAAATATGGAAGGGAGCATGCTGGAGAATGCAGGATGGGGATGAACGTATGCTTCAGGTGTGGTCAGCCTGGCCACATTGCTAGAGACTGTAAGAAGCGGAGGGCGGAGAGCTCGAAAGCGGGGAATAAGAAGCCGGAAGAAGGAGGGCAGATGGCAAGTGCTAGAGCTTACACTATGAGCTAATCCTAATGTTGTGTCAGGTATGTTCCTAGTAAACCAAATGTATGCCTCTGTCTTATTTGATTCTGGTGCTAGCAGGAGTTTTATCTCCACTATTTTCTGTGCTAAGTTACCTGTTAATAGTAGAAAGGTCAGTGCACCATTCGACGTAGAAACTGCTATTGCTAAGTCCACTAGAATTACTGATGTGATAGAGGACTGTGCCATAGAACTAGAAGGTCATAGGTTTGCTGCTAGGTTACACGTGATACCCTAGGTGGATTTGATATAGTACTAGGGATGGACTGGTTAGCAACCTATGAAGCAAACATCGTGTGTCGCAAGAGGATGATTCGATTAGTTACGTCCGATGGGATCTTGGTTACGATTTATGGAGATCGCGTCATGACGATTCCGAAAGTGATTTTGATGGCGGTGGCGGGAAAGTGCATGACGCGTGAATGTAGTGCCTACTTGGCCTACGTACAGGATGTGGACGCGCCAACACCGCAACTATTTGATGTACCAATTGTGTGTGACTTTCCGGACGTATTCCCGGGAGACTTACCCGGCGTGCCACCGGATCGCGAGATTGAGTTCCAAATTGACTTGATACCCGGTGCTCAACCCGTTGCCAAAGCACCGTATTGATTAGCTCCCACAGAAATGAAAGAACTCATGGAACAGTTGCAAGAGTTGCTCGATAAGGGGTTCATTAGACCGAGTATCTCTCCCTGGAGTGCTCCGATCCTATTTGTGAAGAAGAAAGACAGTAGTATGAGGATGTGTATCGACTACCGAGAGCTGAACAAGTTAACGGTGAAGAACCGATACCTCCTACCAAGAATCGATGATCTGTTTGACCAGCTCCAAGGTGCCAGTTGGTTTTCGAGGATAGATCTTCGATCTGGTTACCATCAGCTGCAGGTGAAGGAGCAGGATATCCCTAAAACAGCTTTTTGCACGCAGTACGGTCACTACGAGTTTCTTGTCATGTCCTTTGGTCTGATCAATGCGCCAGCTGCTTTTATGGATATGATGAACCGTGTGTGTCGGCCTATGTTGGATAAATCAGTGATTGTGTTCATTGATGATATCATGATTTATTCAAAAGAGTGAGATTGAGCATGCCGGCCACATTCGGGAGGTTCTAGAGACGTTAAGAAGGGAGAAGTTGTATGCAAAATTCTCCAAGTGCATGTTTTGGTTGCGTGAAGTTTAGTTCTTGGGTCATGTGGTGAATCCCGATGGGATTATGGTGGATCCAACTAAGGTAGAGGTAGTGATGCAATGGAAGTCTCCAAAGACGCCATCCGAGATTCGTAGTTTCTTGGGTTTGGCGGGCTACTACAGAAGATTCATCCAATACTTTTCCAAGATCGCTTCTCTGCTGACCAAGTTGACCCGAAAGGATGTAAAGTTTACGTGGGTTCAAGCTCAAGAACAGGCGTTCGAGGAGTTAAAGGTAAGGTTGACTCAAGCTCCTGTCTTGTCATTACCCGAAGAAAGCGAGGATTTAGTGGTATATTTAGATGCTTCCTACTCGGGGTTGGGGTGTGTATTAATGGAGAAAGGGAAGGTTATAGCCTATGCATCTTGACAGTTGAAAGTTCATGAGGTCAACTACCCTACTCATGACTTGGATCTAGCAGCTGCGGTCTTTGCACTAAGGAGTTACTATCTGTACGGGACGAAGTGCACCATTTTCACTGACCACAAGAGCTTGAAGTACTTCTTCAAGCAAAAATATCTAAACATGAGGCAGAGGCGATGGTTGGAGCTTATAAAGGATTACGATTGCGAGATCCATTACCATCCGGGCAAAGCCAACATGGTGGCGATGCTCTTAGCCGAAAGGAGAGGCCCGAGCCGATTCGGGTAAAAGCATATCAACTGATCGTGACCTCTGATGTAATGAAGCAAGTCAAGGAGTTTCAAGATGAGGCACTGAAAGAAGATCATCTAAACTCTAAAAGAATAAGTGGCCTGGTTGGGGAATTGGGTGAAAACACACTCGGTGTTAGAACCCGATTTGGACGAGTGTGGATTCCTCGTTTTGGGGACCTACATGTGAGGATTTTGGATGAAGCTCACAAGACTCGATACTCCATTCATCCTAGTCCACAAAGATGTATCAAGACATGAAGAAAGATTATTGGTGGCCGGGTATGAAGCGTGACGTGGTGGAGTATGTGAGTAGGTGCCTTACTTGTCTGCAAGTGAAGGCAGAACACCAGAAGCCGTATGGGAAGATCCAAACTTTGGATATACTGGAATGGAAGTGGGATCACATCACCATGGATTTCATTACAAAGCTACCACGTACTCCGAAGGGGTACGTTGCCATATGGGTGATTGTTGACCGCTTGACGAAGAGTGCTCACTTCCTACCGATCCGTGAGACATATTCATCCGAGAGGTTGGCTGACTTGTTCATCAATGAGATTGTAACTCGTCATGTTCCATTGTGTCTGATCGTGACACCCAGTTTACGTCTAAATTCTGGAAGAAATTCCACGATGCCATGGGGACGAGGTTACATATTAGCACGGCTTATCATCCCCAAAATGATGGTCGGTCAGAAAGGACCATTCAAACATTGGAAGACATGCTTTGGGCATGTGTGATTGATTTTGGGGGAAGTTGGGATGACCACTTACCGTTAGCTGAATTCTCGTACAACAACAGCTATCATACCAGCATTGGCATGCCACCATACGAGATGCTATACGGTAGGAGATGCAGAACACCCATTTGTTGGGGTGATATTGGTCAAAAGGAATTGGGGAGCGTCGAGGTGATCGAGGCTACAACCGAGAAGCTTGAGAAGATTAAAGCCTTCATGAAGGCAGCTAAAGATAGACAGAAGTCGTATGCTGATAAACGACGCAGACCGATCGAGTTCCAGGTGGGTGACCGGGTTATGTTGAAGGTCTCACCTTGGAAGGGTATTATCCGATTCAGGAAGCGGGGCAAATTGAGCCCAAGATATATAGGCCCTTTCCGAATCGCCCGAGTAGGAGAGGTGGCCTACAGATTGGAGTTACCAAATGAGTTAAGTGGAATTCACCGACATTCTATGTATCTCATCTGAGAAAGTGCTTAGCTGATGAAGACATGGTGTTCCATTGGAGGACATTGAAGTAGATGAAAGGCTCAATTATGTGGAGCGACCAGTAGCAATCATCGATCGTAAAGAGAGGAGGCTATGAAATAAAGTGGTTCCTCTTGTGCGTGTACAGTGGAAGCACAGGAAGGGATCCGAGTCTACATGGGAGACTGAGGAAGAGATGAGGCAGCATTATCCTCATCAGTTCGAGGAATAACTGGTTTCGGGGACGAAACCTATATAAGGGGGAGTGGACTTGTAACACCCGGTTATTTAAAAAGACATGAAATGAAGAATAAAAAGAAAAGAAAAGCTATAAGGTCCAAGTGGAGGGACCAAAGGTGTCCAAAAGGAAAAAAAATTGAAAAGTTGGTGTAAAGGTGGGCATGGCCACCCACCCTCATTTCACATCATCATCTTCTTTGGTTTTAGAGAGAGAGAGAGAGAGAGCAGAGGAACTCTCGGTTTTGTAGAAGAAGAAGAAGAAGAAGAAATCGAATTCAAGGTAAGAATTCGCGGTTTTTATGTGTTTATGACGGGTTTTAGCCAGGTTATGTGATTATGTGCTTATGTGTTGTGTTTGTGCTCATGTGTATGTGTGTGGTGTTGTTTTAGGTGTTTGAACTCATTGCAAGCGGGTTAGAAAGGAAGAAAACACCCAAGTTGCACCAGGTGAGTTCTAGACCCCGGTTCTTACTTGTTTTAAACTATCTTTGGGGCTGAAAATGTATTAAAATGTTTTTGCAAAGTTTATGTATGTTACCCGTATGTATTGTGCTTGTTAAATGTTAAATTCTTGAATGTTTATAGGTTGTTCATGTTTAGAATTGTCATGTTAAGCTTAGAGCAAATGCCTTTGATGAATGGGTATGAAAACATGCTAAGAACAAGTTACACAGAAGGTTCATACGTCAGAAAATGCCTTAGAAAGATTAAGTGTTGCTGTTGTTTTGTAATGCATTAAAACAATTATTTTGTAATCTATTAAACAGTGCTGTATTGCTCAACCACAGTGATTTAAATGAAATGAATGGTTTTTGATAAATTATTTCCGCCGCTTAAGATTGCATAATTATAATGTTTAATGTTTTAATTGCTATGATTGACCAACTGTGAGGTTTCCGGGAACGGGGCCTTACATTTGCAATCTTCGAAAAATTCGCTATGAACCTACGGTAATATCCCGCTAAGCCTAGAAAAGAACGAACCTCGGTTGGTGTTGTGGGAACACACCAATTCTTCACGGCTTCAATTTTAGCAGGATCAACGTGAATTCCTTGGCTATTCACCATATGCCTGAGAATTGAACCTCTTCTAACCAGGATTCACACTTGCAAAACTTGGCGTATAATTGCTCCTTCTTCAAAAGTCCAAGAACTTATCGCAAGTGCGTCTCGTGATCAATTTTCGTCTTGGAATAGATAAGAATGTCATCAATGAACACGATCACAAACTTATCCAAATACGGTTTACATACTCGATTCATGAGATCCATGAACACGACAAGTGCATTAGTCAATCCAAAAGGCATAACCATGAACTCGTAATGTCCATATCGAGTACGAAAAGCGGTCTATGGAATGTCATCATCGTGAACACGTAATTGATGATACCTAGAACGTAGATCGATCTTTGAGAATGGAGTTGCTCCTTGAAGTTGATCGAAGAGATCATCGATTCAAGGAAGAGGGTATCGGTTTTTGATAGTAAGCTTTTTGAGCTCTCGATAGTCAATGCACATACGAAATGAACCATCTTTCTTCTTTACAAATAGAACAGGTGCACCCCACGGTGATGAACTAGGACGAATGAACCCCTTATCGGTCAACTCTTGCAGTTGATTAGCTAGTTCTTGCAATTTAGATGGTGCGAGACGATAAGGTGATTTAGCCATAGGTTTGCACCAGGGATTAAGTCAATCTTGAACTCAACTTCTCGCATAGGAGGTAATCCCTTAAGATCCTCAGGAAAGACCTCGGGAAATTCTCTCATAACAGGAATGTCTTTCAGTTCCTTACTTTTGGCTTTCGTATTCACTACATATGCCATGAAAGCTAGGTAGTTTTCACTTAAGCACTTTCGGGCTTGATGCAAGACATAAGTTTGAGTCCTTGGGATGATTTCTCCCCAAAGACTTTCAAAGTATCACCAGTCGGTAAAGGAATTCGGATGCACTTCTCGAAGCATATAGTTTTTGCACGATGTTTGGCTAACCAATCCATGCCAATAATAACATCAAATCTTCCCAGTTGCATTGGAATAAGGTCGATGAAGAACTCATGTTCATTAAGGCTCAAGGTACAATCACGTATTACGACGTCAACGACAATAGATTTTCCATCGGCGACTTCGACCGTGAAGGATCTTTCTAGATTAACACGCGGTTTAGAAAGTATAGGCTTGAATTTCAAGGACACGGGAATGAGGATAACAAAAGATAGTAATTTAAACAAAAAATAGCTAAGAGTTGTAAGGTACATGGAATGATTCCATTTGGTAACGCATTACCATTTGGAAACGTTGACACGTCAAGGTGAATTGACCCATTTGCCTTTAGAAACTTGTGTATATCGACCATTGTTTATCACTCATCCCATAAATTCCCAGGTAAGCATAACTAGTCCCGTAGGATTTATGCGATTACCTTAGCCTGAAGGCCTTTTGGCAGGAAATCCAGAATACAGGTCTCTATGTGTCATACAATTTTTTCTTAGGCTCATGAAATCAAAATCTTGATGAGATTTGTATAGATTAGACATAAGTCTAAAGATCCAAGTCATAAGCATAAATATATGATTCCACATGTCTTCAAGAATAAGATTAAGAGGTTTCATGTTCAGGGAGAGTCAAAGAGTCAAAGATAAGTTTAGGGAGACAAGTAACAATGTTTAAGCAATCCTATGTTAAGGCATCAAATTGCACATAAGAAGGCATAACATTATGTAGCATGCAAACCATATAATTTACAAGATAGAATTATGATTCTATAAGGTTCATGCATATACTATAGTCTAGGTAACCATTTCTAATAACCAAAATTTCCTATAGTTATTGGCTCTGATACCAATCTGTCACACCCCAACCTTGACGGCAGAAACGTAGACATGTGAGGGTTAATATCGTTCACAGCCACATAATGCTATTATTAAACTCAAATATATTTATCATAAGTTCCAAAGGTTACATTACAAACATAAGTCTCAAATAAAGAAATTAACAAGCATAAAAGTAATATATCAAGCTCATTCATTTATTTAACTAGGTCCATTCTTAGGTGTGAACAAGCTTCAAAGGTGGCAATCAAACTTGAGCATTTCCTGAAACATGTTAAAAATAAAAGTTCAACAAAAATGTTGGTGAGATTTCCATAGTTTTCAATACATAAGTATAAAAAAGATGACAATTCATGTCATGAAATTAGCGAACAAAGTAACTAGGGATGTAAGACAAAATGCACAATCAAACCTTGACGGTTTTACAAGTCTCAAACATTTACAAGTATATACGATTAGCTAAGTGTACTTGGATTAACCAAGCAGGCTTGTCAGGCCCATAGATTTATAACGTCGCCAGGCTAGCAGTAGTTAATGATTGTATTTATAATCGACATTACATGGTAGTTATTAAGATCAACTAACCACAACATACAAGTGAATTGTCATAAGTTTACAAGAATCAAATGTTTACAAGTGCAACGATTATAAGGTAACATGTTTTACCCTAAAGTGTGAAAATATGAAAAAGGGGTATAGAAATACTCACTTGGTCAATAAATATATAATTGACGATTAATAAGAAATATAATAAGCAACGTTCCAACGTAGTTTTTCACAAGGTACCTAAGTATATATATTTACAAGATTTAAGTTTTATTGTAATGAGTTTAACGAATCAACGAGGACTAGGGTTCTAAGTCGAATTTGGGGCTTGTCAAATAATTATATTTAAACAAATGGAATAAATTTATATTTTCTTAAAAACATATATATTTATATTTTATTCAAAGTTGTGAAAAGAAACAATTATAATAATTAAAAAGGTTATATAAAAAGTTTAAATAAATTTTTATAACTAAAAATTTATTACTATATAAACAAAATTAATTGAAAAGGGATATTTGAACCAATAATAATTTACTAGTTATTTTCAATTTGTTTTATTCAAACTTATTCAATTAAGATTTGTTAAAATGTCTTATCAATAAAAAATATTTTATTTAAACTTAGAAAAATTATAGAAAATCTTTGATGGTTTAAAACAATATTTGAAGTTTATAAAAGTAAGTTTTATATTTATTAGAAACTTTTCAATAGTTTATTTAAGGGTAAAAACCTTTAAAAAATACATGAGGTTGCCTGGGTTCAAACCCAGACCTCATGTATGGGAGGCAAGTGTCTTAACCAGTGAACTAATGGCCTCAGTTGCCATTTAAGTTGATTTTAAAAATTTAAAACCATTTGATACCAAACACCCCCAAAACACATGAACCCTAATTCGTTCAATCCCCAAATTGAAGCTTAATTCGAATGATTCAACCCGATTAATCTTAGGGCTTTTGCTCCCTAGATGTAATCGAGTTGAATGGTATAACATACTTACTTGATTAATAACAGATTGACGTGTTTACGCTCGGTTTTGTCTCGGTTCTTACGCAAAGAATGAGGATGCTTGAAGTCGATGGTCAAGTGGAATTTTCACACAATTCAAGGTACATAAAGTAGAAAGGGGTCGAATGGGAAGCTTTCCCCTCTGTTAAATAGTTCCAAATTGAACGTTTTCACGCCGAATGGGTTCCGAATATGGTTCGAGTGTTTCGGTTATAATCGAATGATTAGTTGATGGATTAACTTGAAATAAACAGCACATTAAGCTTTTCAATAATCATACGAACGTTTCTGGTTTATTAATTTGATTTTTAACATGATTTGGAAGTTGAACGAATGAAATTTGATAGTGGGTTCAGTTTCATGTTCAAATGTCGTTGTAACAGTGTTTAATATCCAATTAAAGTATGTACTCGAGTTCGATTTGTTTCCCCGAAGTGATTGTATCATTTGACTTAATTTTGAGGGTGAAATGGCCGACTTTGGCCTCGTCGGCGCCGCGCGGGCGTTGGCGGCCGGCGGCCGGAATAGCGGGGAGAGAGAAGGGGTGGGAGGTTGGGTTTGGTAAATTACACTTTTGGTCCTTGTGGTTTTGTTCTTTTGTTATTTCATGTGAGAACTTATGTTTTAAGTTCCTAAATTGGCAATAAAGCCCGCTAGACTTCTCTTTATAAGTTTATTAAATTTTACAAGTTGTTATTATTGATATTATTATTATTTTTCTTAGTTATTATTATATTATTATTATTATAATTTATTATATAATAATAATCATTATAATCGTTAAAGGATTAAAAGACAAACTAAAGCAATATGCATAAGCAACCCATAAGTTTCATGTATAGCAATAAAGGCCCTAACAAGAATTAACAAAGCTAACTTTAAATTAACCCAAATTACAAGATGTTATAGAAGTGTTTAGCGGATGAAGAGATGATTGTTCTACTGTAGATATAGAAGTGGATGAACGGCTCAATTATGTGAAGCAGCCTGTGGTAATCATCGATCGAAAGGAAAAGAGACTGAGGAATAAAGTGGTTCCTCTTGTGCGTGTACAGTGGGAGCACAGGAAAGGATCCGAGTCTACGTGAGAGACTAAAGAAGAAATGAGGTAGCATTACCCACATTTGTTCGAGGAATAACAGGTTTCGGGGACGAAACCCATTTAAGGGGGGTGGACTTGTAACACCCTGTTATTTTCCTTGAAGCCGGCGAAAGAAGAAAAAGAAATAAAGTCCAAAGTCAGGGGACCAAACTTATCAAAACGGGAGAAAGATTGGATGAGTGGGGGAATAAGGGGGGAGGGCAGCCCACACCCTCCCCACACTTGCAAAATTTAGCTATAGAGAGAAAAGGGGAAGAGAAGAGAGTTTCAAGCTTGGTTCTCGTGGATTCGAGCGTGAACATTGGAGTGTAGCGGGTTGAATCGAAGCTCTACTCGACAGTCTTGTTTGTGTGAGTTCTAGGACCCCTCTTTTACACATTTTTGAATGATTTTAGGGCTGGAACACATCTGAAACTCGTTTTTGAAATATGTGTGTTGAACCCGTATGTATGTGTTTGTGTGTGATGCGAGTGGAGTTTGTTTTGGGGCTTGTGTGTGCTTGTATGGTGTTGTGGTATGTGTTTCTAAGGTTTAGGATGGTTGATATGGGCTTAGAACGAGTTTGGAAGGGTTTAGAGGCCAAAAATCACAGATTGGGTTCGAGATGAACTGCATTCTTGTTGGATCAAGAAGAAGGCTATTGTAACCAAAACTATGTCACTTAAGTTATTTTGGTGCTGCATGCAAAAGGCTTCCGAAGCTTAGCATGGAACTTCTGAAGGTTGTAGAGTTCTTCCGAAGACAAAATGATAGATCAACTTCCGAAGACAGAACTCTACTTCCGAAGTCAAGTGTATACTTCCGAAGTTCAAGTCTTTGAGGAATAAAGTGAAGACCACTTCCGAAGTATGATGAAAAGAAGAAGTCTCCAAGCCTTGGAAGAAGCAGCCTCTTCCGAAGTATAAGTGGCTTCGGAAGTACTTACTCTTCCTAAGCCATTTAACCTTCGGAAGACACTGCTATGAACCAGTGGACACAAGTATGGTCTCTGACACTCCGCTGCAGACATCTGATACAACATGGCTTCTTCCTAAAGAGCCATGTTGTTGACCATACTTTATTCCACTGTTCACCTTTTTATGATAGTACATGTTACCAACTTTAATTGGTGACAAAAGGTAAGTCAGGGACATGTCCTACTACCAAATCTCAGATAAGACTTTATTCGAGATACCTTAATCTTTAGTATTGTAGTATAGACTTTAGCTATAGGATCCCAGCTGATATCAAAGTATATCTGGCTGTAGATAGTATTATATATAGGTTCTCCTTGTAACTCATTGTTGGATATCATCTGCTTGTAAGAGTCTTGTATTTTGAGTTGAGAATCAATATATAAAAGTATCTTACTGTGTTTTTTATTACTTTCTATATTGTGATCAACTCTTATTGATTCTTCATATACCCGAGTGTTGTTCTAGGTGAGTTTGAGAGAAAAACATTGTGTTTAAGTGACAAACACCGATCCTGCAATTGGTATCAGAGCTCTTCAGGCTCTTGATTGCGTGATCTCACCATCCAAATCAATCTGTTTTTACTCCTCCCTACCACTCACTCACTCAATGGCCCTTAACAAATCCGAGGTAGAGATTGGAACAATGACAAAAGCTCCCATCATTACCCCTGAAAACTTTAGGTTTTGGAGTAGAAGAATAGAAGGCTTCATTAGATACCAAGACAGCAAACTATGGAACTCCATTGTCAATGGACCGTACAAGCCAAAGGTGGCATCACCTGGTGGAAACGGTGCCATGATAAAGAAGGCTGTCGAGGACTATTCTGATGAAGACAGAAAGAAGATGGACATCGATAGCAATGCTATGACTATTCTCATGACTGCAATACCGAACTCTATTATGGTGGGGTTCATGCAAGACTGCCAAAGAATTGTTTGATGCACTTGCTCAGATGTACTCAAGCTCCAACAACTCAAAGAAGGACTCACTGAAGCAGCAGTTCGAGAAGCCAGCAGTACTTCAGGTACATGGATCTTATCTCTTACCTTCAGTCTATGAAGATCACTCCTGAACTCAGAGATCTCACCAGAAAGTTCATGAGTGCTCTTCCTAACGAGTGGACATTCTACTTATCTCTATCAAGAGAACAAAAAACTTGAACACTCTTTCCATGACTGAACTCTACGACATCCTTGATGGATATCGCCTAGAGATGGAGAGTAAGAAGGGCCACCAAACAAGCAGACCCATGAGTCTTCCTGCTAGCAACGCTTTAATGGTTGTTGAAGGCTCATTAACCCCTCAACCTTAGCATTTCCTAACTTATCAGCAGTCATCCTACTCTTCTGGACCTTACATCACTTTTCCTGAGACTCCAAGGTCTCAATAGGCTCAACACAACTCCTTCCAGGAAAGTTGTGCCTTTGTTTCAGGAAATGGACACTCAGGAGATTTTCAATACTGTTTTGATGATCTTGAGTGTTTTAGTCCAGATGATGTAGAGTACGTGGACATTGTCCAGCAGATGGCTCTCTTAACTTATAGAGCGAAGAAGTTCTTTAAGAGAACTGGAAGGCATTTCCCTCAAAACCCAACTACCAGTAAGTTCGGGTTTGACAAGACCAAGGCAAAGTGTTTCAACTGTAACCAACTGGGTCATTTTCCAAGGGAATGCAAGGCTCCCAAGACCAATCCGGGAACCCCACAGGCCTCCACACATCCCTCAACCTCAAAGCCCACTAAGAGGTCAACTGAAACAGCTGCAATGGCTCAAGAAGTTGACTGGAGCTTCATGGTATAGGATATGACTCCTGCTCAAGCTCTTATGGCTGGAACAGATGATGCCAAGGTATATGAACATCTCTGCACTCCAGCCTGTATAGCTAAAGTTAAACTTTATTAGGATTACAATATGGAAATCGGATCTGATATTGAGTCTTTAAATATTCTAAAATCTGATTTTAAAAGAGCTGAAACTGACTATCAAAAGAAATTGATGAGTTAGAGAAAACTGTATCTCTTTTAAAACATGAACACACCAACTACAAGACTCAAATCAAGGATCTAATATCCAAATTGTCGGAGGCTCAAGCCCAGCTTGTCACTGCTGAGGCTCAGGCCAGGAAGCATGCTATTTCTGAGCAGAACTTCCAAGCTATTCTTGCATCATCCTCCCATTCCAAACTTTGTTATCATAACAAAGGAGGGTTGGGAACCAATGAAATGCTCCACCACACTCCTATGAGTCTATTAGACAGCCTAGGTGTGGTACTGAAGAGCAAGAGGTTCCAACTGCTGACACCCTTCCTTTACAGAGTTGAAGGATGAGGTATCAATAGAGGCCACCACAGGGAAGGAACAGGTAGATGTACCCATCTCCTCCTGTGAAGATCAAATCCTAACCACTAAAGCCAGAAGAAGCAGAGCTAAAGCTGCTAGAAGAACAGCTAAGAAGGCGGCTGAGTCCAAGCTGAAGATTGACCCCAAGCAGAAGGGTGTCTTTATCTCAGCTGGATTCCAAGTGTTAGGTACTTCTGATTCAAGGATCAGAAGTTAAAGGGAAAAGTTGCTGATGAAGAAAAGAAGCCCAAGAAACAGCAACCCTCACTTTCCCAAAAGACTAACATTGCATGCATCATGTGTGGCCTGCAAAATCACATGGCAAAAGATTGTTACTACAATCCTGCAAGCACACATTATGCAAATAATATTAGGAAAGAAGGAGTCAAGGAAGGTTTCACATTTGGACCTTTTCAAACGGTTCAAGTGATGAAAAAGGTAAGGCTAGTCTCGGAAGCCAGGTTGCTTTCGGAAGAAACTCCTTCTTTCAAAGAGAAAATGGCTTCGGAAGGAAAAGCTACTAAGGTTCGAAAGAACAAGAAAGCTCCCTTGAGACCATCCAAGAAGAAGACTGCTTCGGAAGAAAATGTGGTGAAGGCTTCTTCCGAAAAGAAAGAAGCTTCAAAAGAAGGCAATGCTGCAAAAGCTTCAACAAGCTCATCCTCCAAGGTCAGCCAAAGTGTGGACTGGAAGATCAAGGAAGATGCTGCAGCCCAAACCTCTTCTTCAAAGACCTCTATTGAACCCCCATGCATAACATTTGGTTCAATCATGTCATTATCTTTGGAAGAACCCAAGACCAGCAAGGCTTGGGCTTCTAAACAAAACTAACAATCTCATCTTATGTGCAGGGACATCCATTTGACAAGAACAACAATGTCTGGATTGTAGATAGTGGATGCTCCAGGCACATGACAGGAAACAGATCTCTCCTTCAACAGTTTCAGAACTATGATCGAGGTCCTGTCCAATTTGGAGGTGAGGCCGGAGGATATATTTCTGGCAGAGGGAGTATATCCAAGGGTAAATTAAAAGTTGACAAAGTCCACTTTGTCAAACAGCTTGAACACTATCTGTTAAGTGTTTCTCAATTCTGTGATCAAAAGCACCAAATGCTATTCACAGAACATGAGTGCATTATCCTCAAACCAGGGATGACAATTCCTCCGGAATTGGTGCTTCTTAGATCTCCCAGGAAAAAGGATATGTACAAGCTTGATATGAACAATGCTTCCCCAATGGGCGAAGTATCATGCTTTCTTTCCAAAGCTGATAGTGATGAGTCAACACTATGGCATAAACGTATGTGTCATGTAAATTTTAAGAAAATGAACAAATTGGCTAAAAATAACTTGGTACATGGTTTTCCTAAAAAGGAGTTTTTCTACAAAGATAACTGTGTTGCATGCCTGAAAGGGAAACAACACAGGACATCTTATAAATCCAAATGTGTTAACTCTATCACTACTCCATTACACTTATTTCACATGGATCTTTTTGGTCCCACAAGTATAATGAGCATTGGAAGGAAATCATACGGCCTTGTGATAGTTGATGATTTTACAAGATTCACATGGGTATTCTTTTTAAGAACTAAAGATGAAACTGCTGAAACATTAATATCTTTTATTCTTAAAATAGAAAATCAAATTGATTACAAGGTTAAAATCATTAGAAGTGATCAAGGGACTGAGTTTAAGAACTTCGTTCTTGACTCATTCTGTAACTCAAAAGGGATTGCCTGACAATATAGTGCTCCCCGAACTCCTCAACAAAACAGTGTTGCTGAGAGGAGGAATAGGATACTTATTGTGGCTGCTCGAACTATGTTAGCTGATTCAAAACTACCTCTAACATTCTAGGCAGAGGCAGTCAGCACTGCATGCTATGTGCAGAACAAAGTTCTTGTAGTTAAGCCGCATGGAAAGACCCCTTATGAGCTATGGAACAAGAGGCCACCGTTCATTGGCTTTCTAAGGTCCTTTGGCAGCAGGTGTACCATACTTAACACAAAGGAAAATTTAGCAAAGTTTGCTGAAAAGTCGGATGATGTTATCTTTGTTGGATACTCTTCTAGCTCCAAAGCTTACAGAGTATACAACATTTAAGAATCAACAATTTGAGGAATCATCCAATATAGTTGTTAATGAGCACACTCCTTGTGTTAGGGGGAATGGCCCTGATCATATTTTTGATTTAGAATTGTTTCCAAACTATTCTAAACCATCTTGTGAGAATGTTTCGGTTGGAACAGGTGCTCAAAATGATGCTGATGCTAATGATCAACTGTTTGAGCTTCCCAGACCTAGTCCAAGTTCTCCAAGTGTTGTAATACACCAAGCTTCCACTATTCACAGATCTGATAGTTTAACCATATCAAGGAACAATGAAGCTTCAACAAGTGAATCACTTACTGAGCCTCAAAACTCATTAGATGATCTACCACAACATCAGGCAGAAGAAAGTAGTATTTTGAAGGAACATGCAACTGTTAATACTACTTCACAGCCAACTATTGATGATGTTTCTCATTCATTCAATTAGTCCTTATTGAATGACTTTGAAACAGCAGTTGGACAGAGTGTTCCAGTTCCTGAGCAGAATATGTCCAACCTAGATTTATCTCTGCAACTTGAAGTGATTCCTCGTCTTAGGATTCACAACACTTATCCAACTGAGAACATCATAGGGGATGTCACTGAGGGTGTGAGAACAAGAGGACAGACTCATCATGGGAATGTCTGCTTGTACTCATGCTTTCTATCCCAGATTGAACCCAAGAAGGTAGAAGATGCCTTGAAAGATAGTAGCTAGCTTGAATCAATGCAAGAGGAGCTGCTTCAATTCAAGAGACAAAAGGTATGGAACCTATGTCCGCTACCATCTGGTCAAGTACCTATAGGCACCAAATGGGTTTTCAGAAACAAAAGAGATGATAGAGGCTTGATCATCAAGAATAAAGCAAGACTTGTAGTTCAAGGATACACCTAAGAGGAAGGAATCAATTATACTGATGTCTTTGCACCAGTTGCAAGACTTGAGGGAGTTAGGATCTTCCTTGCTTATGCTGCATCCAAGGACTTCATTGTCTATCAACTTGATGTCAAGTGTGCATTTCTATATAGGGATATAGATAGGGAAGTCTATGTATGCCAACCTCCAGGATTTGAAGACCCATAGCACCCCAACTATATGTGCAAGTTGGATAAAGCTTTGTATGGGTTGCACCAAGCACCTAGGCTGTGGTATGAGACTTTGTCTCAGTTTCTTCTGAAGAATGGCTACACTAGAGGTACCATTGAAAAGACTCTCTTCACAAGAAAGTCTGCAAAGGACATCTTGCTCATTCAAGTCAATGTTGATGACATCATATTTGGTTCCTCAAATGACCAAATGTGCAAGGACTTTGAGAGCATTATGAAGAAAAAGTTTGAGATGAGTTCCATGGGAAAAATGGACTTTTTCCTTGGAATTCAGGTAAAGCAGATGAAGGAAGGGTTTTTCATTAATCAATCTAAGTATGTATCTGACATCTTAGAAAGATTTGAAATGAAAAATTACAAGCCTGCCAAGACACCCATACCCAGAAATCATAATCTTTGTCCTGACCTTGAGGGGGAGGATACTGATCAACATTAGTATAGGGCAATTATTGGTTCTCTGATGTATCTCACAGCTAGTAGACCTGATATCATGTTTGCTACTTGCATTTGTGCAAGATATCAGGCTGCTCCAAAGGTGTCTCACCTAGCTGCTGTTAAGAGAATCCTCAGATACCTCAAAGGAGCACCTAAACTAGGTCTCTGGTATCCCAGAAACAAGGATTTCAATCTCTATGGATACTCTGACAGTGACTATGGAGGCTGCAATGTTGACAAGAAATCAACATCAGGAGGATGTCAATTTCTTGGTGGAAGGATCATCTCATGGCAATGCAAGAAACAATCCTGTGTCTCTACATCAACTACTGAAGCTGAATACATTGCTACTGCTAGCTGCTGTGCTCAACTGCTATGGATTCAAAATCAAATGTTAGACTATGGATTTAACTTTATGAGTACTCCTATCTGTATTGACAATAACAGTGCTATCTCAATTACTGAAAATCCGGTGAAGCACTCCAAGACAAAGCATATTGACATCAGGTATCATTTCATTAGAGATATTCATGAGAAAAATCTAATTAAGTAATCAAAGTTGATTCAAATGAACAATATCCTGATCTGTTCACCAAAGCTTTTGATGAACAAAGATTTAAGTATCTCATAACAACTATTGGGATGATAAACATTGATTAATTTAATCTCTTTTGAAAACCTTTTTAATATGTAAGTCTTGTGTCAATACAATTTAAGCCCTGTTACAAGAAGTTCTCTCTAAAATTTTCTAAGTGTAAATTCCTTCCGAAGAGAAATTAACCCTCGGAAGACATTCTCATATCTTTCGAAGCAAGATCTCTCAAAGGATAACTTTCTTCTCGGAAGAATTTTTGGCCTCAGAAGAAGCGATTGATTGCATATTAGATCTACTTTCGAGACTTACAGATTCTCCATTCGGAAGCAACTCTAACCTTCGGAAGCAAATTTTTGGCTTCGGAAGTAGGAATTGCCTTCGGAAGACAAGTTACCTTCGGAAATGTTCTCCACTCGGAAGAGAGATTCTACTGTGTAACGTAAATCTCTTGGGCCCCACACTGTAAAAAGCAAAGATTTTGTTAATGATGTTGGATTATTTAACTGATCTTAACCTTACCGCCACTGTCAATTCATCCACTTAACCATCACATCACCTTATCCTAACCTCCATTACCGCCTTACCACCCTCTTTTAAATAATCTCGACTGTTTAATTTCATCTTCTTACTTGCAACTTTACTGCCCTAGAAATTTCTCCTCTCCAACTTTACCCAAGCTCAATATCATCTACATTCATCTTTCCCAAATGGCACTTAACCCTCAGCACAACCAAGTCGCACTTCTTGATTCTTCAAGAGATGTTGACTTCTCTGAAATCATCTCCTTTCTCACCCAATCAACCTACTACACTGCCCTTACTGTTAACCCTACTGTTTACTCCAACCAAATGGCCGAATTTTGGGGAAATGGTCAAGTCGAAACCCTAAATGGGCTTCGTGTACTACGGTCTAGCATCTGTGGACAGGAGTTGATCGTCACTGAACAACTCATCAGGGAGCACCTGGAGCTCCTATTGAATTCCCTAAGGAAGATTTGGATAGCACTTATATCCTAATGGGATATGGTGGAGACATCAGCAGGTCGACAGTTTACAAGTTCAACTTCTCCTACAATTGGAAGTTCCTCCTGCATGTTGTTCTTCATTGCTTGTCCAAAAAATCCAGGGGATGGGATCAAATCCCTTATGAACTAGGATGCTTAGTTCATGGATTGGTGAGAGGCCTACGCTTCAATTGCTCACGATTTGTGTTTTTAAATCTGATAGGAATCGGCAAAGGGAGACATTCTTCATGTATCGTAGGTTCCTTCAACACATAATCAACTATGAGTTGGACCAGAGCATGCTTGTCTGTGTAGCTACTCTGACTGTCCCCCACATGCGGCCTACCATCTTCAAATCATTGAAGATTGAATCCACCAACTTCACTGGAAGTTATACCACTTGCTTCTAGGTATAATTGAGCGCATAGCTCCTGGTGACATCCCTGTTCACCCCACAGGTGATGAACCCACACCAGCAACCTCCTCCACAATGCCAACACTACCTTCTCCACCCATCACCATCACTTATCAAAGACGCCCCAAACGAACCCTTGTTCAATCTACTCTGATTGAACAAGCCCCTCCTGTTCAATCCAAAAAGACTAGAGTGGAAACATGGGCTCCCACTCAGTCAGAGGTCTCTCCATCCTTCTCTTTTGACCTTAATTTGGGTTTTGAGTCTCCTCAGTCTCAAACCCAAGAGCCCGATACCAAAACCAACTGCCTCAGAATGAGTATCTACACTTTTCTGAGCAGCCAACAAGGGACAGCCCCACCAGAGGCTTAATTCCTATAGACATTGACCAAAGTCCCGGGTCAGTAGGCTTAACCTCCCTATCTTTCACTAACCTTCTCTTCAAAACTGATGAAGAGATAACATCTCTCCATGGCAATGAAGTTGATCTACAATACCCTCTTCAAGATCAACAGAGCCTGGAGAAATCCCTTATCTTTAGCCCCCATCAGCAACGAATAACTGAGGTGAGTCCCACTGATGTGGAAGGGACTCATGTAGATTCAACTGCCACTACAGAAGGTGCCTCAATGGACCATGTGGACAGTGGTAACATCTCTCAGATTGAATCTGCGGCAACCGAGCCCTTTGATGACTCTGAAAGAGACATCATTGAGCATGGGAAACCAGGGTGCCAAGAAACCACATCTGGTGGTGAGGCTGAACATACTAGGTATGTTACCTTGTCTCCCCATGATTCTTCAAAAGAAGATGAGGGAAGCATGTAACTCCTTATTAAACACCTTCTATCTAAAGTCTTAACCTTGAATCCTTGGTTAGGACTTTAGAAGCAAGGTTTGCCACTCAGCAACTTGAGATTGACAATCTCAAGGCTCAACTAGCTGAGAAAAAGACAGAGAGGTCTGTTAGGCATGTACCTATTCAGGTCTCATTGACTTCTTCCCTAGCTCATCTAGCTCTCAAGATGATGCTACCAAAAAGAGGGAGAATGTTCACAAACACATGAGGAACCACAGAGCAACCTTCAACTTCAACATCTTCTTTCCCATCATCACAGTGACTAAGCCACCTCAAGTCATTCTTCAGATTGACCCAAGGATGCTCAGTGATCTTTACAGACTCTTCACCAAGTTTCTATTGAGATCCTCCTTTGAGCAGCCAAGCCATGATACTACAATGATCTACTTTGGAGCAGAAGAGCTTCAAAGCTGACTGCACCTTCTACCACTATGGAAGAAGTTGGTCAACCTAAGGTCCACATGGAACCTAAGATTCAATTCAAAGGGGAAATGGGGACTGATGGCCCAACAACTGAAATAGTTGGGACATAATCTGCATCTCCTTAAACTTCCAAAGCTGAAGTTAAAGCCTCGGAAGAACAAGCTGAATCTTCCGAAGCTAAAATGGAAGTTGCGGAAGGACTGTTTAAGATGTCCGAGGAACTGAACATCACAGATGCAATCCTTTAATGGAATCTGAGGTGAACAACGAGGACCCTCTGAATCAACCTCCACCCAGACACCATCTCTGCCTCTCTCACAATTAGAAACCTCTCTCCAAGAACCACCACAGTCAGGATCTTCAAAAGACAAAGGAAAAAGGAAGATGACTGCGGAAGAGCTTCAGGAAGAGGAGAAGATTGAGAAACTCAAGAAGAAAGGAAGACTTCAAACTGAGAAGTTGCTAGCTGCCATGACAAAAGTAGCTGCATCCAATCAGGAGGTTGTCATCAATAAAAGGAGAAAGGAGATCATTGATCAGCTTATTGAGTTGGGAGCTGCCAATGAAGAAATACTCCTGCTACCATTAGAGGAGTTGGTGGATCTGGTGAAGGCAACCAGGCTGAAACTTGAGGAAGAAGCTAGGTTGGCCTTGGAGATGGAAGAAGAGAAATAGAAGGAAGCTGAATTGCAGCTAAGGAGAGACAGGTTGAACTTCCTACTCTCCAGAGGCTTTGATCTTTAAGAACTTTCTCCACATAATGATGATATGATCCTCTGGCTCTACAACAAGGAGCAGGATCAATGGAGAAAGAAGGAAGAAGGCGCAAAAGAAAAGGCAAAAGAGAAGAAGAAGAAGGAAGAAGAAGCCAGGGTCATTGCCTCCATGAACGACTATCTTCGGGCTCATGGCTTCTCTAGAAGGCAGGTGGGTCCCATGTCTGAAAGGACACTCCAACGGATTGTCAGTGAAATTAAGGCTGACATCCGGATGGGAAAAAGGAAAGAGATGTATAGAAGGGTAAAAGGGATGACCTTCACTGCTACCACCCAACCACAACCTGAACCTTCACCCTTACCTTTCACCATTAACCTTAACCTTTCACCCTGAACCCCCATCACTACCCACACCTACTCCCTCACCTCAACCACCTAAACTTCCTATCATCCAACCCAAACACTAGCCAGAACCTCTGAACCTAAACCTACCCAATTACATCCAAACCATCCCTTCAGCCTTCTCAACATCTCTCTCTTGAGGAGTTTAAGGCAATCAAGACAAAGCTCGCCACTGCACTACTCTAAGCGAAGTCTCTTGTGTAGAAGACTCTGTCAACATCACCTATGTTGATGGTTCTTCAAGTTCCCTCACAAGAGATAAATTCCTTGATCTGCCTAGAGAAACTTTGGACCAGGCTATGAGATTTCTGGGACTCAACTCAGACTCTTTGAATGAAAAAGAGAAGAAGCTCAGGAGGAAACTGGTGACTCTACTAGATACAAAGAAAGAGGACAAGATTCCTAGTCAGTCTCTTGCGCCCAGAAGGAAGATAATCCAGTGGAGGTTCGATGAACCTTCTCACAACTTTGTTGTGGAAAGAGAGAATGGTGAAGTCAATAGACTTAATGCAACCTCTCTGCTACACTCCAGCAGGTTCGACCTTGCTGAGCTAGCAGAGAAGCCATTCTCCAACCCCTCCAACTTTGAAACTGCTGCACTCATCAGAAATCATCTCAGTAGTCTTCATCTAGCTGAGTTAACTGCAAAGGCAAAGATTGAAGAAGAGTTGAAGTTGAGAAGACAGGAAGACAAGGAAAGATCTCCCACCAAAGGTACTGCCTTTCTACAGATGGTGGAAGGTCCTGAATTGGAACCTATAGTTCGATGGGAATATGATTATAGTTCCCATCAACTAAGGGGCGTTTGTTTTTTGAAAAAACCTCTTCCCCACCTCTTCATCTGCGCGCTCGCAGACGCGGGAAGAGGTTTTTACTTCGTAGACTGTTTGTTTTCTGGAATACGTTTCATTAAAAAACGTCTTTCCCACCTCTGCATGGAGAAGAGGTGGAACGATGTCTTCACAACCTCTTCTAATCTCTTCTAACCTCTTCTCTTCTGTATGAGCCTAACATACCCACCTTCATCTTCATTCCCCACATACCCGCCTCCCCCACTCCCCTTCACAACCACCTCACCACCGTCGCCTGCTCGCCCACCGTTGCTACCTCGCCACCGTCGCCCATAATTGTAATGTTTACGATTCAAGATAGGCAATATAGGCCGGGATTGATAATCTTCTTGTCCTCTTAATCGGAGGAATCCCAATTGCTATGCCTACTGTTCTTTCTGTAACAATGGCTATCGGGTCTCATCAATTAGCTCAACAGGTTCCTTTGACTTCTTACATCATCTTTCTTTTATTAGTTTTATAGATATTGTTTTGAATTTAATGATGTGTGACAATTTGTATGATTACTATAGGGAGCAATTACAAAAAGAATGACAACGATAGAAGAAATGGCTGGAATGGATGTTCTTTGCAGTGATAAAACCGGAACTTTGACTTTGAACAAACTTACGGTAGACAAGAATCTTATCGAAGTCAGTCTTGTTGATGCTTACTTATTTTTATTGCAAATTTGTGTTTTTTACTCTTAGTTTGACTTTTTGAGTGGGTGAAACTCGCGCGGTGTTGTGGGGTATCGATATTTTTTCACACTTTAATTACAGAATATTGTAGCTTTCTGCAGATGTTAAAAAATAGTATTTTTCTTGCAGACTGCAGACATTTGATCCACCTCTTCTGCTGCAGATGTCTGCAGATGTGGTTCGCAGACTGCAGACGTTTTCCTGTAGAAAAAACAAACGGCACCTAACGCTTTTCAGAGGGAAACAACAAAGGGTACATGTTATCCAAGGTGACAGACTGGATTTCCTATCTACCAAGGATCTGTACAAGCTTCTTAGCACCACATCAGGGAAGAACAAGGAGACAGACAAATATTTACTTTCCAAGGTGCTGAAAGTTTTGAGAAGTCGAGATAAGTGAAGTTTTGGTAGCATCAGCCTAGGGGGAGTTTGTTGGATCAAGAAGAAGGCTAATGCAACCAAAAATATGTCACTTAAGTTATTTTGGTGTTGCATGCAAAAAGCTTCCGAAGCTTAGCATGGAACTTCCGAAGGTTGTAGAGTTCTTCTGAAGAAAAAATGAAAGATCAACTTCCGAAGACAGAACTCTACTTCCGAAGTCAAGTGTATACTTCCGAAGTTCAAGTCTTTGAGGAATAAAGTGAAGACCACTTCCGAAGTATGATGAAAAGAAGAAGTCTCCAAGCCTTGGAAGAAGCAGCTTCTTCCGAAGTATAAGTGGCTTCGGAAGTACTTACTCTTCCGAAGCCATTTAACCTTCAGAAGACACTGCTATGAACCAGTGGACACAAGTATGGAATCTGACACTCCGCTACAGACTTCTGATACAGCATGGCTTCTTCCTAAAGACCCATGTTGTTGACCATACTTTATTCCACTGTTCACCTTTTCATGATAGTACATGTTACCAACTTTAGTTGGTGACAAAAGGTAAGTCAGGGACATGTCCTGACTACCAAATCTCATATAAGACTTTATCCGAGATACCTTAATCTTTAGTATTGTAGTATAGACTTTAGCTATAGGATCCCATCTGGTATCAAAGTATATCCGGCTGTAGATAGTATCATATATAGGTTCTCCTTTTAACTCATCGTAGGATATCATCTGCTTATAAGAGTCTTGTATTTTGAGTTGAGAATCAATATATAAAAGTATCTTGAAAATTATCTTACTGTGTTCTTTATTACTTTCTATATTGTGATCAACTCTTATTGATTCTTCATATACCCGAGTGTTGTTCTAGGTGAGTTTGAGAGAAAAACATTGTGTTTAAGTGACAAACACCGATCCTGCAATTCTGCATCAGCTAGGGCTAGGCGACCGACTAGAGGCCATACGGCCGAAAGGAGTACAATGAGGTTCATTTGCATGTGAGTCGTGCGACTGGAGTCCATTCGCTTGTGAGTCGCACGATTGAGGGCCATTCGCATGGGGAGTCATGCTGTAAAACCTGAAAATTTATTTGAAGCCGACGAAAGAAGAAAAGAAATAAAGTCCAAAACCGAGGGACCAAACTTCCCAAACGGGAAGAAACTTGGATGAGTGGAAGTATAAATGGGGAGGGCAGCCCCCACCCTCCCCATTCTTGCAAAATCAGCCAAGGGAGAAGAGAGAAAAGGAGAAAAAAAGGAGAAAAGCTTCGTTCGGGTTGATCCGATCATGGAAATCAACGTGTAGCGGGTCAAATCGAAGCTCTACTCGACGGGATCATTTATGTGAGTTGTAGGACCCGTCTTTTACACGTTTTGAATGATTTTGGGGATAGAACATATCTGAAAACCATTTTTTAGGTATTTAGGTGTAAACCCGTTTTTGTATGTATGTGTATGTGTATGATTCGTTTAAGGCTTGATTTCGGGCTTGGTTGTGCTTGAATGATGTCGTGGTGTACTTCCCTAAGGTTTAGAATGGTTGATTTGAGCTTAAAAGAGGTTCGGAAGAGTTTGGAGGTCGGACTTGACTGCTACAGTTCGAGATGAACTGCATTCTGCACCCGGCTAGGGCTATGCGATTGGAGGTCCATGCGTCCGAATGAGGTGCGACTGGGTCCATACGCATGAAAGGTGTGCGACTGAGATTCATTCGCACGAAAGTGGTACGACTAAGCGTCATGCGTATGAGGGCTATGTGACTGAAGGAAATGCGAATGAAGGTCATGCGACTGGAGTCCATACGCCTATGAGTCGTGTGATTGAGGTTCATACGCACGAAAGGTGTGTGACTGAGGCCATTCGCATGAAGGTCATGCGACTGAGGTCCATACGCCAGGATGTCATGCGACTGAGGTTCATTCGCATGGGAAGTATGCGATTGGAGGTTATGCGACTGGAGGTCCATTCGCGTGAGTGTTCTCGTATGCATGGAAGACCATGCGACCGAGTAGGGTCCATACGCCCGAATGACCATGGTATTGTCTGACTTTCGGGAAAGTGCGGATGTAGGCTCGGACCTTTGGGGTTATAGATGGTGTGATGGGCATGGATGTTGTAAGATGATGTATGATGATAAGGATGATGATGATGATTATGTGTGATGCCGTATGGTTGTATGTCGTGATGCGCGTGATTGGTGTGATGTTTGATGTTGTGTGATTGTGATGTTGTATGTTATGCATGATGTATGTTATGGGTGTGCGATGTTGCCTTGTGTGATTGATGTTGTATGTTTTTATGTTCCTTATTATTATGTATGATTATCTTCCCGTGGTTTTACATTGAACGTTAACGAAAGTATTATGTAACGTAAAGTGAAAGATAATGAAAAAAGGAATATGAGGATGGTGTGCATGCATTAATGAACGAATGAGTGTATGGAAAGGCTTGCAAGCAATATGTACAGGGGTGCACGGCTCTATGAAGTTGTAAGCTCAACTGCGTGTGGTTTAGCTAACCCGTAAGGATACATGCAGGGGTTCCAGTTTTTGTGACTGACCAACGGTATGGTACGTGGTTATAGTGGTTACCCACCTCAATGCTAGTGCCAGGCTATGTGCAGTGTCGAAGTCATTTTATGATCTTCGGCCCAGCACTCGAGTATGCATAATGTAGGGGTGTTGTATACGTGGTTATAGTGGTTAACCACCTCGATGCTGGTGCTAGGCTATGTGTAGTGTGGAAGTCATTTTATGATCTTCGGCCTGGTACTCGAGTATGCATAATGTGGGGGTGTTGTATGCGTGGTTATAGTTGTTACCTACCTCAATGCTGGTGCCAGGCTATGTGCAGTGTGGAAGTCATTTTATGATCTTCGGCCCAGTACTCGAGTATGCATAATATGGGGGTGTTGTATACGTGGTTATAGTGGTTACCCACCTCGATGCTGATGTCAGGCTATGTGCAGTGTGGAAGTCATTTTATGATCTTCGGCCCAGTATTCGAGTATGCATAACATTGGGGATGTATAGAGCGGTGGGATCATTGTCGCTTGCCCCAGTGCTGGTGCCAGGCTATGTGCAATGTGGAAGTCATTTTATGATCTTCGGCCCAGTACTCGCTATGTGCATACGTTTGGGGTATAGCTAATGACACTGATCTAGAAAGAGTTAATGATGTTATGAATGAATGAAGCGAATGAAATGTATCGTGCGATGATTAATGAATGAAAGTAAGAACGTGTGAACGAATGGAAGAATGTAACGAACGTAATGGAAGATAATAATGATATTATCTATGTGTATGTATGTTGTGTGATCGCGTATGAATATATCGAATGGTTTTATAAAAGAAGTAAAGTATGTTTTATTTTAAAACTAGAACTCACTTAGCAACGCTGACTTTGATGTGTTTCCAGTTGGTAGGTATGTTGCTGAGGATGGCACGGGGCGACTACTCAGTTCTTTTGGGATGACATCCATTGTTTTTAATGCTTTTGTAATGAAATATAAAATGATATTATGTAATGATTTGTATTAGTTTGCAAAGGCATTTTTTTAAATGAAAATGTTGTTTTAATGTTTCCGCTACAACGCTTTTATGTAAGATGATAAAAATATGTGTTTTATGTGCGATGATTGACCAGCTGTAAGCGTCCCGGGAACGGGGCCTTACACATGCGACTGAGGGTCCATTCTCCTAGGTGTCCATCCGCATTAGTTTCATTCGCACAAGGTGTTCATCCGCATTTGTGCTCAATTGCACAAGTGTTCATCCGCATTAGTTCCATTCGCATGGGACTCATCCGTATTGTGTTTATCCGTATTGGGTCCATTCGCATGGGGCCCATTCGCCTGGTGTTCATCCACATTGTGCTCCGTCGCCTTGAAGGCCATGCGACTGAAGGGTGCCCATACGCCCAAGTAGGGCTTGTGCACTCGAGGGAACATAGTTTATTGCCTGACTTTCGGGGGAAAATGCAGATGTAAGTTTTGACGTGGAAGGTTACCGGGGGTTCATATAGATGACTTTTGAGGCCATAGACGTTATGTTGGGCATGGATGACGATGATGTATGATGTTGTATGTTTTGGCTTGATGTATGTTTTGTATATATGATGATGCCCTATATTATGATGTTGACTGTGTATGTTATGTTCCATGCTTCGTATGATTATTTTCCTATGGCTTTTTGTTGAATGTTAATGAACGAAATGAAAAGTATTATGTAACGTAAAGTGGAAGATAATGAAAAGAGGAACGAAATGAAGAATGCATGCATTAAAGAACGAACGAACGTAAGAAAGTCTTGCAAGCAAATGTATGGAGGTTCACACTCAATGAGGAGTGTTATCTCAACCATGTGCGGGTTAGCTACCCCATGAGGATGCACACTAGGGCTAGATCCATGTGATCAAGCATATGTATGGAGGTTCACACTCAATGAGGGTTTATCAGCTCAACTGTGTGCGGGTTAAATACCCCATGAGGATGCACACAGGGGTTCGGTCTTTGTGATTGACAAGATGTATGGGGTCCTTGTCGCTTAACCCTAGATGAATTGCTTGGTGCTCTAGAAGGGGGGTTAAGCACATGACAGGACCTACATGAAAACGAAAGATAATAAAAGTACGAAATGAACGATGATGAAGATAATAACTATTATCTATGTGTATGTACAATGTGTGATCATATTTAAGACTATTATGATTTGAAATAAAGAAATGGACGGTTTTCAAACGAAAGATAAAGTATGTTTTATTAAAAATTAGAACTCACTCAGTAACGCTGACTTTTATGTGTTTCCAACTGGCAGGTAATATTGCTGAGGAAGGCATGGGGCGGCTACTCAGCTCTTTTGGGATGACATTCTTTTTTTAATGTTTTTGCATTGTAATGCGAACGGACGATGTTTTGAAATGAATGATTATATTAACTTACAAAATCATTTGTAATGATATGAAAAGTTATTTTTAAGTTTCCGCTGCAATTTTTTATGAATGTTAAATGTAAAGTTATATGTTTTATATGCAATAATTTACCAGATGTAAGCGTCCCGGGGACGAGGCCTTACAGCGGCGGCGGCAGCAGTGGGAGCAGCAGTACTACTACTACTACTAATAATAATACTAATACTAATAAAAATAATAATAATAATAAGAATAATAATAATAATAATAATAATAGTAATAATAATAATAATACTAATACTAATAATACCAATACTAATAATAATAATAATACTAATAATAATAATAATAATAATGATAATGGTAATTAAAATTATAAACGTTGGTTATTAATTATGAATTTTAACATGAATAAAAAATACAAAGAATTTATAAAGGTTAAATAAATCAACATATTAAGAATGTTACAAAAAAAATTAGAATCTAAAGTCAAGGGGGTATTATGTTAATTTAAAAACTTGAAATAAAAAGATTTAACATAAAATGACAAAAAGTTAAACTACAGGGGCCAAATGTGTAATTCTTTTAAAAACCAACCAACCCATTTTTCTCCCTGCCAGATTTCCGGCCGCGGCCGGCGAAGCCAGGGCGGCGCCGGTGACCATCAAAATCACCCGAAACACCAAGAATTTAAAGCCTACTCGATGCAAATCACTTTTTGAAACCATTTCGAACTCATAGATGCGTGTTAATTTCAGGTTAAGTCGGTTGTGGAGTCATTTGAGCTCGGTAATCGATCGTTATCAATCTTCTAACCGTTCGTTAATTAAAACCCAATAATAATCTAATTAATAGGAACCTAAATGATCGTTTAACTATTCCTAAACCTCTACCAAACACAATTTCATCTGAAACACACTTGAACATCACAAATGATTCACACATTCATCATGGCCTGCAACCATGGTGTTCATCAACTTCCGAGCAATCTTAGTTGAAATTGATAGAGAGCTTTTGATCATCGAGACCAGTAGAAGCTTTCTATGCAACGAATTTGATTATTATCATCATTTGCAATCTGAACCAACTTCAACATAGCCGCGACTTGCTTCTATCTTGCTAGCCATCCTTCGATCGAATTAGGTAAATTCTATACACACACAAACTTGGTTTAACATGTAGAATCAAAGCCCTAAGGTTGATCCATTAACAAACGCAAATTGGTGGTCAATTGGAATCAAATTGAAACTAGGGTTCTTATGAATTGTGGTTTCCGTAACTTTTGTTTTTAAAACTTTTTATGGATATTAAACACATCTGGGCTTCTACCGACCGGTTACCACCCTCACCTTCCTCACAAGGGACCCAGGTTCAACCCCGAGGACCCTTAAACATTTTTAATTATTATATTTTTAATCATTTTAAATTTCATAAAGTCTTAATATATTGTTTAGTTAAAATTAAAATTATTTTGTTAACTAAAACATTTCAAAAAATTTTAAATTAATTTTTAAAGATTTTAAAACATAAAATTTCTAAAATATAATGCCTTTAAAGAATAACAAAGGCTATAAAAACATTACTAATTCATTTAGGTGATTTTAAAAACCATTTTAAATCTACATATTACTAATACCTTAAATAACTAATTATTCGATTAATTATTTAGCCACATTATATTGTAAATAATTATTAAATTGATTATTTTCTTTTCAAATTTTATACTAAATCTTTATTAAATCCATTATTATGAATTTAGTTATTTGATTTCACTAATTTTAATTATTTAATCGATTACATTATTTTATTTAACTTAACTATTAAAACCCAAATTCTAATTGTAACCCTAGTTCACATTTGGTTGTTAATCATATCCTTAACTTAATCTTAAAACTTACACGTTTAGGTATTCTATAAAAGGAACCATTGGAGCAATCTTATTTTCTTGTTATTCTCTTAAGATCCATCTTATATATCAAGTGAGTTTTCATTCCCCTTTTACTTTATTTCACATCTTTTTGAGGTGAAACATGTTAACCCTATAAACATACACTTGTAAACCATCTGGAGACTTTTAATGCACTAGCAATTTGTATTTAAACTTTTCATGGTTATTTGAAATATTATGAGCCTTATATGATAGACATCTTGTAAAAACATTCATTAACTATTGCTAGTCTAGCGACGCCATAGATCTATGGACTTGACAAGGCTATTTGGTGCTAAAGTCGAGGTTATTGTCGGCTCCTGATAACGTATTCTTGTTCATCATGAGAACCAGTTACACTTAGCTAATCGTTATAACTTATTGTGGACATCTTTGTCAAGGTTTGATTGTATCATTATGCTATCTATATTCTTGCATTATTTCTTAACCTATGATATAAATTGCTTTTTATATAATAATATATGTATGTATAACCCATGGAAACTCAGCAACATTTAATTTTTGACTTTATTTTTAACATGTTTTAGGAAATACCGAAGCTTAATGGTAGATTTTGAAGTGGACACTTCTAGGATTGGACTAGAAATAAAAAGACTTATTTTTAATTTGCGTTGTTGAAGTCTATGTTATGCTTTGAATGTTACTTGAGATTTTGGGTTTTAATGTTTCATTAAAACTTATGTTTATTATATTAAATTTAATGGTAGTGTATGTGGCTTTGAAAAATCTTAACACTCACATCTTAACATTTCTGCCGTTAAGGTGAGGTGTGACAAGGTTTGATTGTATCATTATACTATTCTTGTTCATCATAGGAACTGTTAGGATATGGTATTTGAACAAAATACCAACTGATTAACGTGTTAAACCAAACCAAATAGTGCGGAATCCTATTTGATTGGCGATCCAATCGGTGAGAACAAATGTAGAAACAATAATGTATTGAATCTAATGTCAGGAATCGATTAGGAATCGACCTGCAGCATTCTATGAACTTGGAGTACGAACTTAGAGGCTTCTGGACGGCTAGGGTACGTCTGGAGTCGAAGTGTATTCAATGCTTCTTAATTCTTATGTTTTTCCATGAATTAGGTGGTATTTATAGGTTATGGTTGCTCATTCGGGCGACTGAACCATGAGCTTGGTTCATTCGTGCGATTGAGCCATGCGGTTGATCCGTTCGCACGACTGAGTGTTCATTCATGCAACTGAGTCAGTCGCATGAAGTTGTTCAGGCGTATGGACTATTTAGGCGCATGGACACTTATTCGCATGGCCATTCGAGCGCATGACCACTGTTTGGGCGCATGGTTCAGTCGGACGCATGAGAACTTCACTTAACCAAGTTTGAATGCATTCATTATTATAACATTATGCACATCAATTCAAACACTCATAAACCTATATAATCTAGTCAATATGCATTACTCAACTCATTAATGAAATATTAGACATTTTAAATCACAACCAAACATTATCATTTCATTAAGTACCCATTATTATATAAGTGCAAGACATTTAACACATAATACATTGAGATTAGGACCTAGGTACATAAGTGTATTAACAAACTCCCCCTTGGACCTAGATCTATCTATCGTCTAACATCTTTCATGATTTCCTCAAACTTCTTGTACTTAACTTCTTTGGTGACTCCTGTGTTTATCTCAAAAGCAAAATAGAGTCTTATCACTTTTTGGAACTATAAAGCTTGTACAATATCCTATGGGTCGTAGAATAGTGACCACTTGTATAAAGTATAAACATCTTTTTCTGACAAGTTGGTAAGCCACATCGGGTCAAACACCCTTATGGTTTCCATTGTTCCATTCCTGTTCAAGATTATCACAGCCTCTCCTGTTCTCCAATCATAGTACCACCATTTAAAGTGTGGTGTGAAGTTTTGCGGCATCTCACGTAGTGGGATTTTTGACATTGTATGTGGTGGACTCCACTTCAGCACAACTTTTGGTTTACTAGTTATGGCATCAACTTTAGATCGTCTGATGTACCTCGTCGGTTGTTGAGGTTTGAAGTTGACCCATCTGGTGTGGTACTCCCTCTTTAAAGCAGCTTCAAACCAGCCTGATATCTTATGAGGGTCAGCATATAGCAATTTCAACTTTGCTAACTGGTTGAGCTCAAAACCTGGAAGAGTCTTCAGATCATGTGGGAATCTGAAGTACTCAATTCCCTTCTCACGTTTAACAGCATAAACGTTGAGGTCTCCAAAATGTGCCCATGCTATAATCCTGCCTCCCACCTTTTGATGTTTCTTGACTTTATATAGCTTGGTGTCGGAAGCTGACGTTGTAGCAATTCGTTGGGCTCTAGTTTCTTCAAAGCAAGCTGCCCATTCAGCCTTTTTGATGTTGACTTCATCGTCTGTGGCTTGGGCCTTCTCCTTATCCTTACTTGAATCCTGCTCCATTTTATCCAGAGTTTCAAAAGTGTTACTAAAAAGAGTGTCACCCAGATTGGGAATGACATTTCCCATGTTGTCAGTGTACTCTGGATAATGTTATGCAGTGACATCTTCAATTTCTATCTCATCGACATCCTGAAGCTCATCGTCACTTTCTACCTGCACTGTAGGAGCGTCTTTCACAATCTCTTCAGCATTCAGCTTGAACATGTCGGCTATTTGCTCGTCAGTGAGATTGTGAATGATTTCCCCCTCTTCAGGAGTATGCATCACCGATCTCCTAACAATACCCTGTAGATCAAGAATCAACGTGAGTTGAGTCTTGATCTATTGGAGGAGAGCAATATCGTGTTCATCCCTTTGATAATTTGGATCTGCTTGATTTAAACATGTAACACATCAATAGTTAGTACATAATCCAAGCAGAGTCATTTAACATACAAAGATAAACATCCATAAATATAGACATTAAGTACATTAACTTTATACATAATTCAAGATACACATGATTTAAATAGTAACAAATCATCTAGTCACTACTCTTGTCCTGGATCCTCAGTTCTTCTGCTACCGGTTGGGATGTGGAGGCACTCGTATCTTGAGTTAGTTTGGACCTCCTTTCGCTCGCTGATGTGGCACCCGCAGCTGAAGAGTCATCTTATCATCATCACCATCAGCATCTATATCACCCTCGTGATCGTCACCATCATCATCATCACTCTTATCATCAGTATCATCGTCTCCATCTTCTCCTCCTATCTTTAAGGGCTCGGCTTGGGACCCTTTGAGCTTTAGCTGCAGAGATTTGTTTGCAGCCTCCAGCTCTGTAATCTTCTTTGCGTGTTGCTCCTGGTGCTGAGACATCTGATGAGCATGCTCATCGATCAATCGAGCCTGATGCGAAAGCAGCTGAGATTATGCAGTAGTCAGGTCTACCAGCTGTCGTATCTGAGTGGTCTTCTCTTCATCTGTAGCTAATAGCCTCAGCACCATACGGTTAAGTGTTGAGAGCTGTTCCTCTACCCCACTGGGAGGTAAAGGTGATCCTGATGGATAGAGAGAGAAAGATGATGGTGCTGCAGGATGGCTAATGGTGGTAGTGACAGTGGTGAAGATTAGGGGTGGTATAGATGAAGGTGGTGGTGGTGTTGGTGTGGTGGATATGGTGGTAGATGGGATGGTTGTGGTAGATGGATGGTTGTAGCGGTGATAGGTGGTGTGATGGTAGTAGGTGGAGTGGTGGTAGCTGTGGTGGTGATGAAGGTGAGTCGTCTCTTCTTCTTCATGCCGTGGGGCTGAGCCATCCTCTTCTTCCTCGAACCTGTTGAGGAGGATGCTCCCCCTAGAGCACGGCTCAACTGATCGGGAACATATGTGGGATCAGTATCATCCTCTCCCGACCCGCCGGGGCGTTCACCAACCGCCCGGAACCCTCATTTTGTGGCAACGACTTTACTGCCCACAGTCTGCGCCAACGGCTCCTCATCTGATTCCTCCTCCTCACCAGGTATGAAATCCTGGTGGAATCCAGCAGTCTCAGCTCCATCTCTAGTGGGGGTAGATGCTGGAGATGCTATATCAGCAGTGGGACCCCTTAGTTGAGTGGGCCCTGCATTTCCAGCATCCTCGCTATCATCATCATCGGAGTCATCCTCCGGAAGCTGTAGCTGCTCTACCTCTGAGTCATTGTCAACGTGACGCCATTTATGCCTAGTCGGCACCACGTACTCCTCCCGGGCCAGATGCCCAAACAATCTCCTCACAGGGGGCTTAACCTGCTTCCCCCTATAGACCTTCATACGACCTAAAGTAGTGTCGTCCATCACCTCGAGAGTCACAGCATCCTCCTTCTCCTTTGGTAAGGAAGGGAGCTTCTGGTCAATAATCAGCTGTATGAATTGAGGGTATATGCAGAAGCCCTCCTTCCCTTTCCCCTCAATGTTCTCCACTAAGTAGGTGAAGATCATCTTAGAGAAGCTGAACGGATGGTTCAGCACCAACGCTACATACGCGTTCTGGATCTGATCTGACAACTCATTAAATCCTCCCTTCCGAGACGCTATGCACTTTAGCAGCACATGAGCTAGGTACTTGAACTGAGGACACAGGTTGCTCTTATTGAGCACCCCTGCATTGATGTCCCCAGAGTACTTAGCTCTCAAGAAACATCCTCGGATAGTAAGGGGGTGTAGTCTAGTGGGACAGTCAGCATCTGCTCCAAACTGCAGCACCGTCCTGAGATCATCCTCAGTGATCTCAATGGCCTCTCCAAAAATAAAACTCCTGATGCGATGAGGCTCTGAGGATCTATCGACAACTGCGCCTTCCCAGAAGGCCTGCTAAATAGAACGATACGGTGTAGATGGAGTAGATATGGCATGAGAGATCCTTGATCTCCTCAGAAATGAGATAATGCCAGAAAAGTCTGAATCATTTCTGGATGTCAGATCCAAATGAGCACAAATGTTGTGCATAGTGCTCATAGTCCACCGACTCGCCATCTGTTGCACAATGAATATAAACATTAGTATCCGTTGATGAATAATATCTTGAATCACTTGGACTTGAATGTCTTTCTGTTCTGTCGTGCGAATGACACTATGCGACTGAGATCTAGTCGTGCAAATGAGTAGTGTCTTTCTGTTTTGTCGTGCGCATGACACTGTGCGACTGAGATCTAATCATGCGAATTACCTCTTACGTACGACTTGGCATGCGACTGAGCTCATACATATGTAACCTTATTCGTGTATATCAGTCGTGCGACTGACCTCATACGCATGGTCCAGTCGTGCGGTTTAGCCATTCGCACTACTCAATCGTGCAACTGAAGTTCATCTACCTGTCCATTCGCATGACAGACTGTTGTTCAATTCAAATTCAAGGTTTGATCAATTCTTATGATTTGACATCGTGTTTTGGTTCATTGGACTCGCAATTATTATACTTAACACCTAATAACATTAATTTCAGTTGTTGGCTTAGATTAATTAGGTTATTTAGTCAAACAAGACTTGGTTCTTGGTTTTGGCCGAAATTGTCTATTTTGGAGTCAATTTGAGTGAAATATTATTGTATTGAGCTGCATTGTACCTGTAAAGTCAGTGAAAATGTCAATACACAAGAATTAGTGATATTGTAGGCTCAAATGAAATTTTGGCAGGGTAACGACCTGTCGTGCAACTTAGGGCGATTTGGGGTGATGAGTGACTGCGACCGAATGCCCCTTTATTTATACTAGGGTTCCCTTCAGTCGTGCGACTGAGCCCAGTCGGACAAGTTGTTCGTGCGACTAACACAGTCGGTCATCTTTAGTCGTGCGACTTAGATCATTCGTGCGACTATGTTATTCGATCACCTTCGTTCATGCCAATCGTGTGATTTGAGTCGTACAGATGGTCCAATCGCACGTATGGCCCATACGTGTTGGTTAACTGTGCGATTGGGCACATTCGTATCCTTCAATCGTACGACTGGTCCATGCTCATGGTCCAGTTGTGCGAATGAATCATACTCATGGTTTTTAAATTTATGCCCATATTACATTTTACACCTTTTTAACTTTTGAATAAACGTTATGTGCATTTGATCATCTCAGACAAGATCATTTTACATAGAGAAAACCTTTGATCACCTCAGACGAGATCCTTTTAAAACATTTTGTCACCTCAGACGTGACCCATTGTTTTTTTGTTTGAAAGCACGTGTTGTCACCTCAAACGTGACCTTTTAGATGATAAGGTCCCTTATCAACTTCCATGACATAGTCCGATAGTGAACGAATTGAAATAGACTAACTTTGTATAGAAATAAAAGAAATAATACTGAAAACTTAAAAGTAAAACATGTTTTTGTGTTTTTGTGAGGGTTAACTCCTAAGATGTAATTCTAAGGAATAATTTTTTTGAGAGAGCAGCCTCAATCATTTTAACCATACATGGACTAATTCAAGTTGGAATCATACAAGATATTCAAATCATCAGGGCAAGTTATTTAAAAACTTTGATGCTCTATTCTTGTTTTTCATCTGGAGTCAGTCAGCAAATCTAGGAAATCATGCTAGTACTCTCAGGTCCCCACACTGATTTGAACTTTCAAGAATTGTAGCCACAATGATTGTGAGTATACTTGTCCTCTTAAATCCATACACAGACTTTCAACACAGTTTGATGATAGCTTAAGGTTTGTTATTTCAACCAGCATTTGTGGACCCACACTTATATAGTAATCAACATTCCTCAGGAGATTTTGAGCGGTCTAAGGGTAGTGTTCAAGAAGAGACTATTCTAGAACTTTCAAAGAGAAGCCAATCCTCAGGTCAGTGCCACCGTACAGCAGAGAGGCGGCAAACAACAATGAGTTCTAGAATATATAGATTATGCTTATCCTCAGGTCAGTGCCACCGCACAGCAGAGAGGCACATAACCCATCTTCTTGTTTGAGCATTTTCATTCTTTTTGCACAGTTCTCACCGACAACATAAGTTATCAGTTTGATTGCATTGTTTTATGTGCTTTTGCTCATGCTTTGGTCTTACACACACATTTGTGGCGTTTCTTTTGCTCGTCACCCATTATTGGAATCTTGTTAATTGTATTAACCAAGGATAAGGTGTTACCCACAGCTAGTCAAACATCTTAGTTTAATCTTGAAATCACCAAAAAGGTTTAGTCATCAATTGTGTTGAATCTACCAACATATCATTTGTGGTCTAGCAACCTCTAGGTCTACTTTCTTTGTGTTACCTTGGTGGTAGTAGCTTATCTATCATATTTCCTTTGATATTGCTCAGACTACACAGACTTATACTTGAGCTTTGCATCTTTTTCAATTTTCATTTTTTAAGTCCCAAATGGTTTGTACCTGTGTACTATCATATTCCAAACATTGAATCGGTATCACACATACGATCTTATTATTATCAGCTTGCCTCTTCTTTTCCCTCGTCCCTTTTTATATATACCTATTCTCCCCTAAAATTATAAAACCACCATGGAGTAGCATTTTAGGATTTTAATAGGCAAGGAAATAAACCAATTGTAATGAAATGAATTAACATTAAACAAAGACAAGAGAATAAAATAAAATTTAAAATTTAAAAATAAAAGAAACAAGACACGACACATCGGACTACACATGGTCATCTTTAGGAATGACCTCACTTTTCTTTTTAACGTCGTTGACCTCTAACAAATATAAAAAAACGTGGTTTGTCAAATGCCTTTGTATAGAGGTCAGCGCGTTGAAAATCCGTATTTATTTTTGCCATCGATTAAGTTCTTTTCAAAGCAATCACGTATAAAGTGATATTTAATATCAATGTGTTTGGTCCTAGGATGTTGGACCGAGTTTTTAGTAACTGCAATTGAAACAGAGTTATCAACAAAGATTGGAGTAGAAGAGAAGTGCACACCGTAATCCCACATTTGCTGTTGAATCCATATGATTTGAGAACAGCAGCTTGCAGCAGCAACGTATTCGGCTTCACTGGTTGACCATGCAAACGAAGTCTGCTTCTTACACTGCCAGGTTACTAATCTTCTCCCAAAGAACTGACACCCTGCTGATGTAGATTTGTAGTTCATTTTGCAGCCGCAGTAGTCCAAGTCGCTATACGCTGTAAGCTCAAAGTCATCATCATGAGGGTACCACAACCCAAGTGTGGGTGTGCCCTTCAGATAACGAAAAATCCTTTTGACCCCAATTAGATGGTTCACCTTAGGCTTTTCCTGATATCGTGAGCAAAAACATGTAGCATACATGATATCAGGTCGTGGGGCAGTGAGATACATGAGAGATCCAATCATCCCTCGGTATATAGTGGCATCTACCAGATCACCATTCTCATCGGGTGCTACATCATGGTTTGTAGCCAGTGGAGTGCCAGCTGTAGAAGCATTCTCCATGTCAAACTGACTGAGAATATCCCCTACATACTTGGTCTGATATAAGAAAATCCCATTTGGTGTCTGATCCACCTGTAACCCAAGAAAGAACTTCATCTCTCCTACTGCACTCATCTCAAACTCGGCCTTCATTACTGCTTCAAACTCTTTGCATAATTCTTTGTTCTTTGGACCGAAGATTATGTCATCAACATAGATTTGTACCAGCAGTAAATCTCCATCCTTTTCTTTGATAAACAATGTACAGTCAATGACTCCCCTGCGAAAGTCGTGTTTCACAAGATGAGTCGAGAGTTTCTCATACCAAGCCCTCGGAGCTTGATGAAGCCCATATAGTGCCTTATCAAGTTTGTTAACTCTGTCCTGATGATAAGGATCCTCAAATCCCTCGGGTTGACTGACATACACTGTCTCTCGAATCTCACCATGAAGAACACACTCTTCACATCAGTTGATAAACTTTGATTTTCATATAAGATGCGTAGGCAAGGAAGATGCGAATTGCTTCCATCCTTGCCACTGGTGCAAACACTTCATTGTAGTCGATACCCTCAACTTGTCGAAAACCCTGAACAACAAGCCGAGCCTTGTTTCTGATGATCACTCCCTGATCATCCTTCTTGCATTTCAAGACCCATTTGGTGCCAATGACTTTAGCACCTTTAGGTCTATCCACTAGTGTCCATACACCTAACTTCTTAAACTGAAGAAGTTCTTCCTGCATGGCACTCACCCAAGCCTCATCATTCAGTGCTTCACTAACATACTTTGGCTCAAACTGAGACACAAAGCAGCGGTAGGCACCGTTGTGAAGGTATCCCTTTTCCATCACAGAGGCATAATTAGCTGAGTACAACTGATTTCTAGTCTGAACCCCTGATCTCACATCTCCTATAATATTATCCAAGGGATGATAGACGATTAGACATGAGCCAGGAGTTGTTGGAACAACCACCTCAGAGTCAAGATTATGAACATTTGGTCCTGGATCTGAGGCAATAGGAGTCTAAGGTTCCGAAGGTTCAGAAGCATCATTAGCATATGCTTGTGGACTTGTAGTAGTTGGAACCTGTACATCCTGATTGGTCTGATCATTTTCTACATTTTCTTCATCAGAGGAAGAGTCACTCACATCAAATGCTCCCCCTGAGTTGATAGGTGATTGACTTGTTGAATCTTGAGAAGGTGTGTTCAAGACATCGTATATCATCTTATTTGCCAACTCGCCTTATGAAGAAGAAAGAGGTATGTTGAAGGACTTGAAGAATCCATCATAGTCGAAGAAGTAAGCAGGCCCTTTTCCAGCAGGCGGTGTGATGTATCTCTGAACATCAACATTACACCACACCTCTACCTGACCCATTGAGTTGTTACAAACTCTCTTATTCGGTATGTTGTATCCTAGAAAAATCCCTTCATTAACCTTCTCACTAAATTTTCCCTATTGAGTCTTCTTCAGCAGGGTGCATGGAGCACCAAACGGCTCGAGATACTCCAAGTTAGGTTTACGTCATTGTAGTAACTCGTAGCACGTTTTTCCATGGTGTTTCACAACCAGAACTCGATTAAGCGTGTAACATGCATTTGCTACTGCTTCATTCCAGAATTGAATAGGCAGTTTCGAGTCTGCTAGAATAGTACATGCCGTCTCTATCAAGCTGTGATTCTTCCGTTCAGCAACCCCATTCATCTGAGGAGTGTAGGCAGAGGTGAATTGATGCATAATTCCCTTTTCCTTGCAATAAGCCTCCATCCACTGATTCTTGAACTCGGTTCCGTTGTCTGGGCGCACCTGTCGTACCTTCAGCTTGTATAGGGATTCCAGTGTAGTTACTAATTCCTTGAAAGATTCAAAAGTTTCTGATTTGGATTTCGAAAACATTCCCCAAGAGAATCTTGAGTAGTCATCTGTAACTACATAGCAATACAAGTCACCTGCAATGCTTCTTGTACTGACTGGACCAAACAGATCCATGTGAAGGAGCTCAAGAGGAAGTTCTATAGAATGGACTTTCTTTTCCTTATGAGACTTCTTCGTCTGTTTGCCCTTTTTTGCACCAACACATAAATCCGGGAGTTGGAAGTTTTTGACATTTACTCCCCTCACTAGATCATTCTGGACCAAGTAATTCATCTTCCTTGGATTTATGTGTCTCATTCTCCTATGCTAGGAGATTGAGTCCTTCTCAGTAGCTTTGGACAAGAAGCACTGAACTTCATGATCCGTTGTTGAGGCCTTTGAGAGATCCAAGACATAAAGATCATTATATTTTGAAGCTGACATTAGTATTTGGTCCTCCGGAATCACGTAGTCCTTCTTTAGAACATATCACTTCTTGTTGTCAAAGACTACCTTGAATCCTTATCACAAATTTGAGAGACTGAGAGCAAGTTATTTTGTAATTGTTGGATGTAGTTTACCTTATCAAACTTAACTTTCTCATTTCCCACTTCTCCTTGTGTTGTGATGTACCCGCCTTTGTTTCCAGCAAATGAAACATGCCCTTCTTTAATTTGTCTGACATTTGATAAGAGAGCTCTATTCCCCGTCATGTGTCTGGATGCTCCGCTATCTATAATCCATGTGTAGAAACAATAATGTATTGAATCTAACATCAGGAATCGATTAGGAATCGACCTACAGCGTTCTATGAACTTGGAGTACAAACTTAGAGGCTTCTGGACGGCTAGGGTACGTCTGGAGTCGAAGTGTATTCAATGCTTCTCAATTCTTATGTTTTTCCATGAATTAGGTGGTATTTATAGGTTAGGGTTGCTCATTCGGACGACTGAACCATAGCTTGGTTCATTCGTGCGATTGAGCCATGTGATTGAACCACGAATTAGGTGGTATTTATAGACTGTACCACTTGTTAGGATACGGTATTTGAATGAAATACCAACTGATTAATGTGTTAGTTTCAGCACTATAGCGAACACCCTGCACATTCAATGGAAACATTAGTTCATGTTAGGAACCCAAGCCTTCACTAGCTTAGGTTTCCCTGAGGCATCGCACAACATAAATTCAACCCATTGACCATTCACGGTTGAGTGAACAGTAGAATTTTGTTTGTTCTCATTTTCAGACACTGAGGTAGATTTTTCTTTCCATAGGCCAGCTTTGTGTAAGGCCTATTTATGATAAACAGATGACTGGCTGATGGATTGAACTTTGGGTTCACTAGCCCTTTTTGGAGGCGTAACAAAGTTCCTCTTAGAAGAGCTAGTTGTAGTTGTAGAAAGTTCAACTTTCCTCCTCGGTGTCTGGTAATAAGGACAATAAGACGCTATGTGACCATACTCTCCACAATTATAGCAGGATTTGCTTTCAACTTTATGGTTTCTATGTTTTGGTGGAGATGTGGATGTCACCCAGTTGACCTTATTAGGTTTGGATTGAGACACTTCTTTGTTAGATGTATGAGTTGTTTTACAAACCTAATTGCTTTACCTGGTTTTGCATCTTTTATCTCTTGTTTACCTAGACTTTGACATGACGCTCGTGATTGATTAGGTTTTATAGTCTTTTTGGGTTCTTGTTTGACTTTGTTTGACCCAGACTTTAAGTTAACCTTTTCAAATTCAGATTCTAGGTTAAGACAAGGCATTTTCCCTTTTGTCTTTGAAGTGGTCTCCTTTTGTTTAGAGTCAGATTCATTTGATTTACTTACAGAATCTGGATCACTAACTAGAGGGTGGACACCACGTGATCCTTGATGGGGTTATTGTTAATCGGTTTACTTTTGGTATTCATCAAGGTCTCACGTGGTGGTGGAACCACTTTGTATCCCAGCCCCTCCCCATTATTTCTCTCTCTCACTAAGTGTTGGATAATATGTGATGAGCTTGTCCAGCTATGCAGTTTCTGTTTTAAAGAGTTGACTTCTACTTCTAAAACAGCCTTTTGCTTCTTAGTGTCCTCTAGGGAGTTCAGATAGTACCTAATGTCATTTGCTTGGTTAAAGGCGACTACCTCTGTTTCCCTAAGCTGTTTAGTCAATAGGTCTATCGTTTCCTTATAACTGTGCTCATTTTGTTTTAACACTTTATTTGCCTGAGTGCACAGTTCCAGGTCCTTTACTAAGTTATCATTATGATCTAATAACCTAGCAAATTTTAAATTTATACTTTCTCTAAATTTGTTACAATCTGAACAAGCATGATTATTAAATAACTGGTCAGCAGCACTTACCTGAGATGTTGAAGATGAATCAGCCATGAGTACAGATCTGTTGATTCTGGTTCTGGTGATTCTGACGTTGATGCAGACACTTCTTCTTCAGGCAGGTGGTTAACCACAGGTGTCTTCAGAATTTGACATCGCGAGCTCAACTGCTATATCCCCTTCACTTGCAGAATCATCATCAATGTCCTCCACACTAGCTATATTGGACTCTCCTGGTGAGACGAACCGAAAGCTCCTGTCCTATCCTTCATCCTCATTAGCAGTCAAGGCTTTAGGGTCCTTATTTGATGAAGTAGAACTGCTAGATGTGGCCTTGTCCTGCCGATTAAAGGACATGAAGGGATTGCCATTACCAGTCTCTTTGGCTTCACACACTCTCCTCTGAAGTGTCCCTTCCACCATAGTTGAAACAAGTACCTTGACTTGTGAAGCCAAAGGTTGTGTCTTTGGTAGCAACCAAGTTCGTCCGTCCTTTTTGACAAACTTTTTAGCTCATCGGACAGCACTTGCCAAAGCCCACATTATGTCCATACGTTCCAACTCCATCTCGTCCACCTATTCATAATCTTCATCTGCCAGGTGACAATTTCCTATCTTTCCAGCAACTAATCCATCATAGGATGGACCACAGCAGCTAAGAGTCCATGTGTTCTTTGGCCACCTCCACAGTCATATTCCCGAAGTTGTCGGCTTTCAGTTTTGTTACATTAGCTTCAGGATCATATAATGGGTGCCAGATGACCCTCATGTTTCGGACCCTGAAGTTGAAGGTTGTGCTGGAATTGCTGCACTTGAAATGAAGGCAGTTTGTAGTGGTGCTCCAGATGTCTTGACCGAGGGGTTCATTGTAAGTGCAGGAATGTGATCGTAGTTGGCCTTTTGGGCTCTATACTTCATCCTAAGCTCCTCTTCCCTCAATTTAAGAATGAAATCATTTATGTCTAACTTCGAGAGCATCCCATTCTGTCTGAGATTTGATACGAAGGAAGCCTATTTCTCCGGTTGACCATCTGCAAAGTTAGATACCTTATCCTCCATCAACGTAGTTACACCATGAGTGCGCATCTCACTCATTAAGTTGTAGAATCTATCGATCACATAATCTAGACCTTCCTTTCCCATTGAAGAGAAGTTGTTGAACTCCTTCTTCAAAGCTTTGGCTTTAATGGCCTTGAGTGAGGCATTTCCGTCATACCTCTTCTCCAACGCATCCCACAATTTCTTCGCTTGAGTGTACTCCGAATACTGATGGAAGATATTCTTCGGAATAGACTGAGTGAGCAAAGCGTAGACTTTCTTCTCAGCGTTGTGTTTACTTTCTGAGCATCTAACATTCCACTTAGAGTAAGTTTAACTCCATCTGCTCCTACCGGCATGTTGTACCCCGACTCTATTGCCTCCCATAAATTTGTATCTTCTCCATTTAAGTAGATTTCGAAACATTGCTTCCATTATGGGTAGTCGTCTAATGTGATAAGCTTCGGGGGTTTATTGTGAATTCCCACTTCATTCTCCAATAGCAGTAGATTCTGAATACGGGTATCTCTACTTGCTGTGTAGGCTGAGAATTGGTCCTCCATTTCACTTAACTTTACTGTTTACAACTGCTGTCGTATCCGATTGGCTTATTCGGGGATTGAACAAATGCGGATGGTTCAATCGTGCGACTGAACAAATGCGTATGATTCAGTCGTCCGAATGAACTAATGCGGTTAAACAGTCCGAATGAGGTTCTCAGTCGTACGAATGAGGGTACGAATGAGTCCAGCCGTGCGGTTGGAGATACGAATGAACTCAGTCATGCGATTGAGCCAATCGTGCGACTGAACTTGCTGAAGTTTGATAATTCGTAGGTTAAACGTGTTTTGGCCGTAAAAACTCGAATTTTCACAAACCCTAATCGCCGTACGCCGGAAAAACTAAACTTTTAGGTCAGGAAACGTCTAAGACCCGTTAGACACAAAAAGATTGCGTTTTTTATAAAAAAACACAATTTTTGTATCAAAACTATCGAATCAACACGTAATCAAGAGCCAAGGCTTTGATACCACTTGTTAGGATATGGTATTTGAACAAAAATACCAACTGATTAACGTGTTAAACCAAACCAAATAGTGCGGAATCCTATTTGATTGGCGATCCAATCAGTGAGAACGCACGTAGAAACAATAATGTATTGAATCTAACGTCAGGAATCGATTAGGAATCGACCTACAACGTTCTATGAACTTGGAGTACGAACTTAGAGGCTTCTGGATGGCTAGGGTACGTCTGGAGTCGAAGTGTATTCAATGCTTCTCAATTCTTATGTTTTTCCACGAATTACGTGGTATTTATAGGTTAGGGTTGCTCATTCGGGCGACTGAACCATGAGCTTGGTTCATTCGTGCGATTGAGCCATGCGGTTGATCTGTTTGCACGACTGAGTGTTCTCGTGTGACTGAGTCAGTCGCATGAAGTTGTTTAGGCGTATGGACTATTTAGGCGGATGGACACTCAGTCACATGGCCATTCGGACACATGACCACTGTTTGGGCGCATGGTCCAGTCGGACCCATGAGAACTTCACTTAACCAAGTTTGAATGTATTCATTATTATAACATTATGCACATCAATTCAAACACTCATAAACCTATATAATCTAGTCAATGTGTTACTCACTCATTAATGAAATATAGATATTTTAAATCACAACCAAACATTATCATTTCATTAAGTACCCATTATTACATAAGTGCAAGGCATTTAACACATAATACATTGAGATTAGGATCTAGGTACATAAATGTATCAATAGAAACCAAGTACACTTAGCTAATGTTATAACTTATTGTGGCCATCTTCATCAAGGTTTGATTGTATCATTATACTATCTATATTCTTGCATTATTTCTTAACCTATGACATAAATTGCTTCTTATTATAATATATGTATGAATAACCCATGAAAACTCAGCAACATTCAATTGTTGACTTTATTTTTAACATGTTTTAAGAAATGCCAAAGCTTAATGGTAGATTTTGAAGTGGACACATATAGGATTGGACGTAGAAATAAAAAGACTTATTTTTAATATGAGTTGTTGAACTCTATGTTATTCTTTGAATGTTGCTTGAGATTTTGGTTGTAATGTTTCATTAAAACTTATGTTTAATTATATAAATTTAATGGTAGTATTATGTGGCTTTGAACAATCTTAACGCTCACATCTCAACGTTTTCGCCGTTAAGGTTGGGGTGTGACAATTACAAGCTTCCTACATCTTCACATCATCTTTTCTTGCTTGAATTTAGTGAGAACAACCTCCTTTTGTTTATATATATATATATATATATATATATATATATATATATATATATATATATATATATATATATATATATATAGATATATATATATATATATATATATATATATTACTATACCATGTATAAAAGTTTTTATGCACAAAAGTCATTTATCTACTAGTTCACATGTAAGAACTTTCATGCACAAAAGTCATTTATGTAAAATTGAAGTTTTTACAAACAAATAGTTTCAAATATAACATTACACAATACACACTAACATAAACTAAATAATGATTCTTGTTTTTAAAAAGTAAATCTTCATAGATTCATATTTGGTTAAATTACTACGTGATGATTTTTAAAAATTCATAAAGGTGTGCTAAAACTCAAGAAAATCTTTACATTGGTTACATTATGTTTATGAAATTTTAGATATTTTACAAGTATTATTATGAACATTTGAATATTCTATAAGTTCTAAAGAGTTAGTAAGTTGTAGTATGTTATTATAAAAGTTAATTTTTGACTAAATGACAATGATCACACATCGTTAAGTTATTTGACAGGGGATCTAAAATATAAAGTATGGATTTTATAACATACATATTAGTTACTCAAAAATATGGATTTTGACAATTGGTAAGTTGACTAATGTGACTAAATTTTTATTAAGGAGTTTTACTATGAATTTTTAATAACTTCAAAATATATAATATTACTAAATAATGTGAAGAAACCCAAATTAAACTTATGTTAAAGTTAATAGAATCTATGTAAAATAAAAGATTAATACTACCAAGAAAATAGTTATATAATTATTTTACAAGCAAGTATATATATTTATACATGGGTTGTAAAATATGAAAATTGATGATTTTCCTTAAATTTCAATATTTTAAATATATTCAAGTAAAATAATACAAGTATTATATAAATTAAAGTATGGGATTATTTAAAAACCCTAATTTCCATAATTTTACATGTGAAGTATATAGTTAATTACTAAGCACTTTGGTCACAACTCGAGTCGAGTCAAAATAATATTAAATGCCCAAATAATATCTGAGCTCTAAAAATACAAGGGTTTCATACACTCTAAAATGAAATATAATTATTAATATTTTCTAAGTAATATACATTTCATAATTATTAATCATATATCACTAACAGGGCGTCAACAAGTTATGTTGATGAAATGGTTACATGATCACATTTCACGTAGGAGAAATTACATAGGCATAATTGCCTTAATTATTCTAGGGTGACCTTAGGTGGATCTTCTCGAGCACTTTGAATACTTGCATTTCCAAGCCAAATTACTCACCGACAGGTGCGTTTTACGGCCCTATTTTTACTTATTTTCCTTTTGATGGTGATTACATGCAAATTACTATTTTTGTAGACATAATTACTTGTCAATGATTTCACATGCTATATAAGTTGTTTACTTACCATATAAAGTTCATGTTTTACGGGACCATTAATTTATTTTCTTAAGTGAGGTAATCATGGATAGTACTACTAGGTTTGACTATCCCCACCCAGGTTAATTACCATAACTTTGACCGGATGTCTAAACATGTGCATTAGTAGCCTATTCACCCAAGCTTACTGTAGGCATGTATAGGAGGTAATCTATTACATTTACAGTTTAGCTTCAGTTGTGTTGATTATATAATATTATAACATTATATGACCACAATCAAATCAAAGAAAAACTTGTGGTCCATTTCATTATATATTATTACCTTAAAACCTGTGAACTTACCAACTTTTTGTAGACATATGTTTCATGCATGTGTCTCTCAAGTAATTGATATATGTATCAAGTTAAGCTAGTGTGGATCTTATCGTATTTACGGTCATTCATGCTATTGGGATATTATTTTTGTATTTTTCGTATTTTGAAAACAATTTACATTAGTGTTGCTACTTCTACAATTAGACTCTGAAAACAATTGTGTACTTTTAAACTTCTTTGTAATATGTGTTTTACAAAATCATGTAGTAGTCAACTACTGACAATGATTCCATACGTTCGCACCACGTGGAAAACCGCGGTGGTTGGGGGTGTGACAAATATGGTGTTAGTGCGTCAGTGAAAATTGGTGGTCTTTGAATATGAAAAAGTTATACTAGCTCATATTTTAATCTAGCTTAGCATGAAATTCTTAGCTGGCAAGCTCACAGATTGAAATGTAACATCCTTGATTTTCATGCTTAATCTACTTGCCTAATTCTTTGATGGATCAATGGGCTTCAAGGCAACCAAAATAGTACCTACAATTTCATTTTGATTCCATAACATGTTTACATAGTAATCATATATCTGAGATGGATCAAAATATCAAATAAGCATGAAATTATCAAAATTTTGCTTAAAACATCAAATTTTGATGGATATACGGGCCAACTTCGAACGACCATATCTAGATCATAACAAATCCTTTTTTACGTCTTATTGAAATTAAATTTAGAGTCTTAACTTTCCAATCATATAGTCCAAAAGGCTATTTTAAAGAGTGGCAATCATAAACTGTGACATCCGGTAAATTTCCGTTACCAAACTCCGTTAGTTCCGTTAAGTCTTGCATACACGTGTCGTAAACACACACTAGTTGTCGTTTAACGTCGGTGACCTAATATTAATGAATAATATTAAAGTAATGAGAATCTAATTGATTATATGATTATTGTGTTATGTTTATGTGTTTACATGTTTTTAAAATGTTAATTAGAAAATTAATCGCGTAACGCGGAAACGTGCCTATTTATTCGTATGTCTTGTGGCTTTATAAAGATAAGATATATAATGAATTTCATTAGTTTATATCTTTATATTATTAAGTTAAAAACACTTTACAAAGAGTTTAAAGCCTAGTTTTTATAAAATACAAATTACAAGGGTTAAAAGGGTAAATATGTAAATTAAAATTAAACAAAACACACTAACCCTAATCCCCACCCCCCCCCCCATCGGCCGCAAACACCCACACACACCCCTCTCCTTTGCGAAATCAGCCAAGAACAAGCAAGAGAACTCGAAATTGGATCGATTTCAAGGCATACAACTTGTTGGAACCATCAATTACAAGCTATAATACGTTTAAAGGTTAGATTTTTCATGTTTTTGTGGGTTTTTGTTGAGGGCCAAACCCTAATGCGACTTTGGGTCTTCATGGAGTCGAAATTGATGTTAGTTGTTGGTGTTAGTATGTTAGTTGGATTGATTACATGTTGTTTAACGTCGATTATGTATGAATTGTATGTTTTTAGTGGATTGATCATGAACTTTGTTATAGGCAAACCCTAATTCGAAAATTGTAGGATTATGGATGAATGGTGATTGTTTGATGAATGTTTAATGATTAATAGGTTGTATGAATGCTAGTTTACATTGATTTTGCAAGAAATTGATGAATTGAAGTCGGTGTTCATACGTTACTAATAATAGTAACTTTATTTTCATGACATGATGATCTAGTGATGGATTGATGTTATTGATGTGTTCATGATGATGATTAGATGCTAGATTGTTATTATGAATGCTAGAAATCTTTGAATGGATGTTGTTGTTCATAGCTTGCCAAAAGTAGAAACTTTTGTTCATGAAGATTGTTAGATTATGGTGATTAGGTATTGTTGATCATGTCTAGATATTGTTATGAGCTTGAGATGGTATAATTATGATGAATTCATGAATACATTGGTGGTTGATAGATGTTGGATGTACTTTCTAAAAAGGGAAACTTAATTGCATAAAGTCTGAAAAATGATAGTTTGAACATGTTTGGAAGTTAGGAGCATGCTAGTATGATCATGGATGAATTCTAATGTGGTAGAACATGGTAACTTGGTTGTATGTGATGCTGGGGTAATCATGAATGATATTTGGACATTTATGATCATGTATGATTTGGATGTTGATTAGTAGTAGGACATCATGTTTGGGACTGGAAATTGATTATTGTGGTGTATGCTGGATGTAATGAATATGATTGTGATCATCATACATGTGTGCGAATCTGAGGCCTCTACTTAGTAGGATTGGCAGGGTTAGGATGTGAAGTCGTGAGTGGCTTCACATGGCATGTGGTGCGTGATTTGATCTTTGTGTGACATGTTAGTTATGTTATGACTAGTAGACATGTTAATGTTCAAGATTCGCATGACTTGTATGATACTTGGTTGTATGATGATCTGAGTGATACACCTGGATAGTATAGCATACATATGATCCATTTGAATATTAACCATGTATGATATATGTGTATGATTACTTGAATGGTTTACAACACATAAAGTCACCAACGGGTCAAACGGGTCAACTGGTTCAAACGTGTCTGTTCTCTGAAATCTTGAGTCCTTGGTTGTAGTGTACTTAGGGTTTCACATGTTCTTTGCTTACACGTACTCATGTACTTATATGATCTAGGTAACCTCTGAAGTTGTCTGTCTATTCTGTTTGTCAAGTCAAACTCTAAGTATCTATACGCATATCAGGTGAGTTCATGCCCCACTCTTTATTTAATCTCTTTTGGGGGAGATAGCATACTGTAAATCACAAACGCTTTATATATTCAAGTTGTGTATAATATTATATAGTGTTGATATCATGGAAAAGTCCTCATACTTTCGAATTGTTAATATTGAATAGCGGGGAAATTTGGGTAGTACTACTGGGTCTGACGAGCCCCACCTGTGTGACTCGAGGTCAACCGGGTGCAATTTGTCCTAATAAACATTGTCACGACCTGTTAAGTTGTGACAGGAGGCAACAACATAACACAGTCAGCTTCAATTGCGAAATCACTATGAAATAATATTTATTGTTAATGGACTAGCTATCTGTTACAATGCACTACTTTTATATCTCTATTATTAACTGTTTATGTTTGAATATCTCTTGAACTCACCAACCGATGTGTTGACATTTGAGTATGCTATTCTCAGGTCATTAGCTTGCTTGCCATAGGAGCACTGCATGGTTCACTTGCATTCTAAGACTCGGTTCTCAGACATTTTTAGTATTTTAATGATTATCGTTTACTCTTTTGGTTGGCACATGTTTTGCCATAGTTATACTTTTATTTCTTTGGGTTGTTTTAAAACGCTTCCGCACAGTTTAAAGTTTGTACTTTGGTTGATTTTATTTAAATTATGGCATATAGAGTCGTTCTGAGTAACTATTGACTGTGATCCTGGTTTGTTCACACGCCTCGCGGTAAAACTCCGCAAGTGGATTTTGAGGGTGTGACATAAACCTTAACCGTGCCAAATTAAGGTTTGCAACTTTTCAATACTTTTATAAATTTAAGATAAATCAATGATTTTTGTTATAAATAGCAATATAAATATGTTTTAAAGTAGAAAATATAGAATTTAATTATTCTTATAAATTAGCAATATAAATATGTGTTAATTTACTTACTAAGTAAAATCCTCACTCCAAGTTAGCAGAAGTTACAAGATCAGCCCACCTAATTTACAATGTAAGTTCATAGCCACTTTTTCTTTTGTATTTTGATGTGAAAACATGCTTTTCATATCAAAATGAAAAACAAATTCTTAAGCCAAAACTAGTCTTTTGCAAAGTTAATAACAAACGTTTTTAGTGCCGGTGAAACTAAATTATTTATACATGTTAATATATTCTATTAGATTTGTTACCATAAAGTCCTATTAGTTTTAAAAAATCTATGCAACCATTAACTTTGGAGAAGCCATAGGAGTACGTATATAGATCTATTGGCCTGAGAAGTCTATTAGGTAATCTAGTTGATGCATGCCAATCAATCCTAAGCGTAATTTGAGTCAAAGTATTCTTTTGACTTGGAAGGAATTGGATGTTTAGAAATTTCATAAGGACTACATATATAATAGTCTTACTACTGTGTTTGGAAATTGTTTGTTGATTTGCACATGGTTATCTTCTATGTGTATACTTCTAAACTTATGTTTTTGTCGCCTTTTTAGTTGACATATTTTGGCTTGTTTTTAGGTAAAGAAAATTAAGAGCTTGCAAACTAAGGAAGATTAATGCTAGATTGGCTTTAACGTCCTAGTTAAATAATAATACTACATGTTTTGCTTTCTTTGGTTTATGTGTTAATAATATTATAACATTATCCGGTTTAGTTAATATGCCTTACCTTACAAACCTTTATACATTGTGTTCGATTCAGTTTCATCACGCCCTTAAAGTTTCCGCTTTAGCCATGGGTGTGAATGATTGGTATCAGACTCAATTATAGAGAATAAGGTGCAAAAGACCTAGATTATAACCTAAGTGTCCTCCACATTAGAAAAAATAAAAAATAAGCTTACATTTCTAAGTCCATGCTCGTATTTTTTGTTATGTCGACACCACACTCTCTTAAGTACTCCCCAATAAGCAACGGAACATGGAACACATGCATAGAAAAACATCCAGAATACTCCCATGGTCAATCTTCACATAATGACACCATTGCGGCTAAATAACCATAATTCAAAATAGTTTCTCGAGTTTCACCTGACGTAAAAGAAATGTTACAAGTAAATAGGAAAAAATCAATCTAGAAGTATACTACTCATAAGAGTACCATCTTAGGTTGCAATATTGTAATAAACAAGCCAAAATGTCAACCTCATGAATGAGGTCATCCACAACACAAGAGATACCTAACAATCCTAAATCAGTCATTCAAGTCGCATCTAGGAAACTAAAGAGTTCTTCTGATTTACTAGAAATATGCACAAATCTTGTTTTGGTGTCTAATTCTGAAAATAAATACCAACCTTGGATTAATGCTATTCTGGAGCTGTCGCATATTCCATCCTCTCTATGAGTAGTGTTGAAAACTGGGTTCGACCATGCCCAGTTGAAGTTTGTAACACCTGGTTATTCTTTTAAAGGAAAGATAAGAAATGAAAAGTAAAAGTTGGAAATGCAATTTAACCCAAGTTGAGGGGTTAAAAGTGTAAAAAGGAACAAAAGTACAAAAGTTGGTGTAAAGGTGGGCATGGCCGCCCACCCTCACTTCCCATCACCCTTTTCATTTGGTTAGAGAGAGAGAGTAGAAAACTCTCAGTTTGAAGAAGAAAAAAAGAGGCTAAATTCAAGGTAAGAATTCGAGGTTTTTAAGTGTTCATGTTGGGTTTTGTCTCGGTTATATGCTTATGTGCTTGTGTGTGTTCGTGTGTGTGTGTTTTATGGGTTTCTAGGTGTTTGAACTCATTTGCATACGGGTTAAAAGGAAGATACACCCAAAGTTGCACCAGGTGAGTTCTAGACCCCCGTTTTACTGTTTTAAACTCTTCTTGGGGCTGGAAATGTATTAAAACGATTTTAAAATGTTTATGTATGTATACCCGTATGTATTATGCATGTTTGATGATGATTCTTAGATGCTTATAGGTTGTTCATGTCTAGAATAGCCTTGGTAAGCTTAGAACAAATAGGCTTGATGTTTGGATTCGAAAATATCCTAGAAACATGTTGAACAGAAGATTAATGCGCCTAAGTAAGGCCCATGCGCCTGGAAATGCGTTAGAAATGTTAAGTGTAATTCATGCGCTTGAACAGTGGTCCATGCGCCTAGAATATTAGTCAGACGACTAAGTGTAGGGCCATGCGCCCAAATAGTATCCATACGCCTGAATAGCCCATGCACCTAAGTTTCCATAAGCCCGAATAGCCCATGCGCCTCAGTTTCCATACGCCCGAATAGCTCATGCGTCTAAGTGTCCATGCGTCCGAATGGACCATACGCCCGAATAGTGTTCATGCGTCTGAAATAGCACATGCGCCTAAGTGTTGAAACGATTAAGTATTGGCTGATGCGCCTGCATAGTGACGAAACGCCCAAACAAGGCTCATACGCCCAAATAGTGTTGGTGCGCCTAACATTTAGAATTTATTACAGAATTTTTGGGAGTCTGTGCCTTTAGGTTTTGACCAAGGTTTGACTAGGTCTTATTAATGCTTATTTCATGCATGATTATGATTGCTTTATGATTGTTCCATATTAATATTATTACTATTAATGTGTAACTTTACATGGTGTGTTTATTATCATAACGTAAAGTATTACTAATAATAAAGTGAAAGAGCAATAAAGAAGAGAAGTGGAACTTAGTTTAAAAGGTTAACAAGTCTTGCAAGCTTATAGGAGGTGCACGACCATGTTTTCGTTAGCTCAACTGTGATGCGGGTTAGCTACCCTATTTTGCACACAGGGCCAGTCAATTGAGATTGACGGACCTTTGCAGCGTACCCTAGGTGTCTGGGCCAGCCTTGTATACAGTATTTAGAGCCCCTTGTGGAACAGAGGGCCCAGCACAATTTTCCCCGTGCATATAGTTTAGGGTATTGCTCATTGGTCCATATAGACAATGAAAGATAAAGATAAAAGTGTACAGAGTAAACAAGGCATACAATAAAGAGAAAAATCATTATCTGATTGTATAGTTAATGCGTGCTCACGTATAAAGAGATGAAGTTTTCGCAAAAAGAGTATTTTCATATACATACCATCAGAAAGTATTTTATTACTTTTAAAACTAGAACTCACTCAGAGACGCTGACTTTTATACATTTTCAGTTGGCTGGTAAATATTGCTGAGGATGACACGAGGGTGAAGCTACTCGGCAGGGGAAGACTGACATCCATTCGTACTTATTATTGCTGTTATTTTGTAATGTAATTAAACAATTCTTTTGTATCCGGTTAAACAATAGTGTATTGCTCAACAACAGTGTTTTAATGAAATGAATGGCTTTTGTTAAAATAATTCCGCTGCTTAAGCTTGTAAATTTATAATGTTTAACGTATTTAATGCTATGAATGACCAACTGTGAGGTCTCCGGGAATGGGGACTTACAAAGTTGATCTAGGTCTAAATGTCTAATTCAGAGGACAAGTCACTCCTCCTATAATACAATAAGCCACAAAGGAAGTTGCTACACGAGTTATGTACATTGTTAGGTCATACTCTTAGGGTAACTGCACCAGCCTAAATGCCTAAATGATGCTTCACTCCTAATCTATTCATTTTACTATTATTTTCTTTTATTTCTAACTATGTATTCAACAAAAAGAACTTATATATGCTATTAATTCTAAATTTATCTGGTTTTCCTAATGATTTTCCTAGACTACATTATAATTTAGCTTAGCTCTATCCGAAATAAAGGACCTATATAGTCCATTATAAAGGAATGACTGCATACTAAGCGAAACCACTGTTACCAAATCCACTTATAACTTAGCTATATCCGAAATAAAGGACCTATATAGTCCATTATAAGAATGGCTAGATAAAGGATTCATCCAACCGATTTTCCCACCCTTGGGAGCTCTGGTCATGTTCGTTAAGAAAAAAGATGAATAATTCTGTATGTATATTTATTATTAAGAAATCAAGCTGAGTGTCAAGAATCGGTACCCATTACCAAGGATTGACGATCTCTTTGATCAGGTTCAACGAACAATCTAATCTTTAAAATCAATATCTGTTCTAGATACTACCGACTCTGAATTCAAGAAGATAATATTCCAAAAATTACCTTCCGAGCGTGATATGAGAACTACGAGTTCTTGGTTATGACCTTTGAGTTGACCAATGCATTCACTATGTTTATGAACCTTGTGAATCTTATTTGTTGACTTAATATGGATCTATTTGTTATTATCTTCATCATTGACATATAATCTATTCCCAAACCAAGACTAATTATGAACAACACTTTCGATTAATAGTAGAGCTTTTAAAGAATGAGCGGCTTTATCCTAAGTTTTCCAAACGTGAATTTTGGTTGAACGAAGTAAATTTCTTGGGTCATGTATAAATGTAAAAAGTATATATGTAGACCTAGCAAAGGTATAAATGGTCAAGAATTGGAAAGCACAAAAACTCCATCATAGATCATTCATTTTTAGGGTTAGCCACCTATTATAAGAGATTTGTTGGAAAAAAGTTTAGGACCGCCCTACCCTTCGCGACCTTGACTCAAAAACATCAACTTTTCATATAGCGACAGAAGCAAGAAAACACATTTCTTATAGTCAAAGAAAATTATACAATGCCCCTATCTTAAACCCCTTAGATGATAATGGTGACTTCTCGTCTATTGTGACTCGTCAAATAAAGGTCTCGACTGTGTGCTTATGCAATGATACAAGTCATCTCCTCTGCATTCATGCAACTTAAGATCCATGAGAAGGTTTTTGCACACCTATCCATGAGAAGGTTTTTGCACACCTGACCATGATTAGTTGATGTGTTTTTTCCTTTAAATTTAGAAACACTACTTGTGTGGCACCATATATCTTATCTATATAGATCTCAAGAGCTTATGATATATGTTTGATCAAATGGAACTTAACATAAGACAAATGATATTGGCTGAGGCACTTATTGATTATGATTGCAAGATCTGCTATCACCCTAAAAATCAAACATGATTGCTGATGTGCTCAGTTGTAAGGATAGAATCACACCATCATGAAATAGGAATGATTGTACATATAAATTTCAAAGAATAAATTATACAAGCTTAGAACAAAACCTTACTAGAGATGATGTAAGGTAAGAACTAGCGAGTATAGTTGGGAATCAGCTAGAGTCCAAGTTTGATGACATCCTCTACTTCACGCGACGAGAATAAATTTCTAACTCTAACAACCTTCAAGAACACACCATGAATAAAGCTCATAAGTCATAAGATTCAACTCATCTAAGCATCGTAAGATGTACTAGGATCTAAGGGAATATCATTGATGGCCATAAATGAAGAGATACATTACTCTATAAGTCGGGAAATGCCGCATAAGCTCGAAAGTCAATGAGCATTAGAAACCCTTGGGATTACTCCAACAGGCTTTAATTCTTCTATGAAAATGAGAACAATTTTCATGAATTTTATTATCAAGCTACCCAAAACCTCTAGTAGACGACTCAATTTGGGTCGTAGTCGATCCCTTGATTAAATCCGCTCACTTTCTCCGTATCCATGAGAATTTCAAGTTGGAGAAGTTAGCAAACTTGAAATCAACGAGATCATGAGTCGACATGATGTTCCACTATCCATCATCTTCGACTGATACACTCATTTCATCTCTAAGTTTTGGTAATCATTAAAGAAATTCTTGGGAACGTGTGGGATCTTAGCATGGCTTATCACCCACAAACTGATTGTCAAAGCGAAAGAACTATAAAAACTCTTGAGGATATGCCTAGAGTCTACGTAATCGACTTTTATGGTAGTTAGGATGCTCATTTATCTCTCATTGAATTCCCATACAATAAACATATTAAATCGAGTAATATCACCGTATAAATATGTAGAAGGCTAGCTAATATCATTTTTAAATTAATTTTTATTAACAATTGTATAATGTAAACATACACGGTAAAAAGAAAAAAATTAACCGCCAACGGTTTCACAAGTGGCGTATACTTTTAGTATGTTAGATTATCATCGATGGGGTTCGTGACCCTAATGAAATTACGCATGAAAGAGAGAGGTTAATAGAAAGAGGGAGAGATGTTGGTTCTTTGCTAGGATCGAGAGGAACTTGGTTTCTTATTGCAAGAGGAGGATCCGAAGGAAAGTGTGAGGTTTAAGAGCTAAGGGCATGTTTGGTATGCGGTAGTGGAATGGACGAAGGAATTGAATGAATAAGGAATGCAATGGATAAGAGAATGAAATGAATCATTACATTCCATTGTTTCGTTTGGTTGCCCTTTAGTAATAAATGAATCACATCTTTGTTTTATTTGTTAAGTATAAAAATCGAAACAATGAAGTGTAAAAGTAGTTATGATGGTGATGGCGAGCGGAGGTGGTAGCCGAAGGTGGTTTCCGGCGGCGGTTTCCGGAGGCAGTGGTGGCCGGTGGTGGTTTCCGGCGGCGGTGGTGGCCGACGGTGGTTTCGGAGGCGGTGGTGGCCGACGGTGGTTTCCGGCGGCGGTGGTGGCCGGCGGTTGTTTCCGGCGGCTGTTTCCAGCGGCGGTGGTGGCCAGCGGTGGTTTCCAGTGGCGGTGGTGGCCGACAGTAGTTTCCGGTGTCGGTGGTGGCCGGCGGTGGTTTCCGGTGTCGGTGGTGGCCGGCGGTGGTTTTCATTAGTTTCCGGTAGCTGTGGTGGCTGGCGGTGGTTTTCGACGACGGTGGTGGCAGGAGGTGGTTTCCGGAGGCAGCGGTGGCCTTAGGTGGTTTCTTGCGATGTCGGTGGTGGCCTTCGGAGGTGGTTTCTTGCGGTGGTGGTTCCCGGCGGCGGCGGTGGCCTTCGAAGGTGGTTTCGGTGGTGGTTTCCGGTGCCGTCCGTGGCCGGTGGTGGTGCCCTTCAGTGGTTTCTGGTGGCGGCGGCAGTGGCGGTGCCCAGCGATAGTGTTCCCGGGGTAGTGGTGGCCGACCGCGGTGGTGGCCGGTGTTGGTTGTTGGCGAAGAGCGATCTTGGTGGTCGGTGGTGGTTGTTGTGGCGGGTGGTGTTGGTGACTAATGATGGAAGAAGGTATGGAATGAAAAAAAAAAGAAGGGGGAGTGGATGGAATGAATTTGAGGGAATGGAGTCAACTACGTAATGGTTCAGTCTATTACCTCCACCAACCAAACATGTTTTTATTCATTCACCATTCATTTTATTTTGCCCCTCATTCCTGCATACCAAACGTTACCTAAGGGATGTGAGGTGGCAGATAGGAAAAGGCCATTGATGATTCTAACTATGAATGGTATTAGATTTAGTAATGTAATTATATAACTGAATAATACATATTGGTTACTACGAATATACTTTAATTTGTAATTTACTCCTATATAAATAATTTATAACTAGTGGGAATTCCGGTTCGCGCGTTGCGGGAAATGACGTGCTGGTTCTTGTTATCCAAGTTTAATTTGTACGAGATGTGTAATGGTTTATTTTTCATGTTGCATATTGTACGTGTTGTGTACATGTTTATAAGACATGGCTTCTGAGTTGAATGGGAGGAATTGCGCCACGTCTGAGATGGCGTCTCAAAAGATGAATTAGATGATGACATGGAGTTGAGACGACAACATTCAAACGCCTACACTTCTGTCGTGACTGCTAGTAAAACCACGCAAAATATTAGAAGCAATGTAGCAGTGGTACGCACACGACTGAAAGTCAAGCAAAATAAAAAGTATAACCAGTTTACCATGTAAGACATCAAACTATCACACACCGACATTTTATAATGCAACAAAGAAACAGACAAAGCTTGACAAACGAAACACGTACTGGTTGAATACATGTCATAAGAAAACATAAAAGGAGCATACGGATAACAAAGCATGCCTTCATACAACGAAAGCACGAACACGTAAACAATCATTAGCTTGAAACCCTGCAAATATCTGATAAAGAAAACAACGATTAATAGGTCAATGTTAACATACACGGACACACAAAGACCTTAACACAACAGGTCCTTATTGGCCTAAGCAAATAAATAACCAACAACAAATAATAGGAACAAATATTTACTATATCTTGAGAAACTCCAACTATCATAAACTTCTAGAATCAGAGGAGAAAAATAGTCTAATTACATGATAGCATAAAGTCTATATACATATTAATCGGTTTTTACTTGGACTAAAATATAAATTTAATCTTCAAACCTGAAATTATGTATTGATTGTTTCATTTCAGTTTTTTGTTTCAGGTTTTGCTACATCTAAAACTCATATAAATCAATTGGTCATCACACTCATATCATGATTGCATAAGCAAAGCTAAAAGAGATAGACATGACACTTATGTTCTTTGACAAAATAAGAACGAAGTCCACACATACTCATATTTAAACACACACACATGCAAAACATATTTAGCTACACAAACATAAGAGGACATTATTGTTAAATAGATATGTTTTAGACTTGCATATCAAAACACGGTTACATGATTTATTTCAGTATGTTTTGGCAAGTTTCATGCGAGGACATTGAATATATAGCATTTTTCAACAGAAGTTATGATCTGCACTAAAAATGTGTTAAATCGTTATTAGTTTTTCCAAACACCTAACTATTGTTTCAGCATATCCAAACCACCCGTAAAACACACTATCAAAATGCTTTACACGGTCATAAAACATCCCTACCCATACTTCACATATATATCTCATTGAATGTTGAATGTATTTCATACAAATGTTAAAAGAACAAAGCTAATGATAATTAGGTCGTGAGGCAGATGATACAAAAGAAAATGCTTGTTATGAAATAAAAACTCACCATAAAAGTGTCATGAAGGTTCATCAGTTAATACAATAAATATCACTAATAAATGTACAAAAACATAGGATGGATGATGAAGCCCTGTAAAATTATAGGTTAAAAGTTGATATTAGTAGAGCAGAAACTCATCTGATCTGTAAGTGCATGCCGAACACAAAATCGTATCCAACAGAAAAGCCCCCAACCAACAACACCTGAAAAGTAAGCATCAGCCATGAAGAAAAAGAAGAACATCGCAACTGAGCCAACGCATACTGGAAGCTAAACGAAGGTAACATAAGCACATGCAGAACCCAACAAATAAGAAATGGAAACATCCAATAACCCAGAAATTTTTAAGAATGGATTGAACACAAAGACTGTAAAATCCAATAACCATCTCGATCAATTGAAGCACAAAGGCGAAACATCGTTGAAAGAAAAGTTGTTGCCGAAAGAGGATCAAAGGTAAAATCAGAGATAACCGGATGCCAATAATGGCGTTGGTGGCCAACATGCATACCATCACTTTCTTGTACTACAGGCATACTAAGTAGTAAACTTGCAATGACAAATTATACACATACGTTAAACAGTTGTACATTCAACTTCCTTTATTAACATTATATATATATATATATTATATATATATGTAATTATAATATAAATGATGAATGTCATACAATTAACAATGTCGTAAACAATATTAGTAGCTTTTAATTATAAAAAGTGACAAAGATGTTATAAAGAATCCATAGTATATATGGCTGTAATTAGTAAGATATTTCATTAATGATAAGTGTAAGGGCTATACATGATGCTTATTTGCAACGGCCGTTAAAAATGCAATAGATTTGGAATTAATGTTTATATATAAATTATGTAAACAATATATAGTTTTGGTTCTTGGTTTAAAATCAATTAAAAATAATCAATGAAACTTTTTGATCACGTAACATATACTTAGTGTTACATTGGTATATTTTGTACACTTTATATATTAAATAGTATAAAATAACTAATTAAATAGTTACATTGAAAACGATCAAAATGCATTTCTATGTAACTTCTTTGATACACCGATGGTGACTTGAGAAGTAATTAACATTATATA